>CM053033.1:213186379-213631692 GCA_028564925.1 Lithobates sylvaticus
GCTCATTATGCCTTTTCCCTTACAGGTGTATAAAAAATAAAAAATATGTCAGCGGGTTTACTACCGCTTTAAGAGACAGTCCCTCAAAATCAGGGACAGTTGGGAGCTATTGTTTTAATTCAGTCCTCATCAGCCACTGAGACTCTTTGGGTCTGTGACTTTTGGGTCACTTTAGACTTTTCCTAACGCCTCTGAGGAGTCACAGGAGCTTGAGGAAGAGGAAGGTCCCTCAAAACACGTGACACTGGATTCCAGTTGGACATTACCATCCATTGACACAGGGAACGAGGAAGCCGCAGCACTACACATGCTTTCTGGGCAGTCAGAGCCATTTCCCTATTAACAGTAAGTGGCACAGAAACCCAGACTTTGTGCCTGCAGTAGCTCATCATCCATCCAGCCAGCTGCATCCTTTCAGGGCTGTGCCTCCACACAGTATCTCACAAAAGTTAGTACACCCCTCACATTTTTGTAAATATTTTATTCTATCTTTTCATGTGAAAACACTGAAGAAATGACACTTTGCTACAATGTAAAGTAGTGAGTGTACAGCTTGTATAACAGTGTAAATTTGCTGTCCCCTCAAAATAACTCAACACACAGCCATTAATGTCTAAACCGCTGGCAACAAAAGTGAGTACACCCCTAAGTGAAAATGTCCACATTGGGCCCAATTAGCCATTTTCCCCTCCCTGTTGTCATGTGACTCGTTAGTTTTACAAGGTCTCAGGTGTGAATGGGGAGCAGGGGTGTTAAATTTGGTGTTATCGCTCTCACTCTCTCATACTGGTCACTGGAATTCAACATGGCACCTCATGGCAAAGAACTCTCTGAGGATCTGAAAAAAAGAATTGTTGCTCGACATAAAGACGGCCTAGGCCAGTGATGGCGAACCTTGGCAGCCCAGATGTTTTGGAACTACATTTCCCATGATGCTCATGCACTCTGCAGTGTAGTGTAGTCCAAAACATCTGGGGTGCCAAGGTTCGCCATCACTGGCCTAGGCTATAAGATTGCCAAGACCCTGAGCTGCAGCACGGTGGCCAAGACCATACAGCGGTTTAACAGGACGGGTTCCATTTAGAACAGGCCTCGCCATGGTTGACCAAAGAAGTTGAGTGCACGTGCTCAGCGTCATATCCAGAGGTTGTCTTTGGCAATTAGACGTATAAGTGCTGCCAGCATTGCTGCAGAGGTTGAAGGGGTGGGGGGCGAGCCTGTCAGTGATCAGACTTTACGCCGCACACTGCATCAATTTGGTCTGCATGGTTTTTGTCCCAAAAGGAAGCCTCTTCTAAAGATATTGCACAAGAAAGCCCCCAAACAGTTTGTTGAATACAAGCAGACTAAGCACATGGATTACTGGAACCACGTCCTGTGGTCTGATGAGACCAAGATAAACTTATTTGGTTCAGATGGTGTCAAGCGTGTGTGGGGGCAACCAGGTGAGGAGTACAAAGACAAGAGTGGTGGTGGGAGTGTCATGGTCTGGCGCTGTATGAGTGCTGCTGGCACTGGGGAGCTACAGATCATTGAGGGAACCATGAATGCCAACATGTACTGTGATACTGAAGCAGAGCATGATCCCCTCCGTTCGGAGACTGGACTGTATTCCAACAGGATAACAACCCCAAACACACCTCCGAGACGACCACTGCCTTACTAAATAAGCTGAGGGTAAAGGTGATGGACTGGCCCAGCATGTCTCCAGACACACTTGAGCATCTGTGGGGGAATCCTCAAACAGAAGGTGGAGGAGCGCAAGGTCTCTAACATCCACCAGCTCTGTGATGTTGTCATGGAGGAGTGGAAGAGACTCCAGTGGCAACCTGTGAAGCTCTGGTGAACTCCATGCCCAAGAGGGTTAAGGCAGTGCTGGAAAATAATGGTGGCCACACAAAAAAATGTACCCTATGGGCCCAATTTCACTTAGGGGTGTACTCACTTTTGTTGCCAGCGGTTTAGGCATTAATGGCTGTGTGTTGAGTTATTTTGAGGGGACAGCAAATTTACACTGTTATACAAGCTGTACACTCACTACTTTACATTGTAGACAAGTGTCATTTCTTCAGTGTTGTCACATGAAAAGATATAATAAAATATTTACAAAAATGTGAGGGGTGTACTCACTTTATGTGTATATATATATATATATATGTATATGTGTGTATGTATGTATGTATGTGTATATATATATATATATATATATATGTGTGTTATTTTTATACTTTGAGTATTCATTATTAACGTTTCTTTGTGATTAAACCTTGTTTGAACTTACTACACCAGAGTGGTTGCGCTGTCTCCCACGTTTCCCCTCTCTCTTTCACAGTTGGTGTCCCATCTTAGTTTTGACAGCAGCACCCCTAGGTTGTCAGTTCCCTTAGTCTAGTTATAAGTGCTACACACTAATAAAGCCCCCCCCCCCTTTTGGTCTGTATCATTGTCTTTGTCTATTCTATGGCGTTGGGAAATTAAAAAAAAAAATGTACACTTACTATTTTTTTGACAGGAGCCTGGAGCCTGTTTCATTTGTAAAAGAATGATTGTGCTGAGGTTTATGCATGTCTGTGAGACTCTTGGGGCACACGAATCTGAGCATATTTTATGGGTACAAGAAGGCTTTTGTTCTATTTTAACCACAACCCTTACGCCCCTCCCATTGTTAAAACCATTACCACTATGCTTGAGGTCCCCGAAAGGTGTCCCAAGTCTTTTACAATCCTAGCAAGAACCCTGGCACAATAAAAACCATGCCCGCTCTTCGGCACACTACACTAAGCACACCTATTGTTGTTATTAAGCAAAGGGACTTAATATCTTACACACAGGTCTACAGCCCCTACTTACGAATGGGGCGCTGCAGGGACCCTCCGCCATTTTTCTGTGTTTTTCGCCGTCTTTCGGCCGTTCTGCGAATGCGCGGCCATACGGAGCCTCGGAAAATGCCGGAAATGTCCGTAATTTGCCACGCATGCGCAGAACGGCATTAGACGGAACATCGGAAATGTCCGGAAATCTCCGTATTTGTCGGTCTGCGCATGCACGGCCGACTTACGAACATTCCTGACTTCCGTACAGGCGGAACAGTCCCTAACGAGTTCGTAACTCGGGGATCCCCTGTACTAGTTTCATAAAACGTCCCTTGGGGCAACTGATATATGAGGGTATTCTGATCGGAGTTCCTGATTTTTGGGGGTACACTGATGGGGGCACTTCCTGTAACGAGTCACTCTGATGGGGGCTCACATATGAGACGGTTATAGTATAAGCATGAAATCTGGACCTCGGCTGGAAGAAAAGTTTAGCGTCTGAACCTCCTTGAGCTTTAATTGAATACCCCTTGTACAGTGTGTGGCCACCTCTAAGGAGAAGAAGACATGGGCAGTTTTTTGGTATGTACTGTATTGGTAAGGAGGGAGCAGTCAGAGGGGCGAGGATGCAGGAATGGAAGATGAGGACAGACGGAGGTGAAGATGCAGAGAATTGAGGGAGGACGGAGGATGTTGGGTGTCACTTGACTACAGGAGCAAAGACAGAGAGATAACACTGATATGGTAGGGATCAATGAATGGAGGAGGGGATGCTGATATGATAGTGATCAATGGATGGAGGAGGGGATGCTGATATGATAATGATCAATGAATGGAGGAGGGGATTCTGATGTAGTAGTGATCAATGGATGGAGGAGGGGATGCTGATATGGTATTGATGTAGGAGGGGATGCTGATGTAGTAGTAATCAATGGATGGAGGAGGGGATGCTGATATGATAGTAATCAATGAATGGAGGAGGGGATGCTGATATGGTAGTGATCAATGGATGGAGGAGGGGATGCTGATCTGGTAGTGATCAATGAATGGAGGAGGGGATGCTGATATGGTAGTGATCAATGGATGGAGGAGGGGATGCTGATCTGGTAGTGATCAATGAATGGAGGAGGGGATTCTGATGTAGTAGTGATCAATGGATGGAGGAGGGGATGCTGATATGGTATTGATGTAGGAGGGGATGCTGATGTAGTAGTAATCAATGGATGGAGGAGGGGATGCTGATATGGTAGTGATCAATGGATGGAGGAGGGGATGCTGATATGGTAGTGATCAATGGATGGAGGAGGGGATGCTGATATAGTAGTGATCAATGAATGGAGGAGGGGATGCTGATATGGTAGTGATTAATGGATGGAGGAGGGGATGCTGATATGGTAGTGATCAATGGATGGAGGAGGGGATGCTGATATGGTATTGATGTAGGAGGGGATGCTGATATGGTAGTGATCAATGAATGGAGGAGGGGATGCTGATATGGTAGTGATCAATGGATGGAGGAGGGGATGCTGATATGGTAGTGATCAATGGATGGAGGAGGGGATGCTGATATAGTAGTGATCAATGAATGGAGGAGGGGATGCTGATATGGTAGTGATTAATGGATGGAGGAGGGGATGCTGATATGATAGTAATCAATGAATGGAGGAGGGGATGCTGATGTAGTAGTGATCAATGGATGGAGGAGGGGACGCTGATATGGTAATGATCAATGAATGGAGGAGGGGATGCTGATATGATAGTGATCAGTGGATGGAGGAGGGGATGCTGATATAGTAGTGATCAATGAATGGAGGAGGGGATGCTGATATGGTAGTGATTAATGGATGGAGGAGGGGATGCTGATATGGTAGTGATCAATGGATGGAGGAGGGGATGCTGATATGGTAATGATCAATGAATGGAGGAGGGGATGCTGATGTAGTAGTGATCAATGAATGGAGGAGGGGATGCTTATATGGTAGGGATCAATGGATGGAGGGGATGCTGATGTAGTAGTGATCAATGAATGGAGGAGGGGATGCTGATGTAGTAGTGATCAATGAATGGAGGAGGGGATGCTGATGTAGTAGTGATCAATGAATGGAGGAGGGGATGCTGATATGGTAGTGATCAATGGAGGGAGGAGGGGATGCTGATATGATAGTGATCAGTGGATGGAGGAGGGGATGCTGATGTAGTAGTGATCAATGAATGGAGGAGGGGATGCTGATATAGTAATGATCAGTGGATGGAGGAGGGGATGCTGATGTAGTAGTGATTAATGGATGGAGGGGGGGATGCTGATATGGTAGTGATCAATGAATGGAGGAGGGGATGCTGATATGATAGTGATCAGTGGATGGAGGAGGGGATGCTGATATGGTAGGGATCAATGGAGGAGGGGATGCTGATGTAGTAGTGATCAATGAATGGAGGAGGGGATGCTGATATGGTAGTGATCAATGGAGGGAGGAGGGGACGCTGATATGGTAATGATCAATGAAAGGAGGAGGGGATGCTGATATGATAGTGATCAGTGGATGGAGGAGGGGATGCTGATGTAGTAGTGATCAATGAATGGAGGAGGGGATGCTGATATAGTAATGATCAATGGATGGAGGGGATGCTGATGTAGTAGTGATTAATGGATGGAGGGGGGGATGCTGATGTAGTAGTGATCAATGAATGGAGGAGGGGATGCTGATATAGTAATGATCAATGGATGGAGGGGATGCTGATGTAGTAGTGATTAATGGATGGAGGAGGGGATGCTGATGTAGTAGTGATCAATGAATGGAGGAGGGGATGCTGATATAGTAATGATCAATGGATGGAGGGGATGCTGATGTAGTAGTGATTAATGGATGGAGGGGGGGATGCTGATATGGTAGTGATCAATGAATGGAGGAGGGGATGCTGATATGATAGTGATCAGTGGATGGAGGAGGGGATGCTGATATGGTAGGGATCAATGGATGGAGGGGATGCTGATGTAGTAGTGATCAATGAATGGAGGAGGGGATGCTGATATGGTAGTGATCAATGGATGGAGGAGGGGATGCTGATGTAGTAGTGATCAATGAATGGAGGAGGGGATGCTGATATGGTAGTGATCAATGAATGGAGGAGGGGATGCTGATATGATAGTGATCAATGGATGGAGGAGGGGATGCTGATATAGTAGTGATCAATGAATGGAGGAGGGGATGCTGATATGATAGTAATCAATGAATGGAGGAGGGGATGTTGATATGGTAGTGATCAATGGATGGAGGAGGGGATGCTGATGTAGTAGTGATCAGTGGATGGAGGAGGGGATGCTGATATAGTAGTGATCAGTGGATGGAGGAGGGGATGCTGATATGATAGTGATCTATTGATGGAGGAGATGACGCTGATATGGTAGTGATCAGTGGATGGAGGAGGGGATGCTGATGTAGTAGTGATCTATTGATGGAAGAGATGACGCTGATATGGTATTGATCAGTGGATGGAGGAGGGGATGCTGATATGGTATTGATCTATTGATGGAGGAAATGACGCTGATATGGTATTGATCAGTGGATGGAGGAGGAGATACCAGAGAAGGAAGCCGTAGTATGTGGTGTATTAGTGGTCCTCATAGGGGGGGAGGGGGGAAGAGATGACGCTGAGGGTGGGGGAAGGAGAGAAGTCTGTCATTGGTACCTATAAGGGGAGGGATAAGGGGATGATGCTGGAGGAGGATGAAGGCAGAGCACAGAGGGAGGGGGAAGGGCTCTGCACAGAGGACACAGTGACAGCTGCACAGAGGACCCAAATCCATCTAAAAGCCATTTCCTGAATAGAGATCCCATTCTATTGTCGGGGGCACCATGGCCAGCCAGTCACAGGGCATCCAGCAGCTGCTGCAGGCAGAGAAGAGAGCCGCCGAGAGGGTGGCAGAGGCCAGGAAACGTAAGATTGGGGTCTCTGTGTGTGTCTGGGGGGGGGATGGGAGGGATGGATCTTCCCGTAGAACTGATGACTTCTTCAATCTCTAGGCAAAGCTCGGCGTCTGAAGCAGGCGAAGGAGGAGGCGCAGGGCGAGATCGAACAATATCGCCTGGAGAGGGAGAGGGAGTTCCAGGCTCAGCAACGCATGGTATGTACAGCACTAATTAGGGGGAAAAAACATTAAAAATAAATATATATATTATTTATTTATAGTATATTCTGTATATATGTCAGATACATACTAGGGGTCTTGTGACTCTCTATGGCCCAATGGCAGCCAAGAATCACAAGTGAAAAGGCCATATTGGGTTCTATGAAATGAAAAACTGATTTCTATGTAACATGGAAAGATAATCGTCATTGTGAGAGATCACTGTCTTCCCGAGGACCTGTCATGCATGGGGGTATAAAGAGGACCTGTCATGTATGGGGGTATAAAGAGGACCTGTCATGTATGGGGGTATAAAGAGGACCTGTCATGCATGGGGGTATAAAGAGGACCTGTCATGCATGGGGGTATAAAGAGGACCTGTCATGTATGGGTGTATAAAGAGGACCTGTCATGTATGAGAGTATAAAGAGGACCTGTCATGTATGGGTGTATAAAGAGGACCTGTCATGTATGGAGGTATAAAGAGGACCTGTCATGTATGGAGGTATAAAGAGGACCTGTCATGTATGGGGGTAGAATGAGGACCTGTCATGTATGGGGGAAGGAAGAGGACCTGTCATGTATGGGGGTATAAAGAGGACCTGTCATGTATGGGGGTATAAAGAGGACATGTCATGTATGGGGGTATAAAGAGGACCTGTCATGTATGGGGGTATAAAGAGGACCTGTCATGTATGGGGATATAAAGAAGACCTGTCATGCATGAGAGTATAAAGAGGACCTGTCATGTATGGGGGTATAAAGAGGACCTGTCATGTATGGGGGTATAAAGAGGACCTGTCATGTATGGGGGTATAAAGAAGACCTGTCATTGTATGGGGGTTTAAAGAGGACCTGTCATGTATGGGGGTAGAAAGAGGACCTGTCATGTATGGGGATATAAAGAAGACCTGTCATGCATGAGAGTATAAAGAGGACCTGTCATGTATGGGGGTATAAAGAGGACCTGTCATGTATGGGGGTATAAAGAGGACCTGTCATGTATGGGGGTATAAAGAGGACCTGTCATGTATGGGGGTATAAAGAAGACCTGTCATTGTATGGGGGTTTAAAGAGGACCTGTCATGTATGGGGGTATAAAGAGGACCTGTCATGTATGGGGGTATAAAGAGGACATGTCATGTATGGAGGTATAAAGAGGACCTGTCATGTATGGAGGTATAAAGAGGACCTGTCAGATATGGGGGTATAAAGAGGACCTCCCATGTATGGAGGTATAAAGAGGACCTGTCATGTATGGGGGTATAAAGAGGACCTGTCAGTTATGGGAGTATAAAGAGGACCCGTCGTGTATGGGAGTATAAAGAGGACCTGTCATGTATGGGGGGTAATGTGGTTTATCCAACAAGTTCTGTGGTTGAGACAATGGTCACCAGGACCAATATTGAGGGTAAATCTCCCCATCATGTACACAGATGGTAACTGAAAAGCATTAGACAGTTGTCACCAGAACAGGCTTACCCATTGGAAGATTATCCCTCTTGTTCCTGTGACAACTCAAAAATGTGGTGTTGCCATCACTTTCTGTACCAGAGACAGTGGTCACCAGGACTAATACTGAGGGCAAATCTACCCATCGGGTACACAGATGGCAATAGAAAACCTGAAAGCTTTAGACAGTTGTCACCAGAACAGGCTTACCCATTGGAAGATTTCCCATCCTGTTCCAGTGACAACTCAACAATGTGGTGTATCCATCACATTCTGTAGTGGAGATAATTGCCACCAGGACTAATACTTAAAGTGGTTCTAAAGCCTCAAGGCATTTTTACATGAATGCATTCTATGCATTAGGGTAAAAAAACACCTCTGCTCTGGGATCCCCCCAGCCCCCCTTATTCTTACCTGAGCCCGATCCGATCCAGCGATGTGCACAAGGGCAGCGGCTCTCGCTGTTGTCTCCCTTCCTCATTGGGCAGTTTGATATCGGCTCCTGCTCCTGTCAGTCAACTTTAGTGACGAGGGAGCAGGGGGCAGGCCCGAGTCCCGCTGTTTGTGTCAATGGGCGCAACAGCAGGGCTTGGGGGTGAGCATGCGTGAGTGTCCCCATGGGAGATGCCTTCCCTTGGGGGCACTGGACATAGAAGAGGGACCAGGAATGCTGGCAGAGGACCTGAGAAGAGGAGGTTTGCAGCTGCTCTGTACAATTCCGTTGCACAGAGCAAGTAAGTATAGACATGTTTGTTATTTTTTTTTTTTAAATGTTCCTTTACAATCGCTTTAAGGAAAAATCTCCTGATGTACAAAGGTGGCAATTGAAACCTGAAAGCTTTAGACAGTTGCAGGGGCGGACTGACAACTCATGGGGCCCCCGGGCAATAGGAGATTATGGGGCCCCCAGGCAATCAGAGATTATGGGGCCACACAGTATACACACGCACAGTATACAATCACACAGTATACACAGACATGTTTATATTGGCTGAGAAGGTACTGGAGAGGTGGGGCAGCTATAATCTCTGGATTTTTAGACCAAAAGGATGTCGGTAAGGGACATTTCAGAGACAGATGTAAAAAAAAACTGATTTTTACATACTGTCCCTGGTTTTACTGAGGCTGGTAACCCTGATGGTGCCCCCTAGTGGTAGATGGTGCCCGAGTGTCCGAATGGTCAGTCCGCCCCTGGACAGTTGTCACCAGAATAGTTTTACCCATTGGAGGATTTCCCGTCCTGTTCCTGTGACAACTCATGTGATAACACATGTGATTTATCGATCACGTCCTGTGATAATGGTCACCAAATCAAATTTTGAGGGTAAATCTCCCTATCTGGTACACAGATGGCAATAGAAACCTGAAAGTGGTTTTCACCCCTCACCGCTCCACCTAGTTTTGGCAAAAGTGCCATCTCAGTGATAAATCCCTTTACCCACCCACATACAGGGACTCTTTTGTTTTTAATTCTTGCACATGTGTATGACTGTTAGGTACGGTCAAAGCTTAATTGAACAAGCTGAAGTTAGAGACTGATTGGCCTTCAAAATGGGGACTTTTGATTTTTCAGTTCCGGGTCCCATAGACTTTAATAGGGTTCGCCGTTTGGGTCAGAACTTTTTCTCTGTTCAGGAGGTTCTGGTGCGAACCCAACTGGGGGGGGTGTTAGGCCCATCTCTATTGGCTACCATGCACAGCTGCACCAGATTTTGCCCATTCCAGTAAATCAACCCCTTTGAATCAATGGGGGGGCTACACTGTACTGTTTTCATAGAAAGTGTTGTGTAGTGATTGGGGTTATGATATGTGACCAGCTAAAAGTAGTTCTGTCAAGTGTTTTTTTTTTTTAACTGTTATTTTTATTGTAGGCTTTGGGCACCCAGGGTGACCTGTCCTCCGAGGTGGAGGCACGGACCCGCAAGGCATTGCAGATGGTTCAGACCAGTCATGGAAAGAATAAGGATGTTGTGCTGAGAAGACTGCTAACCTTGGTGTGTGACGTGAAGCCCGAAATTCACCCCAACTATCGTTTCACCAACTACTGAATGTCCCTGCCCCCCCCCCCTCCACCTACGCCCTTTGTGTGCGCATGCTCACAGGTGTTCTACAGGAGGAGTATGGTGTTGGAATCCTTAATTTATGGCTATTTCACTTCCTCTGTTGCTGTTGTCAATTAGTGAGGCAAGTCCAAATGAAATAAAGATGAAACATGTCATGTGAATATGCGGCAAATGTGTGCAATATATCATATCAATGGGAAATATTACCAAAAGCACTAAGCAAATAAAAGAAGCTAGAAAAATTAAGTTATTTCCATCAACTGTATTATATATAAACAAACTTTATTATATCCCAACACATGTACAATTGTGACATTGTAAGTGGCATTATAAAGCCCCATACACACGGTCGGAAAATCCGACCACCAAATCCATCGGATTTGGTCCGACGGATTTAGTCCGACACTGGTGTTGCATACACACGGTCGGACAAAGTTGTCGGAAAATCCGATCATTCTGAACGTGGTGACGTTTGTTGCCTACGTCGGGACTACGTAGAGGCTAGTAGCCAATAGCTTTGGTCTTGTAATGTGATCTGAGCATGCGTGGCACTTTGTCCGTCGGAATTCGCTACACACGATCGGAATTGGTGTGATCGGACTTTGTTGTCGGAAAATTTTTAGAGCAGGAGATACAACTTTGTCCGTCGGACAATCCGATGGAAAATGTCCGATGGTGCATACACACGGAATTTCCGACAACATTGTCCGATAGGAGAGAATCCATCGGCAAATCCGACCGTGTGTATGGGGCTTAAGACCGTCTATACAACAATAAATATAAATACATTGAAAATATTTAGAGTACGTGAATTACATTCATTTTATTGTACAAAAATAACAAATTTGTTCCCAAAATCGGTATCAATACAAGAAATTTTACAAAAGGGCCTGAAAACCCCCCGCAGCAACAAAAAATGTTCAAAAATTCCACAAGAGATTAAAAAACAAAAATGAAAATTTAATATAAATAAATAATAAAACAAAAATACCACCACAATGGTTTCTAAAATTGTATCCAACAATTTAGAATTTTTTTTCCTAAAAAGCTATGAGAAGTCGTGGCTACAAAGATATAATGAAGAGTTCCGTTCACTTGCTTGTTGTGCAGGTTTAGCAATAGTAAGGATCACAATCTTAGAGCCTCAAAAAAGGTATTGTGTTAGATAAAAAAAAACAGTTAACTATTAAAGGGGTTGTAAAGGTTTGTGTTTTTTCACCTTAAGGCCACTTTCACACTGAGGCGCTTCTAAACTGCCAGTAAAAACACTGAGCGCTTTTGAAGAGCTTTTCAGGCGCTTTTGAAGAGCTTTCCATTTATTTCAATGGGGAGGGGATTTTTTCACAGCCCTGCCAGCACACTGCCCAGTGTGAAAGCGTTCATTGATTTTAATGGAAATACGTTTTCGTGAGCTTTTTAGGCGCTGTTTTTAGCGTGAAAGCGCCTGAAAAGCGCCTCAGTGTGAAAGTGGTCTTATGCATCCTATGCATTAAGGTGAAAAAACACCTGTTAGTGACCGGCCCCCCCGTTTTACTTACCTAAACCCTCGAACTTGTCCCACAGGGATGCGCTCTCTCTCTGCCGGGGTTCTCGGCTCTTGATTGGATAGATTGATAGCAGCACAGCCATTGGCTCCCGCTGCTGTCAATCAAATCCGATGACGCGGGCGCCGGGGGGGGGGTTCGGGGCCGAGTCCTGCATTTGAAGTTTATGGACGCTAAATGCTGGACTCGGGAACGTGCCCACAAGGTAACCCCCTTGGGAGAGTGCTTCTCCTAGGGGGTTATCTGATGCGGGGAGGAGCCGCGGAGGGACCCCAAAAGACTAGGTTTGGGGCCACTCTGTGCAAAACGAGCTGCACAGTGGAGGTAAGTATGACATGTTTGTTATTTAAAAAGAAAACAAAACAGGAACCTTTAGTATCACTTTAAGGCACACTTGTATAACACACATTAGACATGCGCACAACAAAAAAAATTTGTTTATTTTCGTTTCGTTTTTTTTGTTTCCGTTGATTCGTAACGATTCGTAAATTCTTAAGTCGTCGGTGTTCGTATTCGTAACGATTCGTATTTTCGTAAGAGTTATTTTTTCGTTGATTCGTTTTTCCGTTAGTTTAATCTTCGTTTATTCGGTTATTCGAAATTCGGAGGCATTCGTATTTATTCGTACATTCGTAACATTCGTAGATTCGTAATCGGAGCATAATTCATACATTTTATGTAATGTGTATGCTTTATTATTACATTTTAAGAGACATGGACAATTACGATTCGAAAAAAAAAAAAGTTACGAATGTACGAATTTTTTCGTTCAATCCATTCGAGGCACGTTAAGCAGCGCCATTGTAAGGGACACGGAAAATTACCAATTCAACAAAAAAAAAAAGTTACGAATGTACGAATTTTTTCGTTCTTTTTCATTTTCGTTGTTCTGTTTTCGTTTTTCGGATTTTCTTCTTTCGTACATTCGTTGTTTCTAATTAGTTTTTTTCGGATTTTCGATAACGAATGTACGAAAAAAAACGAAAAACGAAAAAAAACTAAACGAATTGCACATGTCTAACACACATAAAGGGGTTGATTTACTAAAACTGGAGAGTGCAAAATCTGTTGCAGCTCTGCATGATAGCCAATCGGATTCTAACTTCTGCTAGATTAATTAAGCTTAGACACAAAAACCTGGAAGCTGATTGGTTTCTATGCAGAGCTGCTCCAGATTTTAGTAAGTGAACCCCAAAAGGTACTTGAGTAAGTTGCATATATAAATCAATCAATTAAAATACACTGAAAAAAGATATTACATCAATGTTATTGTGCAAAAATAGTTACAGCTTATGTATGGGCAAATCCTTTTCTTTGGTTTTGGCAATATCGGGGAAGATTTAAAGTGGTATTAAACCCAAAAGCAAACATTTATTATATTGCAGGTTACCAATTCTTAGATGTGATGGCTGCATTGGTTTCCTTTCTTCTATTTTCATCTGGTGATCCAGCCAGCAAGACTATTATTTTCCAGAAGCTTAAAGTGTTACTAAACCCACAACAGTAAAATCAGTCTGTATATACAGTAAAGCATGCTCGTTATACTCAATGTGGAACCTAAGAGGTTATTCCTCCTCATTGTGTAAAAAGGCTGCTTAATCTTGTATGCACAGATCCTCCTCCTCTTCCACTGACTCCAGAACATATCCAGATAAGACAGAGCCTTTGGAGTCAGGCTGCACATGCTCAGTTTGGTGTGTATTGCTAAAGAGTTTTTTTTTTTTTCTTGGGAGGGTGCATGTGATCAGCACAGGGCCAATTAGCACTGTCCAAACAGAGGGTCAGGGGTCCTGGATCCTGATAGGAGAGCTCAATGCAGTATGAAAACGCCTCCTACAAGCTTTACCAGGAACGTCACAAGACTGCTATATATTGCTGATGAGAAAAGGTATTTAGCAGTTTATATTTACTAAAATAATTGCATTTCCATGTTCTGTGTACTGTGGGAGACCAGATATAGTGAATGCAGGGTCCGGGGTTTAGTAACACTTTAAGTTCTCCTGCAGAATGTATCAGTTTACATTAATGAGACAATCCACTGGCAGGGATGGTTAAAACGATCAGCTTTTTTTTAGTCCTGTAAAACATTTATCCCAAAAGGTAAAAAAACTGTTAGCTGTAACTGATTATAAAGTGTGAGTTGTAGTTTGGCTTTAGTTTGTTAGTGTATTTAAATTTGCCAATACATTTAACACTCCCCTCTCCCCAGACTGACAATGCTGCTGTCTGCTGCGCCTCCTGTGCTTATTCATGCAGAGTTGTCTCTCGCTAATACAGGAGGTGTGTTACTGGCCAGATCACCAGGTGAAAACAAAGGGGAAAAAAGCTAAAGAAATAAAAACCAACGCAGCCACCACATCTAATGATTGGTAAGCTGCAACACAATAAATTTCTGTTTTTTGGGTTTAATACCGCTTCAGAGGGTATGCCAAGCAGAAATATTTTTCCAGTTTTGGATGGACTATAGAAGGATTAGAACCTCCAGGTTTTACTGCTATTTGGGGACCCATTGGAGAGATTTACACCCATTTCCTGTCCGACTGAAAACTATTTTTACCAGACAGGAAGTGAAGGAAAATCTTCAACAGGGAATCAGACAAATAAAAAAATCTGACTTGGGTTCCAATGATGCTAAACAGAACCATTCTTATTTCTCTCTGTGTTGATGTTGGATAGTTATCCTCAGAATCCCTGGATATCAGTAAAAATATCTGGAGGGAGTTCTAAATCCCCCCCCCCCCTTATCCAAAACTAGAAAAAATTGTCTTTGGATATATATATATATATATATATATATATATATATATATATATTACGGCAGAGCTCCAGCCAAAAATGAGATAGAAATGAATAGTGCATTAAAAGATCAAATAAGAAAACCAGCTTTTGCTGCAATATTCAACTTCAATCCAGAGATCCCCTGCAGTACATTTTTTCTGCCACAGGATGTCCCTGGTCTCTTGGCCAGCATCATTCAACTGGCTTCCTCTGAGCTCAATCATCCTGGACCTGCCCTTGGCCGGTGATGGGACAGCGAAAGCTGGACCTGCCCTTGGCCGGTGAAAGGACAGCGAAAGGGGAAGCTGCACAGATATCCAGTGTTGGTCATCTTACTTTAAAAAAAGTAATTTAGTTAAGTTATAAATTACTTCTCCCAAAAAGTAATTGCGTTAGTAACTCAGTTACTACATTGGAAAAGTAATTAGTTACACAGCAAAGTAACTGACTTTTTTTTTAATATTCTATACGTGTAACTAAGACGCGGGTCTAGTATTACTGTAACCAAGGGGCGCATTTATTATTATTGTTATATATCGTGTAACCAAGGGGCTGCTCTATTATTACTCTAACCAAGGGGAGGATCTGTTATAGCGTGTAAGCAAGTGGCGGGTCTATTATTATTATATCGTGTAAGGGGCGGATGGCTACAGAAGAGGGCGAATGTTAAATTAATGGGCAGAGCTCGATATATAACAATAATAATAAATGCGCCCCTTGGTTACAGTAATACTAGACCCGCCCCTTAGTTACACGATAGACGCCCCTTGCAGAGTAGCCCGAGCATCGGGAGCGTGCGGCATCGCCTCATACAATTACATGTTAACTGCGCCTGCGCGGTGTAGAGTTCACTCAGAGCTATTTAGGTTCAGCAATTTTCGGAAGCTCCGTAGTCCTTCGTACTGCGCAAGCGCTGCACCTGCGCAGTACAGGGGGTCCTTATTCGGCGGGGGAACTTTTTTGGCAGGACACCGGAATTACACTACTGCCATCTAGTGGCAGTAGATGTAATTGTGGTAACTCAGCCCAAGTAATGGGAACTGCATTACCATGAGGGGAAAAGTAATCAGTTAGATTACTCGTTACCCTCTGAAGTAACTGCGTTAAGTAACTCCGTTTATTTTAACTCAGTTACTTACATCACTGCAGATATCTCTGTTCCGCTGCTCTCTCCTCCTATCAACATGCTTCTACTGAGCATAGGAATGGATTGGCCCCTTTGTACCGCTTCTTCATATTCCAGCTCTGCTGTACAGGAACTGCGTGAGGCTGATACCAGATCCAATGCAGGTACTTACATTGCTTGCTTTTAATGATGTATTGATTACAGAACTGCATTCATTTGTGTCTCTTATGTCTGCCTAGAGTTCAGGGTTCGCGAGCTCCGGCTATGTGATTGGCTGGACTGCCCCACGTACATGTACTGCAGCAGGGCGGCCCTTAAGGTGCGAAATCATGTACCCGTTCGTGATTATTTTGCAAGGGCTCTGGGGCCCACGGCCAGAGCCTCGCTCCAGCTGTGATTGGACACAGCGGGAGCCAATCAGTGGGTCCGGCGATCGTTCACAGGAGAGGCAGAACGGCTGTCTGCCTATGTAAACAAGGCAGCCTGCTGTTCTGTGAGGGAGGAAAATGGAGATCTTGTGTTTCTGCTAAGCAAAAACACAGATCTCGTATTTCCTCCAGTCACAGCATTCCCCCACACAGTTAGAAAGCACTCCCTAGGACAGTGATGGCGAACCTTGGCACCCCAGATGTTTTGGAACTACATTTCCCATGATGCTCATGCACTCTGCAGTGTAGTTGAGCATCATGGGAAATGTAGTTCCAAAACATCTGGGGTTGCCAAGGTTCGCCATCACTGCCCTAAGAGCACACTTAACCCTTTGATCGCCCGCGATGTTAACCCCCTTCCCTGCCAGTGTCATTTGTACAGTGACAAAAAAAAAAAAAAAAAAAGAAACATGCAAGGTGAGGGCATAATGTGCTAGTATGCATCGCATACTAGCACATTATTAAATACTCACCTTGGAACGCGGAAAAGCCACCGCTAAGAGGGCTGACATGTTCCCCCTGTCTGTCTTCAGGGTTCGCAAGCCCCGGCTATGCGATTGCCCGGAGCCGCAATTACGTCAGTCCCGCGAATGTGCACGGGAGCCGCCGTTTCTGGCACATGCTCTGAAGCTCCTGTAAGCCGGACCTTCAGAGCGCATGCGCCAGTGATGTCATCGGCTGCTTCCACTCTTAATATCTCCTAAACGGTGCAGGTTTAGGAGATATTCACAGTACCTACAGGTAGGCCTTATTACAGGCTTACCTATAGGTACAAGTGGTAGTACGGCATTTACTACAGCATTTAATGTGAGTTATCACATTTTTTTTAATAAACTGCCCACTAGGTGGCGATTTTCCCTTTCTATACACACACACACACAGGAGCGAAGGGGGAAATCGCATGTGACTCAGACACGAATCGCACCTCACTTCTGTTCAAATCGCATGTCATTCTTTGCAGTGCGATTTGCACCCATTTATTTTGAATTGATGCAAATTTGCACTGCAAAGTATTGGTATTGGCGAGTACTTGCCCGAATGTATTGGTACTTGTACTCGCCGATAGAGAAACGGTATCCGGCATCCCTGCACCAGATGGTTATATGAACACAGGCCCCCTCATTCAGGAACCAGTATGCAAAAATATATGGAACTAACAGCTTTTTTCTTCAAAGGAGAACGAGGTAGGAATCTGCTACCAATTTTGGTAAAATCCTCGCAATGGACATTAATCACCCAGAGGGGATTGTTTTTTTTTGTTTTTTTGTGTTTTTATCAAAAGTGGAGTTACACTTTAAATCTCCCTAATCTCTTTTATTCTTTAAGCCTAGGTTCACATTGAAATGATTTGGCATGCGATTTAACATGTCAAATCGCATGCCAAATCGGCAGCTATTGCCAGCAATGGCACCGTCCTAATTGGTGCGGGGCCGACTTTGCGGCGCCGCACCGATTCTCAAAAGTACTTCCTGGCATCTTCGGGGGGGCGATTTGTATAGACATCTGTGCAGCTGAACTCGCACGATTTCTAACCCGCTCCCATGTGAACCTAGGCTAATGCCGCGTACACACAAGCGGATTTTCCGTCTGAAAAATCTTGGATGGTTTTTCCAACGGAATTCCGCTCAGGCTTGTCTTGCATACACACGGTCACACAAAAGTTCGCTGAACTTTCAACCGTCAAGAACGCGGTGATGTACAACACTACAACGAGCTGAGAAAATTAAGTTCAATGCTTCCGAGCATGCGTCAAATTCTTTCCAAGCATGCGTCGGAATTTTGCGCGTGGGAACTGCTACAGACGATCGGAATTTCCGATCGGAACTTTTTCAGGCCTAAAAATTGAGAACCTGCTCTCAATCTTTTGCTGGCTGGAATTCGGCCAGCAAAAGTCCGATGGCGCATACACACGGTCGCATTTTCCGACCAAAAGCTCTTTCGCTGGCCGAATTTTCTGATCGTGTGTATGCGACATTAATCACTGTCTTTTTTGGATCTTCAGATTAGATCTCCATGATGATATAAATGGCACACTTATCTGCAGCTCTGTATTTATTAATACATTATCTTTTTTAATGCAAGCTGTTTAAGTACCTACATTTGACCTGGTGTCCTTGTAAAGCAGCACTCAGACTAGGAGAGGGAGGGGCAGAACAGCAAGTCCATGAGGAGTGCTATAGTGAGCGGACGAGGAACTTGATAAAAGGAATTGAGCAGAAGGATGAGCTCATCAATCTTCTGCTGTCCTTTCACTGCCTAATCAGCAGGGTAGGGGTGGGGAGAGGACAACACTGTGGGGAAGATTTACTAAAACTGGTGCACATAGAATCTGGTGCAGCTGTGCATAGTAACCAATCGGCTTGCTGAATTAGGCTTTGACAATAAAACCTGGAAGCTAATTGGTTACTATGCACAGTTGCACCAGATTCTGCATGCACCCGTTTTAGTAAATCTCCCCTTTCAAATGTTTAAAATGGAATTAAACTTAAAAAAGAAAAACAATGACAGGTTGGATTTTATATAACAGATGAAATCTTATTGGCCTCTTCTGTCATAAATCTTTCTCCCTGCCTGTCAGCATGTTGGTGTACACCGAGCCATTCATGCGCAGCTCAGCATACATTTATGGCACGGCTCTGTGCCATGAAAATTTGACTCTCGTGTGCATCATCGTGGCCCGGCCAACCATGTTGCCGAAGAGTCGGAACCTGGCAAGAAGACCAGGAGAAGACAGCAGTGCCATAGGCATGCGCAAGGGGTGTGCCGGGGGTGCCTGGGCACACTCTAACCAGATTCCCCCTGCTTATATTTTACCAAAGCCCCCCATCAGGGCTCCTAAAAAAAATAGTAAAAACAATAACAAAAATAAAATACAAAAAATGTAAAACTACTGAAACCATCCACTGCTCTATTAACGCCGTCCATGTTTTAATACACTTGGGCTGCACATCCTAATGCAATAGGCTGCACACACCCATGGGCAGTGCCCGTGATTGACGGGAGCGCTGACAGCACAGCACTGGAGGGGATTGCTAGCCAGGTAAGTCTGCCATAAGTCTGCGGTGCATACTAGCACATTGTGGCTATAAGCTCCTGGGGCCCACTTTCAAAAAATGAAATTGGTGCAACTACTTCTAACTGTAACAAAAAAAATGGTGCGACTTTCCTGGCTGTGCAGTGGGGCAGGACTGTGTAAATGGCAGGACTGGATAGGCAGCAATGCAAATCCTTTGGCAGGTAAACAGCTCCCAAATACAGCATGTATGCCATCTGTGTATTTCACTGTCTGGACTTCAGTTTTAAACCACACTACATTTGTAAAATTCACTTTAGGCAGCGTAAAGAGCAAAAACTAAACTATAAAAGAATTTCCTTCAGTTTAGAGCAAATTCCAGTGGCAGCTGGTGGTATATTTTTTGAGGAGGGGGCGGCAAACAAACCCCCCCCCCCTGTTGGTTGGTCGGGCCCCAGCCCCGCACTTACCCCATCTAGGTCGTGGGCAGCGCTTCCTCTGGGCGGCGTCTCCTTCTCCTGGTGCTGCACGGCGGCTTCCCCTGCGTCTCCTCCTACTCCTCGGCAGGCCAATAGGATCGCTTTGCCTCGCTACCAATCGCGTGACGGGTCTCAGGACCCGCTTCCTGATTGGCTGGGAGGAGAATCAGGAAGACAATAGTGAATATTAACTCCCTATTGTCACACAACTGGGTGGACTCGGGGCACAGTGCTCTGCGCCCCGAGCCCACCTTTTTTTAAAGCTTATTAGAACCTCTGTATCTAATCACGTGCTTCAAAAAAAAAAAAAAAAAACCCATTGGAATCCATGTGTCCGGTGCCCCGCATGTAGATTAGGGGGCCGGAATAATGGATTAGGGGGGTGGCGCCCCTGGGCCCTGCATTACGGGCTGTCACTGGCAACCTCAATGAAAAGCAAAATCCAATTGTTTGTTAGGAGTTATTTGATTTTGGGACAAGGCATTTGTGTCTGATTGGTAATCATTTGGGGAAAAAATTCAACCTGCCCCTAGCAATAAATGCATTGGCCAGCAAAAAACGATACCTTTATGATAAGAAAAGTGTTGGTGTTGCCCTTTAGCAACCAATCAGAATCTATTAGGCTTAAAGTAGAACTCCAATAAAAACCCTTTCTAGTTTTGTACCCAAATCCACAGGTCCTTATGGCTATATGATCTTGTCACTTAGGCCCCTTTCACACTGAAACTGCCAGTGAAATACTGAGCGCTTTTGAAGAGCTTTTCAGGCGCTTTTGAAGAGCTTTCCATCCATTTCAATGGAGAGGGGCGTTTTTTCACCGCCTTGCCAGCACACTGCCCCAGTGTGAAAACATTCATTGATTTTAAGTGAAGTTTTTTGTGAGCTTTTCAGGGGATTTGTTTAGTGTGAAAGCACCTGAAAAGCGCCTCAGTGTGAAAGGGTGTCTTTTGCCCCGTACACACGAGCGGATTTTCCGTCAGAAAAAACATGGATGGTTTTTCAGACATAATTCCACTCAAGCTTGGCTTGCATACACACAGTCACACAAAAGTTCTCCTTCAAGAACCCGGTGACCAGAGGCAGCTCTAGGCTTTGTGAGGCCTTAGGCAAATCTAAGACCCAATCATGCCTAAAACGGGAAAAATAATTCAAGTGGACTTTCCCTCAAACTCCCACACACGTCAGGCAAATTAGGCAGCCGCGAGGCCCCTGGGATTAGGAGGCCTAAGGCGACCACCTAATTTGCCTAATTAGAGAGCCGCCTCTGCCGGTGACGTACAACGCTATGACGAGCCAAGAAAATTAAGTTTAACGCTTTCGAGCATGCGTCAAATTGTTTCCGGGCATGCGTAGGAATTTTGCGTGTCGGAATTGCTACAGATGATCAGAACTTTTTCCGACTGAAAAATAGAGAACCTGCTCTCAATCTTTTGCTGGTGGGAATTCGGCCAGCAAAAGTCCGATGGAGCCTACACACGGTCGCATTTTCCGACCAAAAGCTCTCATCGGTCTTTTGCTGGCCGAATTTCCGATCGTGTGTACGCGGCATTAGTTGTCATGAATCATCTTCGTCTGTCTGAGTTATACCCTTGATTTTGAATATAGTTTTTTTGCCCAGGCCAGTTTATGATATTTCAACCACAATCTGTTGTCCCAGCAATACTCTGGTGACAGTAGCTTCAGTGGCAGCTCTTCCAAGGCAAAATATCTGTTGAGATGACTTTCGTCATGCCACACTGCCTCCATATTGTGCTCCTTGTCCCTTAAGATGCCCTTCAGACAGCTGGAGGTAAGGTTAAAGAGACGCGACGGCGTGCCGCCAAACACGGCAGCGTGATAATAAAACTGCCCCTTCCCTGGAGGTATGTACGCTGCAGATCGAGGGTCCCTTTCATACGTGAAGTCTTCTTTGTTGGCCTGGTAATAGCCAGAGTGTAACTGAGCCACCAGCTCACCAAGAACCTCAGGGCCATAATTGGAAGTGAATATCTGCAAATATAGAAATGAAATCAATCAAGTTTTGTGATGGATTCTGACCAAGGTCTCAATTATAAGTGTCTGAAATAATGGTCTGTACTAGGGATGCATTGATTACCAAGCATTTGAGCTAGTATCGATACTCGCCCAAATGCTCCCGATATTGAAACTAGACATGCGCACAACAAAAAAATTTGTTTCGTTTTTTTCGTTTCCGAAAAAAATTCGTTTTTTTTCGTTTCGTTTTTTTCGTTTCCATTGATTCGTAGCGATTCGTACATTCGTAAGTCGTCGGTGTTCGGATTCATAACGATTCGTACATTCGTAAGAGTTATTTTTTCGTTGATTCGTTTTTTCGTTAGTTTAATTTTCGGACGCATTCGTATTTATTCGTACATTCGTAACATTCGTAGATTCGTAATCGGAGCATAATTCATAATTTTATGTAATGTGTATGCTATTATTACATTTTAATAATTTAGGAATCGAAAAAAAAGTTACGAATCGAAAAAAAAAAGTTACGAATCGAAAAAAAAGTTACGAATGTACGAATTTTTTTGTTCAATAGAGACACGGAAAATTACAAATCGAAAAAAAAAAGTTACGAATCGAAAAAAAAAAAAGTTACGAATCGAAAAAAAAGATACGAATGTATGAATTTTTTTGTTCAATAGAGACACGGAAAATTACAAATCGAAAAAAAAAAGTTACGAATCGAAAAAAAAAAGTTACGAATCGAAAAAAAAAGTTACGAATGTACGAATTTTTTTTGTTCAATAGAGACACGGAAAATTACAAATCGAAAAAAAAAGTTACGAATCGAAAAAAAAAAGTTACGAATCGAAAAAAAGATAGTTACGAATCGAAAAAAAAGAAAAAAAAAAAGTTACGAATCGAAAAAAAAAGTTACGAATCGAAAAAAAAGTTACGAATGTACGAATTTTTTTGTTCAATAGAGACACGGAAAATTTACAAATCGAAAAAAAAAACGAAATGAAAAAAAACGTTACAAATCGAAAAAAAAAAGTTACGAATCGAAAAAAAAAAGTTACGAATCGAAAAAAGTTACGAATGTACGAATTTTTTTTGTTCAATAGAGACACGGAAAAAATTACAAATCGAAAAAAAAAAAAAAAAGTTACGAATCGAAAAAAAAAGTTACGAATGTACGAATTTTTTTGTTCAATCCATTCGAAGCACGTTTAGCAGCACCATTGTAAGGGACACGGAAAATTACCAATTCAACAAAAAAAAAAAAAAAAGTTACAAATGTACGAATTTTTTCGTTCGTTTTCGTTTTTCGGATTTTCTTTATTAGTACATTCGTTGTTTCTAATTAGTTTTTTCGGATTTTCGTTGTTTTTCGGATTCGGTCGATTCGAATGATTCGTTAATCGTATTCGTACGATTCGTTATTCGTTACGATTCGTTATTCGGATTCGTACGATTCGAATGATTTGTTCATTCGTACGAAAAACGAACGAACGAAAATAACGAAAAAAACGAAAAACGAAAAAAAAAAAAACGAAACTAATTGCACATGTCTAATTGAAACCCATACTTTGCGGTGTGATTTGCTTCAATAGAAAATGCATGGGCGCAAATTGCACTGCAAGCAATCGCATGCAATTTGAACAGGAATGTCTTCCGAATCACATGCAATTTCCCCTGCCGCTCCTGTGTGTGTGTGTGTGTGTACAACCGTGGCCAAAAGTTTTGAGAATAAACACAAATAATAATTTTCACAAAGTCTGCTGCTTCAGTGTTTTTAGATCTTTTTGTCAGATGTTACTATCGTATACTGAAGTATAATTACAAGCATTTCATAAGTCTCGAAGGCTTTTATTGGCAATTACATTAAAGAGTCAATATTTGTAGTGTTGACCCTCCGTTTTCAAGACCTCTGCAATTCGCCCTGGCATGCTGTCAATCAACTTTTGGGCCACATCCTGACTGGTGGCAGCCCATTCTTGCATAATCAATGCTTGGAGTTTGTCAGAATTTGTGGGTTTTTTTTTTTCGTTCACCCGCCTCTTGAAGATTGAACACAAGCAGTGGGCGGACTGACAACTCATGGGGCCCCGGGCAATAGGAGATTATGGGGCCCCCAGGCAATCGGAGATTATGGGGCCCCCAGGCAATCAGAGATTATGGGGCCACACAGTATAAACACGCACAGTATACAATCACACAGTATATACACACACACAGTATACAATCACACAATATACACAGACATGTTTCTATTGGCTGAGAAGGTACTGGAGAGGTGGGGCAGCTATAATCTTGGGATTTTTAGACCAAAAGGATGTCGGTAAGGGGCATTTCAGAGACAGATTTTTACATACTGTCCCTGGTTTTACTGAGGCTGGCAACCCTGATGGGGCCCCCTAGTGGCCCAGGGCCCTCAGGCAGTGCCCGAGTGGCCGAATGGTCAGTCCACCCCTCAACACAAGTTCTCAATGGGATTAAGGTCTGGGGAGTTTCCTGGCTATGGACTCAACATTTGTATATTTAGTTCCCCAAGCCACTTAGTTATCACTTTTGCCTTTTGGCAAGGTGCTCCATCATGCTGGAAAAGGCATTGTTCCTCACCAAACTGTTCTTGGATGGTTGGGAGAAGTTGCTCTCGGTGGATGTTTTTGTACCGTTCTTTATTCATGGCTGTGCTCTTAGGCAAAATTTTGAGTGAGTCCACTCCCTTGGCTGAGAAGCGACCCCACACATGAATGGTCTGAGGAGGCTTTACTGTTGGCATGACACGGGGCTGATGGTAGCGCTCACATTTTCTTCTCGAGACAAGGTTTTTTCTAGATGCCCCAAACAATAAGAAAGGAGATTCATCAGAGAAAATGACTTTACCCCAGTCCTCAGCACCTTTTGCAGAATATCAGTCTGTCCCTGATATTTTTCCTGGACAGAAGTGGCTTCTTTGATGCCCTTCTTGACACCAGGCCATCCTCCAAAAGTCTTCTCCTCGCTGTGCGTGCCAATGTACTCACACTTGCCTGCTGCCATTCCTGAACAAGCTCTGCACTGGCGGTGCCCCGATCCCGCAGCTCAATCAACTGTAGGAGGAGAAGGTCCTGGTGATTGCTGGACTTTCTGGGGCGCCCTGAAGCTTTCTTAAACAAATGTAGTGGAAATTATTTTTTTGGGGGATTAACATTATTTTCATGGCAATTCATTTGATCGCTCTTCATAACATTCTGGAGCATATGCAAATTGCCATCATAAAAACTCAGGCAGTTTTGAGAAAATTCATATTTGTGTCATTCTCAAAACTTTTGGCCACGGCTGTATAGAAAGGGATTAAAACGCCATCTAGTGGGCAGTTTAAAAAAATGTTAGCTCTCACTTGCAGACACAAAAACAGAATTGGTGCAACCCTAGTCTGTACTATGGAAAGTAACCAGTTGAAACTTTCAGTTTTTAGATACAGATTTGTGAACCTCTGTCCATCTTTAATTTTGAGACACTCTGACTCTCTAAGATGCTCTTTTTATACTCACTCACTGTTACTGACCTGTTGCCTAGGAACCTACCGTATATACTCAAGTATATGCCGAGTTTTTCAGCACATTTTTTTGTGCTGAAAATGCCCCCCTCGGCTTATACTCAAGTCAAGCACTTTTCTGCAGCAGAGAATGATATTTTCTGACCCGACTTTGGGGCCCCGTATCTCGGGGAACCCCAGATTTGGTGTGAAAACCCAGTGGAACTAGCACTAGAACATATTCAAAGATGGGGTTCATAGCACCAAGTGGCCCCAAATACGGGGCCCCAAAGTCGGTTCGGAAAACTTCATTCTCTGCTGCAGAAAAGTGCTTGACATTTTCTGACCCAAATTTGGGGGCCCCATATTTCGGGGCCACTTGGTGCTAGCAACCCCAGATTTAGTTCGCAAACCCAGTGGAACTAGCACTAGAACATATCAAAGATGGGGTTCCTAGCACCAAGTGACCCCGAGATACAGGGCCACAAAGTCGGTCAACTGTGTCCACCTGCAGCAATGTCATTTCGGGACCCTTTGGGTTCAGAGACCCCAAATTTTGGCTGCAGCTGGGGGGCATCTAGGAACCCAAGTTTGAAGTTCGGGGGACCTATGCCTGCAAATGGGCACAGTGAGGCTGCAAATGGGCACAGTGAGGCTGCAAATGGGCATTGTTGACCCTCTTTTCCACTTACAGTAGCTGCGCATTTCTCACCCTAGGCTTATACTCGAGTCAATACGTTTTCCCAGTTTTTTGTGTAAAATTAGGTGCCTCGGCTTATATTCGGGTTGGCTTATACTCGCGTATATATGGTAAATAGTTGCAAAATCCTCTTTCGGCTGGGTTCACATATGAGCACGCAGCGGCTCACAGCAGGAGTCCGGTGCATCCTCGTTCACCGTTTCAGCTCCGATTTCAGCCCAAATTTTGGGCTAAATTCGGACCCGAAACAAACCAAAAGATGCACAGGACTACTGAGCAAATCGCACCGGAGCCACTGTGGAGATATGCGAACTGGCTCCATAGAGAGCCGCTCACAATCTCCTGCTGTGCGAAGTGGATGCGGGGGAACCCACACCAATTCACACTAGTGTGAACACAGCCTCCAGCTCTTCCTTGTTAGTACCACTTTTTTGTGTTGCTGCCATCAATTTCAAAATGACCTTATTTTTTTTCTTAACCCATTAAGCTCCGGAAGGTTTTACCCCCTTCATGACCAGGCCATTTTTTGCTATTTTGTACTGCGCCACTTTAACTGGCAATTGCGTGGTCATGCAACGCTGTACATAAATGAAATTCATGCAATTTGTTCTCACAAATAGAGATTTCCTTTTATTCTCACCACTGGGGTTTTTATTAAATAAATGAAAAAAGAACAAACATTTTGAGAAAAAAAAACATTATTCTACTTTCTGCTATAAAACATATATATTAAAAAAAAATCAAATGTCTTCATAAATTTAGGACAAAATTTATTCCGCTACATGTCTTTGTTAAAAAAAATCCCAATAATGCTGTACAAATGGTCAGAAGTTCCGACAGAAGAAATCCGATCAGATTATGTTGTCGGAAAATCCGATCGTGTGGGGGCTCTATCTGACTTTTTCCATCGGAATTTCCAACATAAAAGGTTTGAGAGCAGGATCTAATATTTTCCGACAACAAAATCCGATCGGCAGGGGAGGGCTGGGCTGGGGGGCAGAGTGGCAATTGCCCCCAGGCCGCCCTAACTTATGTTGAAAGCGGCCGGCGCCTGCTGCCCGCTGCTATTTTTACGGCTGCAGCTGTCGGCCACTGTTGCATTCCGGGAGTTGTAGTCCACATTCAAGCTCCCAAGCAGCGCAGAGTACTAAACTACAACCCCCAGAGACCAGAGTCTTGTAGGCAGGGTGCCCGTGACAGACTCGGGCTGTGGGGCTGGGTGCTGGCTTGCACTGGCCGTGGCGTGCACCCTGAGCTGCCAGGTAAGAGACCCTGACACCCCAAGCTGACCCCCTCATGCCACCCCCCCCCCATACACCCCATTTACCCTGCCCCAGTGATCAGGCTGCATTGGATGGGCACTGGTGAGACTGCATTTATGGACACTGATGAGGTGGCACTGATGAGGCGACATTGATGGGCACTAAACAGGCTGCATTGAAAAAACAGCAGGGCATGGATGGTTAGCTTATTCGGTGGTTCAATGGGCCACTTGACTTCCCCCTCAGGCCTAAGGCTGCCAGCCCTCCCCTGCCGATCGGACTTTTTCTGATCGTGTGTAGAGAATTCCGACACACAAAGTGCCCACGCATGCTCAGAAAAAATTTGGAGACGAAAGCTATTGGCTACTGGCCTCTACGTAGTCCCGTCATACGTTTTGTACGTCACCTCGTTCCGAATGATCGGATTTATCGACAATTTTGTGCGACCGTGTGTTTGCAAGACAAGTTTCGTCCAAAGTCTGTCGGAAAAAATCTGACGTATTTTGTGGTCGAAATGTCCGATCGTGTGTACGGGGCATTAGTGTATATTAATCAGTGTTGGTCATCTTACTTTAAAATGTAATTAGTTAAGTTACAAATTACTTCTCCCAAAAAGTAATTGCGTTAGTAACTCAGTTACTACATTGGAAAAGTAATTAGTTACGCAGCAAAGTAACTGACTTTTTTTTTTTAATATTCTATACATGTAACTAAGGGGCGGGTCTAGTATTACTGTAACCAGGGGGTGCATTTATTATTGTTATATATCGTGCAACCAAGAGGCTGCTCTATTATTACTCTAACCAAGGGGCAGATCTGTTATAGCGTGTAAGCAAGTGGCGGGTCTATTATTATTATATTGTGTAAGGGGCAGAGGGCTACAGAAGAGGGCGAATGTTAAATTAATGGGCAGAGCTCGATATATAACAATAATAATAAATGCGCCCCTTGGTTACAGTAATACTAGACCCGCCTCTTACTTACACGATAGACGCCCCTTGCAGAGTAACACGAGCATCGGGAGCGTGCGGCATCGCCTCGTACAATTACATGTTAACTGCGCCTGCGTGGTGTAGAGTTCACTCAGAGCTGTTTAGGTTCAGCGATTTTCGGAAGCTCCGTAGTGCTTCGTACTGCGCAAGCTCTGCGCCTGCACAGTACAGGGGGTCCTTATCCGGCGGGGGAACTTTTTCGGCAGGACACCGGAATTACACTACTGCCATCTAGTGGCGGTAGATGGAATTGGGGTAACTAAGCCAAAGTAATGGGAACTGAGTTACCATGAGGGGAAAAGTAATCAGTTAGATTACTAGTTACCCTCTAAAGTAACTGCGTTATGTAACTCAGTTTATTTTAACTCAGTTACTTACATCACTGATATTAATTGGTTTGTGTGAAAGTTATGGGGTTGATTTACTAAAGAAAAATATACTGTGCACTCTGCAAGTGCAGTTGCTCCCAAGCTTAGTAAATGAGGCAAATCTTCACTTTGTAAAGCATACCCAATCACATGCAAGGAAAAAAAAAAATGCATTTTTGTTTGCACATAATTGGATGATGGAAGTCATCTGAGCTTTTGCTCATTTACTAAGCTCTGACGCAACTGCACTTTGCAAAGTCCACAGTCTATTTGCCTTTAGTAAATCAACCCCATTGTGTCTACAAACTATGGTATACAGTGTATATATTGGAATTGTGTTTTTTTTTAATACTAGTAATAGCGGTGATCAGCGACTTATAGTGGGACTGTGTGAATGAGGCAAGCAATCTGACACTGAGTGGGAAATGACTAACTGACACTGACATCCCCAGTGACACTAATACAGTGATCAGTGACAATACTATGCACTGTCACTGTACTAATGACACTGGCTGGGAAGAGGTTAACCTCTAGGGGCAATCAAATGAATTATGTACCTAACAATGTGTAATATGTGCTGCTTTTACTAATCAATGTGGATTTTTTCTCCCTGCTTTGCAGGGAGAAAACACAGCCACATTGCTGCTCTCTGTACAGAGCCCATGTTGTTACTAAACACAGGGCTCTGTACTGTGATTCGCTAAGCCAATCAACAGGTCCCAGTCATAAATTATTGGCTAGGACCTGCTGACCAACTTGTGCCCAACAGTTTGTGCGGCGGGTGCGCATGCGCCCATTATCCGGAAATGCTGTATCAGGTACATGTATGTGATCCAGCACAGCAGTGCCGCTGGACTGCAATAAAAAGGCTGTGAGCAGTCCTTAAGTGGTTAAAATGGTTAATTTTCTCAGTTTAAACATTTGATGTGTTTTCTATTTTCTATTGTGAATAAAATACGGTTTTATGAGATTTTCAAATCATTGCATTTAGATTTTACACAGTATCCCAACTTTTTTGGAACTGGGGTTGTAGATAGGGGAATTGACCCAGCAGTGACACAGACAACAGTAAGTACATGACACGGGTTGTAACTCCACATCAATCCATATATCTCCAAATATCCTGGCCACCAGTGGCGGCCCGTCCATTTAGGGGCTTACGGGCGCCGCCCCCCCCCCCATCCATGCATTCGGCCCCCTAATCTACATGCAGGGCACCGGACGCATGGATTCCAAAGGGGGGTTAAGCATGTGATTAGAGCCAGAGGCTCTAATTGGCTTCAAAAAAGGATGGGCTCAGGGCGTAGAGCACTGCGCTCCGAGCCCACCCAGTTGTGTGACAATAGCGAATGAATATTCGCTATTATCACACTGATTCTCCTCCCGGACAATCAGGAAGAGGGATTGGCCCGAAAGGAGAAGCCATCCTATTGGTGTTTGAGGAAGAAGGAGGAGATGTACGGCCGAGGAGATGCATGGGAAACCCGACTGATGGAGCCGGGACATGGAGGAGACTGAGGGGGAATTTGCCTCCGCTGCTGTCTCCACCTGTCAGCACAGGGTGAGTGAGCTGGCGATCAGGGGGGGGGGGGGGGTGGGGGGGCGGGGGGGGCTGGAGCGACGGGGGTTCGTGGTCAGGTCCATCTAACGCCCCCCCCCCCCCGGTCGATGGAGCACCAGCCGACACTGCTGGGCGCCCCTCCAGACCTTGCTGCACATAGCAGCCACAATGCCCCCGTGCTGTCAGTGTAGCCATCTGTACACCATACACTGCAATACACAGCCCCGGAGTGCGTATTCATCATAATGCTCGCAGTGAAAAGCACGCACTGGTCAGCATGAGTACAGTACATGATCACATTGACAAATGGCAAATCAATTGATATACGGTTATTGGGATTTTCTTTTTCACCAAAAACATGTAGCAGAATACCTATTTGCCTAAACTGATGAAGTAATTAGATCTTTTTTTTTTTCAAAATCGATTTTTTGATTTATAGTGCAAAAAATAAAAACCACAGAGGTGATCAAATAACACCAAAAGAAAGCTCTATTTGTGGGAAAAAAAATTACATACATTTTATTTGCATACAGCATTGCATGACTGCTCAATCGTCAGTTAAAGTAACGCAGTGCCGTATCGCCCGGGTCATTAACCCCCCTGGCGGTAATCCCGAGTCTGGCTCGGGGCGGAAACTTCAGTATCATAAGCGGTAACCTCGAGCCAGACTCGGGCTCGCATTGCAGGATACAGGGGGGAAGTAACTTACCTTGTCCCCTGGATCCTGCGATGTCTCCGCGCTGTGTGTGCGAGCTCCTCCGCTCGATTCACACAGTGCCGATTGCCGCTGAGCTCCGTTCCCTGCGACGTTTCGGCGCACGGGAGCGGAGATCGGCACCAAATTCAAAAAACTTAAAACACACAATACACATACAGTACTGTAATCTTACAGATACAGTACTGTATAAAAAAATGACACATCCCCTTTGTCCCTAGTGGTCTGCCCAGTGCCCTGCATGTCATTTTATATAATAAATAAATTTTTTTCTGCCTGGAAACTGGAGATTGTCCATAGCAACCAAAAAGTGTCCTTTTTATGTCAAAAGTGGTTTTAGACCAGCTAGAAAACAATGATAATAAATTAGAATCACAATTTGTCATCAAACACTAAATTTAATGACAGCGACTATTCTGCAACTGAGCAAATTTCACTGTTTTTGATTTGATTACATAATTGAATAATTTTTATAGTTATTTTTTATTATAATTTTGTGTTTCAAACGTTATCATCCCCGGGATGTCTACTAGACTAGAATTACTCCGTCATGCAACACTGTACCCAAATGAATTTTGTGTCTTTTTTTTCACACAAATAGAGCTTTCTTTTGGTGGTTTTAATCACCGCTGGGTTTTTTATTTTTGCGCTATAAATCAAAAAATACTGAAAGTTCGGTAAAAAAATAAAAAATAAATTCTTTGTTTCTATTAAAAATTATTGCAGAGTATTGGCAAGTATTGGCGAGCATTGGCAGAGTATTGGCGAGCATTGGCAGAGTATTGGCGAGTATTGGCAGAGTATTGGCAAGTATTGGCAGAGTATTACAGTGTTGCACAGTATTGCACAGTGGTTGCAGAGCATTGCAGTGGTGGCAGAGCATTGCACAGTGGTTGCAGAGCATTGCACAGTGGTTGCAAGGCATTGCACAGTGGTTGCAGAACATTGCACAGTGGTTGCAGAGCATTGCACAGTGGTGGCAGAGCATTGCACAGTGGTTGCAGAGCATTGCACAGTGGTGGCAGAATTGCACAGTGGTTGCAGAGCATTGCACAGAGCATTGCACAGTGGTGGCAGAGCATTGCACAGTGGTTGGTTGCAGTGGTTGGTTGCAGAGCATTGCACAGTGGTGGCAGACATTGCACAGTGGTGGCAGAACATTGCACAGCGGTGGCAGAGCATTGCACAGCGGTGGCAGTGTATTGACCAGCGCTGTGGGCACTACACATCCAGCCCACAGCGCTGGTCCCGTCTCTCCCCCTCTCCGCTTCTCTCCTCTCTGTACCGATCGGTACAGAGAGGGGAGGGAGGAACCGGCGTCATGACGTGACGCCGGTGTACATGTGATCGCTCCGTCATTTGATGGAGCGATCACGTGGTAACGGCCGCTATCAGCGGCTGTTTACCGTGATCCGTGATGCGGGACCCGGCGGTCACGTATGTTCCCGAGTGCGCGCCCCAGGGGGCGCGCGGGAGCAAGTTTCTGGGAGAACGTCCGTAGGACGTCCACTCAGGGAAACCCGACCACGCTGTAGACGTCTTTGGACTATAGCGCGGTCGGCATGTGGTTAAGTGAGTCATTGCTAAGAATTGCAGGCCTTCAATATAAAACGCCACATTTTCATGCAAAATAATTGTACCGCTTTTGGTACAAAATTCCAGACATAATCATACCGCCAGGGAGGTTAAGGGGGGGGGGGAGGGTAAATGTTCCGGTGGTCAAGTGGACATACAACATATTATTATAGATCCGTTTTTTTAAAACTGCAATGAATAAGAAGAATGCCTTCTAAGTAGTAGGGCTTTCGAATGAACAAGAAATAGCTAGTCAAAAGGAGTATGTCATGTCATATCAAGCTAATAGTAATGTTATGTAAGCCTCCATGTAGGTTGTGGAATCCTCAGCCCACTGGATCTGGCTTACCTGATCAACATCCATACAGAAGAGGTAGTCCACTTTCTCTACAGCCCGAGGCAAGACAAGCTCAAGCAAGTCCTTCATACGTAGCATAGAGATATCCTGCCAGCGGTCTCTCTTGGGAATCTGGAGGATGACCTCGGAAACTCCGGGACGCAATTTAATATCAGGCACGTCATTTGGGCGATCGGTGAGGATGTAAAACACGCAGGAGATGTTGGGCATAAAATAAATATTGGCAGAAACAAGGAAGTCAGCGAGGTAATGATCCAGATACCTGGCAGGAGAGAAGAGAACAAGAAGACCTCACATTAGAATGACAGTAAAACATAATTAAAAGGTAGACTATAAGGCTTCATGCACACTGAAGCTCAAAAACTTCAGTTTTTGGGAGTTTGGGGTGTTTTTAAAAAGTCCATAAGCTCCCCTCTATGTTATCCTATGTGTTCATGGACATTTTTGGACGTTTATCAGCAGTGGAGTTTATGGGCTGTTTTCTGAATAAAAATAAAATCGCTTTCAGGAGCCACAAAAAATGCCAAACGCTGATAAACGTTGATAAACGCTCAAAAACGTGGCTCACCAGCATTTAACGTTTTTGATCCATTGAAAAAAACAAAAAATGCTGAAAAACGCTATTGCGGAAAACCGCTAAAAAACGCTAATAAACGCTACTGCAAAAACGTTAAAAAACTTTGAAAGACTCACTGCAAAGCTATTGCAGTTTTTATAACGTTATTTTAACGTCCAATGTGCATGGAGCCTTACTGTTTTGGGTGAATTTTTGTTTTGTTTCTTGTTTCTTTTTTTTTTATTTATAGTTTATCTAAACTCAAAAAAAATGTAATCAATTGTAGATTACGAGTTCTTAGATGTGGTGACTATTCCTTTTTTTTTTTTTTTCTTTGATTTCATCTGCTGATCTAGCCATTAACATACTTCCTGTCATTGGGTGACAACATTCACCCCACATGCAGTCAGTGTGTTTTTTTCTGCATCAAAACGAATTACTCCTTATGGCTGAACTATATTGGGATAAACTCTAACTCCAAACCAAGAGCCAATTTTTCAGTCCCCATGGATCACATACATTAACAATTCTGAAAAGGAACATTGATACATACCTGCACCAGCAGCAATCACAGAAGAATAACCAGTACCAATATCTGACAGACATAAGCTTTTTCACATACTTAAAGGGGATCTCTCTCTGGTACTTAATTTCTTTCATTATGCTTATGAACAGCGTATATATATATATATAAATAGATATGTATATATATATATATATATATATATATATATATATATATATATATATATATATATATATATATATATATATATATCTATCTATAGATGGATTAGTGGAAATCTGATTCTCATTGGACACATTGAAGATAAGCTTAATACGCTGGTTTGATTTTATAGAGTATATATTGTTTTTGTTATTACTTTATCCCGAGATACAGCCAATGCGACTGTTTACTCCATTAGTTGTAGTTTCAAAAAAATTAAAGTATTTCATTTATTGTATAAAATCTCCTATCAATTGGCCAAGGCAACTATCACTTGGCAGAAAAATTTAAGAGCTACCGTGCAAAAACATCAGGGTGCTACATCCTCCCCCTGCCCACAAAACTGCGTCTTGGAGTCTGCAGAAAAATAATGTGAGCTCTCAAGCCTGGGAGCGAATGTCCTGGCAAAAACTGGGATAGGTGGGAGAAACAGGAAAGGAACAGTACCAACAGAAAATGCACATGGCATACCACATGAAATAAACATGTGCAACACACACATGAGCGGATGCCAGTCTACACAGGGTAGATAAATATCAGACATCATATATACAATTTAACGTGTGGTGTACCACCCAAACAGGCAAGGGAAAATATATCAACAATAGCCTAATCCTAACTATCTGTCTAATATATACAGTAATAAATGGCATGCATATTTAGCATTATTATCCATGTTGGGTCACTGTCTTTCCTTGTCCAAGGAATACACAATGGTGCAGGAACATCTGAAAGAGAAAATAAACAGCAATGCAAATGCATCCTATCACTGTGATAATGCAGTGCAATATGTACATAAGTGAACCTTAAAAGGGTTGTTAATTGTCCTCAGTCGAGAACAGCTTAGCAGTGTAAATACACCCTATAAAATGTCTGAACCATACACACATGAATGAAAGTGGGCCTCATTCTCATCCAAGAATGCCACTCCTTTCACAATTATCCTACAAACTTTCTTAGCATGTACTATAGATGAACACACTCAGAGGGCTCACTCAGGCTGGCACTTCTCACACCACCTGGTGGCCAACATGCGACACTGGGCAGTCCATTATTCAGTTGACACGGTAAGAACTTTCACCCCCTTTCTTACCATAGCCTATCCTATCTAGCTAACTAACACCCCAGTGTCTTTGAATTGCCAGAGTCCATCAATATCATCACTTGGGTGAAACATATTTCCCAGCAGTTTCCCTTTTTCTTAGGGATAACTCTGGGGACGGGTGGTACAGCTGCAATCAGGCAACAAGCAGGAGGACATGGTGCAAGGGGCCGCACTCCAGAACACAGGTCCCCTTGCAAGGATAGTCTCAGTCTGTCCGCATGACAGCCGGGGACTGAGAAAGATCCCCTCATCAATTGAAGGGGACAACCTGCTGAACATCACAGGTCACTTTTCAGAGGGAACCATACTGGCAATTCCACAGCACTGGCCAGCGCGACTCAAGTAGGCACTTCTTGTATCTGCCAGCAGCATTCAGTTCAGCACAATCTCAGCAGTACAGCCATCAGGAATGTTCTCCACTAGCAATAACCTCTGTGCAGGGGTGAAGTGGCTTCCAACATAGCATCTTTAACTCCACAGATCACACATTTGTAATCCATAAGATTCGGTGAACAAGTATAGTTCCAAAGTAATACCTGGGATCTGGCAACTTCAAATCCTCTCCTCTGGCATTTACGGTGGTGATGTAGTGCCAAATATCCTTCTTGCAGTGATATATAAATGATTGTATTCCACGCTAAGGTATAGGCTGGGCTGCTGCCTCCCCTGATGGGCTCCAATTTGGAGCACCAGTATAGGAAATAGGTTATATGAAAAAAGGGGTGGGTGGCGCTGCCCATCACCCGAAGAGTGATCCTCCACAGTGAGTCACTCTTCTCTGGTGAAAGTGCTACAGATGCATAATAGACACTACCGTCACCTGAAAAGTGAACCTTTTAGTGAGTCACTATTCTCAGATGAATAGTAAGTGGTAGATAGTGTGATATACCAATGTGTGATATAAATGTCTTTGAGGGCGTTCTCACCCTATATCCTATATCAAAAAGGTGTGTTTCTAATACTCTATTTATGGAAATGTGTTCCAACTAATACCATGAAGGCCAATGTGCAACATCTAATATTAAGAAATTTCATCAAAAAAATTATTTTTTAAAAATATATATATATAAATGTAAAAATAATTTATAAATAATAAAGTCCAATCTTTAGTGGTGCAAAATGACAAAATCTCAAGTGACTTGTGCTTAGCCAAGGTGACTCGTGCCTATGTTTAGCCACAGATCATGTGCAGAAAATGAAGTGACTTCCATGCTCCCCTTCAGTTCCCCACTCACCAGATCCTTTCACCCCTGCAGGGGTAAAGCGTATGTGGTAAGTATAATGGCAGTATCTGGAGCAATCAACTCTTCTTTGGCACAGCAAACAATGGGGTATCCAGATCCTTGCCCCTACGGGGTTGGGCCACTTGCAGTAGGTAAAGTTGTAGTAATAACATCCTCTGTGGCAAACCATAGGATATCCTCATAGACGAAAGAGACGGACACTCATAGTGTGAATCCGAATGGTTTGTTTATTAAAAGTATATATAAAAGCATATTAAAAAACAAGACTTGACACAGTCAAGTATAAAGGCTAGCGTGTCTTAGTTACAATCCAAGACCGGCGTGCGTTCCACAGGACGTAACTCCGCAACCGGAAGTGACGTGAGTGCCTACCAATCTCTGACCTGGTTCCTTCTTGCCAGGTCAGGAAATGATCACACTGTCCAGGTTGATTTTACGGCCGTAGCCCCAGGTGTGCAGCACTGAGATGTATCTTTCAGCTACCTTGGGTGACAGTTTTGGAAAGTCCACCTGCAAAGGGACCCGAAGGAAACTTCGCACAGCCTCATCCACCCATTGCGTTTCCTTGTCTAAGATCTCTAGTCTCTAGGTGAGCTGGTACATAGGAATATAGGTATCCATATTCTTCAGCTACCTTTTTGAGGATTATGCGCTGTACCAGGCTGCCCAGGCTGTACTTTAGACAGCCTGGGCAGCGTTTTAGAGTCCCGCTGCTGTCAATCAAAGTCAGTGAGGCAATGAGGAGAGAGAGGGGGCAGGGCCGAACACAGAGAACAGCGGCTTGGCTTGGGTGCCCCCATAGCAAGTTGCTTGCTATGGGGGCACTCGGCTGGAGGGAGGGGCCAGGAGCGCTGGTGGGGGACCCCTGAGAAGAGGAAGATCTGGTGTGCTCTTTGCAAGACCATTGCACAGAGCAGTATTTATGACATACAGTCATGGCCAAAATTGTTGGCACCCCAGAAATTTTTCCAGAAAATCAAGTATTTCTCACAGAAAAGTATTGCAGTAACACATGTTTTGCTATACACATGTTTATTCCCTTTGTGTGTATTGGAAAAAAAAAAAAAAAGGAGGAAAAAAAAGCAAATTTAGACATAATATCACACAAAATTCCAAAAACAGGGTGGACAAAATTCTTGGCACCCTTTCAAAATTGTGGATAAATAAGATTGTTTCAAGCATGTGAAGTTCCAAAGAAATTTAAGCTGTCCTGCAGGCTCAGGGAGCATCAGCGCGAACTATCCGTCGACATTGAAATGAAATGAAACGCTTTGGCAGGAGACCCAGGAGGACCCCACTGCTAACACAGAGACATAAAAAAGCAAGTCTACAATTTGCCAAAATGTACTTGAGTAAGCCAAAATCCTTCTGGGAAAACATCTTGTGGACAGATGAGACCAAGATAGAGCTTTTTGAAAAGCACATCATTCTACTGTTTACCAAAAACTGAATGAGGCCTACAAAGAAAATAACACAGTACCTACAGTGAAATATGATGGAGGTTCAATGATGTTTTGGGGTTGTTTTGCTGCCTCTGGGTGCCTTGAATGAAAAAAAATAAAAAAATAAAATTGGCCCTAGTATATGAATGGGGACCTTGGATTGTGGGCTCCTTGAGGGTAGGGACCGATGTGAGTGTGCAATGTACAGGGATAGGGAAAATTGTAGACACTCAGGTTGAACTGGATGGACTGATGTCTTTATTCAACCTTACTAACTATGAATGTGTGCAAGGCAACATGAAATCTGAGGATTACCAAAGGATTTTGGGTCGCACTGTAGAGCCCAGTGTCAGAAAGCTGGGTTTGTGTCCGAGATCTTGGGTCTTCCAGCAGGACAATGACCCCAAACATACGTCAAAAAACACCCAGAAATGGATAGCAACAAAGCGCTGGAGAGTTCTAAAGTGGCCAGCAATGAGTCCAGATCTAAATCCCATTGAACTCATGTGGAGAGATCTTAAAATTTCTGTTGGGAAAAGGCGCCCTTCCAATAAGAGAGACCTGGATCAGTTTGCAAAGGAAGAGTGGTGTAAGACACTTATTGATGGTTATAGGAAGCGACCGATTTTAGTTATTTTTTCCTATTTTTGATTTCACATCCTCACTACCTATCAATCACCCCCGTTTCGAAGGCACATAAAATTTTTTTTTAAAGAAAAAAAAAAAACAAAATATTTTCTTTTTTTTTCAATAAAACTGACTTAAATCCAGAAACTGTGATTGGCAATTATAGATTTAACTAAACAAGAATTGTTAAAGACAAAAGCCCTACCCAATTAAAATGGGTGGGTAGTGTATGCAATCACATGGTCAGAAGATAAGAACACTCACTTATTTACAGCAAAGACTGATACCTAAAGCGACCGATTTTAGTTATTTTTTCCAAAGGGTGTGCAACCAAATATTAAGTTAAGGTTGCGGCTTTAATGTATCCAATAATTTTGACCAGCCCCAACATACACACAGGGAATAAACATGTGTATAGCAAAACATGTGTTACTGCAATACTTTTCCGTGGGAAATACTTTATTTTCTGGAAAAATGTCTGGGGTGCCAACAATTTTGGCCATGACTGTATTTGTTATTTTTAACCAAAAAAAAAAAAGACTCTCATGTCTGTCTGGAGTTCAGCTTTAAATTTTTTTTTAATATGTTTTTTTTTTAATTGTACCCCCTTTCAGAAGATAAGAACACTCACTTATTTACAGCAAAGACTGAGAGTCCAACCACGGTCCTTTGTTTCTGATGGAATCGATTTTGCTCCTCAGAGTCGTAGGCTCCCTCCCACACGATCGGAGCTCCCCAAGATGTTGCATTGGGTACCTTAGGAAAGCAGCTGAAAGGACATGAGATGACTTAGTGACACAAGCAAAATTAGATTACTGCTACAGATTAATAACGGTTCTTGTAGATACTAGATGAGTCTCCTGATGCATATGACTGGTGCAGACAATATCCCCTGACATCACCAATGGGCCACACATAATATTTAGTGAATGTAATGCTACAGAAAACTATCAGAGACTGCAGAAATGCAACAGGAGATGGTCCACAGCCAGCCCCCCCATTCCAAGAGGGACCCCCTCAATCTACAGCCAGCCCCTCCCCTCATTCCACAGCCAGGGATCCCCTTTCTCATTCCACAGTAAGGGCTCCCCCCTTATTCCACAGCAAGGGACCCCCTCATTCAATAGCCAGGTATAAAAAAAAATGATCTGGTCATTAAGGGGGTAAATCTTCTGGAGCTGAAGTGGTTCAATGAAGTTGCAGTTATACCACATTTCTTGAAATCTTACTCCCTGTTATGCATAAAATGACCACTAGATGGCCACATGATGTTTTTTTTTTTTTGGTAGCCTCCATAATATAGGATACTTTTTTTATAGACTGACGTTGACAAAAGGCCAACAAAGAACAGGTTTGTGAATTGAGCCCTTTGTGAGATACAGTAAGGCCAGGAGAACAGCTAACCACTGAGGTATAGTGTGTTAAGGTGCACACATGTTTTTCACAGATTAACCTCTTTAGCTCTGGAAGTTTTACAGCCCTTCATGATCAGGCCATTTTTTGCGATACGGCACTGCGTTACTTTAATTGACAGTTGCGCTGCCCTGCAATGCAGTATACAAATAAAATTGACGTCCGTTTTTCCCCACACATAGAGCTTTCTTTGGTGGTATTTGATCACCTCTGTGGTTTTTATTTTTTGCGCTATAAATAAAAAAAAGACCAACAAGTTTGAAAAAAAAAACAATATTTTTTTTTTACTTTTTGCTATAAAACACATCCAATAAAAAAAAATGTACAAAATTACATTTCTTCTTCAATGTAGGCCAATATGTATTCTGCTACATATTCTTGGTAAAAAAATCCTAATAAGCGTATACATCTAGGATGGAAAAGGACCTGGGGGTCCTAGTAGATGATAGGCTCAGCAATGGCATGCAATGCCAAGCTGCTGCTAACAAAGCAAACAGAATATTGGCATGCATTAAAAAGGGGATTAATTCCTGAGATAAAACGATAATTCTCCCGCTCTACAAGACTCTGGTCCGGCCGCACCTGGAGTATGCTGTTCAGTTCTGGGCACCAGTCCTCAGGAAGGAGTACAGAGAAGAGCAACAAAGCTAATAAAGGGTCTGGAGGATATTAGCTATGAGGAAAAGTTGCGAGCACTGAACTTATTCTCTCTGGAGAAGAGACGATTGAGAGGGGATAGGATTTCAATTTACAAATACCGTACTGGTGACCCCACAATAGGGATAAAACTTTTTTGCAGAAGGGAGTTTAACAAGACTCATGGCCAAATTAGAGGAAAAGAGGTTTAACCTTAACCGCTTCAATACCCGGCCATAGTCATATGACGCCCACAAGGTGGATCTACCATCCTGGGTGGGCGTCATATGACGTCCTCGGATTCCCGGCCGCCTGGGGGGCGCGTGCGCGCGGCATCGCTCGGGACCCGGTGCGAGTGCCCGGCGGCCGCGATGTCCGCCGGGCACCCGCGATTGCCCGTTAAAACAACGGGACCGGGCGGGACCGTGGAGCTGTGTGTGTAAACACACAGCTCCACGTCCTGTCAGCGGGGAGGAGACCGATCATGTGATCCCAGTACAGAGGATCACATGATCGATCTCCTCCCCTTAAGTCCCCTCCCCCTACAGTTAGAATCACTCCTATTAGGGACACACATTAACCCCTCCAGCGCCCTCTAGTGTTAACCCCTTCCCTGACAGTCACATTTACACAGTAATCATTGCAATTTTATAGCAACGATCGCTGTGTAAATGTGAATGGTTCCAAAAATGTGTCAAAAGTGTCCGCCGCAATGTCGCAGTCACGAAAAAAAAATCGCAGATCCCCGCCATTACTAGTAAAAAAAAAAAAAAAAAATTCAATAAATCTATCCCCTATTTTGTAGACGCTATAAACTTTTGCGCAAACCGATCAATATACGCTTATTGCGATTTTTTTTTACCAAAAATATGTAGAAGAATACGTATCGGCCTAAACTGAGGAAAAAAATAGTTTTTTTAAAAAAAAAATGGGATATTTATTATAGCAAAAAGTAAAAAATATTGTGTTTTTTTTTTCAAAATCGTCGCTCTTCTTTTGTTTATAGCGCAAAAAATAAAAACCGCAGGGGCGATCAAATACCACCAAAAGAAAGCTCTATTTGTGGAAAAAAAAGGACGTCAATTTTGTTTGGGGTGTAACGTCGCACGACCGCGCAATTGTTAGTTAAAGCGACGCAGTGCCGAATCGCAAAAAGTGCTCTGGTAAGGAAGGGTGTTTAAAAGCCCTGTATTGAAGTGGTTAAACTACGTAGAGGGTTCTTTACTGTAAGAGGCAAGGATGTGGAATTCCCTTCCACAGGTGGTGGTCTCAGCAGGGGGGCATTGATAGTTTCAAGAAACGATTGGATAAGCACCTGAACGATCGCAACATACAGGGATATACAATGTAATACTGACATATAATCACACACATAGGTTGAACTTGATGGACTTGTGTCTTTTTTCAACCTCACCTACTATGTAACTATATGTAACTATGTATATTGATTGGTTTGCGCAAAAGTTATAGCGTTTACAAACTATGGGATATTTTTATAGAATTTTTATTGATTTTTTTTTTTATTGACACTTTTTTGGGACCAGTGACACTAATAATGATCAGTGCTAAAAAAAATATGCACTGTCATTGTACTAATGACACTGGCGGGGAAGGGGTTAACATAAGGGGCACTCAAAGGGTTAAATGTGTCCCTAGGGACTGCTTCCTAACTGTGGGGGGGGGGGGGGGGTTGTACTGTAAGAAGACAGAGATCCGTGTTCCTGTCTAGCAGAAACACAAGATCTCTGTTTTCTCCTGTCACAATATACAGTCACTGCTGACTTTGCTGGCTCCTGTGTCAGGTAAGTGACACATAATGGGCTCCTATGCGATGCATAGTAGCCCATTATGCTTTACCTTTGCAGGGAAACAAAGAGGAAGTAAACCCATCAGGGTTTACTTCCTCTTTAATGGCCAGTTCACCAGGTGAAAACAGAGGGAAAAAAGATTCCTGTTGCAGATTTTTGCAATTCAATTCTACATGCCTGATGCCAAGCTGTAGGTGTCCCTATTCTGAGAGAGTGTTTCCAAGTTTCTCTGCTGGTGGACCAGGCTGGACCTGAACCAGGCTGGAGTTGAGCCCTCATCGTTTGGCGTTCTCTTAGGAGCGAAACCTGGAACAGCTTAAGGACTTCATGAATTTTTGGGATTACTTGCATGTCACCTATTATGAGACTTTGGGACACCCCTCCTGTAGATGACAGGTCTCCAATCTCTTCTTTCATTCCACATCTCTGTAAACTAACCTTAACTGCTTGTAACTTCAGGTCTTACAGGACTGCAGGACCATTCACAAAGTGCATGCGCAGTAGGAAACCGGTTGTGAAGTCAGAAGTCTTTACTGCCGGTTTCTCTTACCTAAAATGCACTAGACATGTGCACAACAGAAAAATTCGTTTATTTTTCGTTTCGTTTTTTTCGTTTCCGTTGATTCGTAGCGATTCGTAAATTCGTAAGTCGTCGGTGTTCGTATTCGTAACGATTCGTAAATTCGTAAGTCGTCGGTGTTCGTATTCGTGACGATTCGTATTTTCGTAAGAGTTATTTTTTCGTTGATTCGTTTTTCTGTTAGTTTAATTTTCGTTTATTCGAAATTCGGACGCATTCGTATTTTCGTAGATTTAGTTACATTCGTACTTTCGTTAGATTGATTTATTCGTACTTTCGTAACATTGTTTTCGTAGATTCGTAATCGGAGCATAATTCATAATTTTATGTAATGTGTATCTATTATTACATTTTAAGAGACACGGAAAATTACGAATCGAAAAAAAAAGTTACGAATGTACGAATTTTTTCGTTCAATCCATTCGAAGCACGTTAAGCAGCGCCATTGGAAGAGACACGGAAAATTACGAATCGCAAAAAAAAAAAAAAAGTTACGAATGTACGAATTTTTTCGTTCATTCGAAGCACGTTAAGCAGCGCCATTGTAAGAGACACGGAAAATTACGAATCAAAAAAAAAAAAAGTTACGAATGTACAAATTTTTTTCGTTCAATCCATTCGAAGCACGTTAAGCAGCGCCATTGTAAGAGACACGGAAAATGACGAATCGAGAAAAAAAAAGTAACGAATGTATGAATTTTTTTCATTCAATCCATTTGAGGCACGTTAAGCAGCGCCATTGTAAGGGACACGGAAAATTACCAATTCAACAAAAAAAAAAAAGTTACGAATGTACAAATTTTTTCGTTCATTTTGATGTTTGTTGTTCCTGTTTTTGTTTTTCGGATTTTCTTCTTTCGTAGTTTTGTTGTTTCTAATTTGGTTATTTCGGATTTTCGTAGTTTTTTCGTATTCGTTCGATTCGAACGATCCGTTAAAATTTTTAGCAAATCATTCGTTCATTCGTACGATAATGAATGAACGAATATAACGAAAAAAAAAACGAAAAACGAAAAAAAAAAACGAAACGAATTGCACATGTCTAAAATGCACCTCAAATGCCGGCGCCTGCACCCCAAGCCAATTGAAGGATCGGCTCAGGTGGGGACATCCCTGGACAGATAAGTGCCCTTATTTTAAAAGTCAGCAGCTACATTTGGAATTTTTTGGGGGGAGACTGGAGCTCCTCTTTAAAGTAATGGCTGAAGTGTGTAAATATTCTTTCTTATATTCATTCAGTAAATAGTTATTGTTATTATCATCATCATTATACAGGATTTACAACAAATATAGTGCCAACAGTTTGTGCAGTGCTTTACAAAATACAATTACAATACAATTCCATACAAGAGGACCCTGCCCATTAGAGCTTACAATCTAAAAGGAGATAAATCATACAAAAGGTACTGTGTGGATAACTGTAGGGGATAAGCTGATCTAGAAAGTAAAAGTACAGTTTATTAGTTGGAGACAGGGTAGGCCTCCCTGAAGCTTTTGGATAGTCTAAAGTCATAAAGAGTAGGAGATAGTCCGACAGATTTGGGCAGGGAGGGTGGGTGAGGCTCTAGAGATGTCCTGGGCGTGAGCATGGGAGGAGGCGACGAGGGAGCTAGAGAGCAGGAGGTCTTGAGAGGAGTGAAGAAGATGCTTTGGTTGGTATTTTGAGACCAGGTTAGTGATGTAAGTTGGGGCAGAGTTGTGGATGGCTTTGTAGATTACTATTAGTATTTTGAATTTTATTCATTGGGTGAGCAGAAGCCAGTGGAGGGACTGGCAGTGAGGGGTGGTGGACACTAAACAGTTGGTAAAGTGGATGCATCTGGCAGCAGCATTCATGACGAACTAAAGGGGGGATAGACTATGTAAAGGTAAGCCTAAAAGCGTGTTCAATGGTCGGGGTGAGAGATAATAGGGGAGTGAATTAGTAGCTTTGTGGCATTGTTGGTTGAGAAGGGGTTTATTTTGGAGATGTTACTGAAGATAAGGGGGCAAGATTTGTCAAGTGATTGGATGTGTATGTGAGTCCGGAATTACATCTAGTACCCTGGCATCCAAGGAGGGAGTGATAGTGGTACCATTCCCCTCAATGGAGAAGTTGGCAAAGGGCATGGGGGGAGGCAATGTTGTGAGCCCAGTTTGAGGAAGTGGTGAGACATCCAGACTCATATGTCCATTAGTAAATTAGTGATGCTTGAGGTGGTGTGAGCTGAGAGGTAGAAAGATAGAGTTGGGTGTCATCAGTATAGAAATAGTTTTGAAAATAGTTGAAAATTGTTGAGGTGATTCCCCTATCCTGTAACCTCTATATGGGGACGTCTCCTGGAACTTCCACCTGCACTGAGAGGTGGGGAGGGGTCCATTGGCATAAGGCCTGAAGCAGGTATAGAGAGGACCATAAGCAGGTATCAGCTTAGCCTGGACGGGTCACCCCATGCTCTTTCCTTGAAAGGGCAGCGTATCATTCGCACCCTGAGGGTCCTTTTCCATGGTCAACAATACCTTGTGCCCTGTGCCATGTCCTACCCCCATTCCTGCCTGGACTTGGATTAAAGAGCAGTTGCGTTTCCCCACTACACAATGGTCCAATTTTCTTTCAAGTACAAAGACACATTGCAAGGTAATATAAAAACAAGCCATGGAAAAGAAAAACACTACAAGTAAGCATTTAAAATATTTATTTTCTGTCCCCTTTCCAGCTATTTTTTAGTTTGTGACAGGCTCTCTTTATGGATCCACATAGATTTGTATGTAGGGCAGACAACAGGGGAGTCAACATAACTGCATTTACTATCAAACAGAAGAAGAGACCTTGTTATATATAGTAAACTTTAGCTTGGTTAACGGGTTAGAAAACCATTGCCCCCCCCCAAATACTCATGGAATGGATTTCCATGTCTGCTCTGTGCCCCCGTTTCCCGGCCTGCTGGGTTTCCGAAGGTGGACTTTGTTCCCGCTCGTACAGCAGGTGCTCATGGCCCCAGCTCTGGGTGGTATGATCCTACCAAGTAGCACATGTATAGAAGTTCCCCATTTTATCTTTGAAGAAGCAAAACCCCTTTAAAGAACAGAAGGTACATTTTTATACTCACATCAGAGACTTTACATAAAAGAAGTAAGTCAGAGACAAACAAGGCAGGATGCATAGGAAGATCGTCTTTCTCCTAACCTTTAAAAAGAAACAGAAATTTCATGTCAGACTTTTTGCTGTTATCCATTAACTCCAGAACAATTCTAACATAAGCTAGCATCTTGTGGTGGACACTAGAGTGCTTCAAACCCAACCCCAGCCCAAACTTTTGTTAAATAGTTCTTGATGGATTGAGGAAAGAATATAACCTCTGGTAGGGCTTAATTTGTAGTCTGTGTCCCGTTTAGGTCTCTTTCACATGGGCAGCCAGGGTGCAGAATTTTTAGCACCCCCTCAACCACCCTCCTACAAGTGGACATGGAGGGCCAAAGGGGTCTGTAGACATAGGCCCCTTTCACACGGTCGGACCGTTCAGATCCGCCTGTCAGTTTTGACGGCGGATCTGAACGGGCGCTCCATGTTAGTCTATGGAGCGTCGGATGTCAGTGGAGACATCTCCGCTGACATCCGATCCGGTCCGATCCGCCAAAAGCAGACGTATGGCTATACGTCCAGATCCGTCGCTGGCGGATCGGATCGGGTGAGATCTGATGAAAACGGACACACTGTCCGTTTTCATCCGATCTCTCCATAGAGATCAGCGGCGCTCGCAAGCCCCTCCCGCTCAGTGAGCAGAGAGAGGCTTGTCATCCGCCGGTTCAGCGGAGATCAACGGAGAGATCTCCCGCTGAGCCGGCGGACAGAGGCGGGCTCCGTGCAAGCGGAGCCCGCCTCGTGTGAAAGGGGCCATACTGTGGCCAAGGCAAATTTATAACTGAACCTGCCAATTTTGACAGGCAGCACCACCTGTCAAACATGCCCATTAAAGCGGTAGTAAACTGCTGGCTTTTTTTTTTTAAGCCTCCAAGGCATCGCATATTAGAACATTGTGTGAAACCTACCTTAGAATGAAGCCCTCCAAAGGCACACTCACCACTGAAGGTGCTTCTATCTTCACCCCATTTTCCTTCCGGGGTCGTGGACTCTAGCTGTGAGTGGCCGGAGCTGCGATTATGTCATTCCTGTGCATGCTCCCAGGAGCCGCTGTTTACGGCACAGGACTCTGAAGGTACGGCACAGGTATGCTGTTCCTTCAGCGCGCATGCGCCGGTGACATCACCAGCTGCATCTACAGTCAATTTCTCCTAAACAGTGCATGTTTAGGAGATATTTACAGTACCTATAGGTAAACCTTATAAAGCCTTGTTATAGGTAAAGATGGCCAAAGGGCCTGGTATGGATTGGGGGTGGGGACCCCAACGCCCTTTTTTTCACATTTTTCTATTGGTTTTTTTTTTCAAGAAAGCTTACAGCCGGGAAAATCAATTTAAATGTAATTTGTTTTCTATATATATATATATACACACACACACACACACAGTATCCCACAAAAGTGTGTACACCCCTCACATTTTTGTAAATATTTTCTTCTATCTTTTCATGTGACAACACAGAAGAAATTACACTTTGCTACAATGTAAAGTAGTGAGTGTACAGCTTGTATAAACACACAGCCATTAATGGTCTAAACCGCTGGCAACAAAAGTGTGTACACCCCTAAGTGAAAATGTCCAAATTGGGCCCAATTAGCCATTTTCCCTACCCGCTGTCATGTGACTCGTTAGTGTTACAAGGTCTCAGGTGTGAATGGGGAGCAGGTGTGTTACATTTGGTGTTATCGCTCTCACTCTCTCATACTGGTCACTGGAAGTTCAACATGGCCCCTCATGGCAAATAACTCTCTGAGGATCTGAAAAAAATAATTGTTGCTCTACATAAAGAGGGACTAGGCTATAAGAAGATTGCCAAGACCCTGAAACTGAACTAAAGCACGGTGGCCAAGACCATACAGCAGATTAACAGGACAGGTTCCACTCAGAACAGGCCTCGCCATGGTCGACCAAAGATGCTGAGTGCACATGCTCAGTGTCATATTCAGAGGTTGTCTTTGGGAAATAGACATATGAGCGCTGCCAGCATTGCTGCAGAGGCTGAAGGGGTGGGGGGTCAGCCTGTCAGTGATCAGACCATACACCGCACACTACATCAAATGGGTCTGCATGGCTGTTGTCCAGAAGAAAGCCTCTTCTATAGATAATGCACAAGAAAGACTAAGAAGACTAAGGACATGGACTACTGGAACCATGTCCTGTGGTCTGATGAGACCAAGATAAACTTATTTGGTTCAGATGGTGACAAGCATGTGTGGCAGCAACCAGGTGAGGAGTACAAAGACAAGTGTTTCTTGCCTACAGTCATGCATGGTGGTGGGAGTGTCATGTCTGGCGCTGTATGAGTGCTGCCGGCACTGGGGAGCTACAGTTCATTGAGGGAACCATGACTGCCAACATGTACTGTGACATACTGAAGAAGAGTATGATCCCCTCCCTTCAGAGACTGGGCCACAGGGCAATATTCCAACATGATAACAGCCCCAAACACACCTCCAAGACGATAATTGCCTTGCTAAAGAAGCTGAGGGTAAAGGTGGTGGACTGGCCAAGCATGTCTCCAGACCTAAAACCTATTGAGCATCTCTTGGGCATCCTTAAAACGGAATGTGGAGGAGCGCAAGGTCTCTAGCATCCACCAGTTCCGTGATGTCATCATGGAGGAGTAGAAGAGGACTCCAGTGGCAACCTGTAAAGCTCTGGTGAACTCCATGCCCAAGAGTAACCCTCCAGCAGTGCTGGAAAATAAAGGTGGCCACACAAAATATTGACACTTTGGGCCCAAATTTTGACATTTTCACCTAGGGGTGTATTCACTTTTGTTGGCAGCAGTTTAGAAATTAATGGCTGTGTGTTGAGTTATTTTGAGGGGACAGCAAATTTACACTGTTATACAAGCTGTACACTCACTACTTTACATTGTAGCAAAGTGTAATTTCTTCAGTGTTGTCACATGAAAAGATATAATAAAATATTTACAAAAATGTGAGGGGTGTACTCACTTTTGTGAGATACTGTATATATATATATATATATATATATATATATATATATATATATATATATCAGTTTTTCTGCAGCAGGTTCTATACACGGTACAGATGTGCCACTTTACAGGCAGACTAATGCCGCGTACACACGAAGGGACAATCCCGCGGGATTATCCTCTGGACTGAAGTCCAGCGGATAATCCCCTCGTGTGTGGGCGCCGGCGGACTTTTTGGCGCCAAAGTCCGGCGGACTTTTTGGCGCCAAAGTTTTAAGTTTTGTTTTAAAATTATCCGCTGGACTTGGCAGTCCAGCGGACAATCCCGCCGTTAGTGGGCAAGTCCGCGGGACTTTTGAAATGAACGGACTTGCCGCTCATCGGCAAGTCCGTTCATTTAGCACGTGACTTCAGGTTACGTAGCTAGCGTAGGCAGTAAATGCCGCCGCGCTAGCTCCGTGACCTGGCATGGATTTAAAGGGAATCCCCACGCCGAAAAAACGGCGTGGGGGTTCCCCCCAAATCCATGTCAGACCCTCATCCGAGCACGCAGCCTGGCAGGCCAGGAAAGGGGTGGGGACGAACGAGCGCCCCCCCCCTCCTGAGCCGTACCAGGCCGCGTGCCCTCAACATGGGGGGTGCCCTGAGGAAAGGGGGGCCGTGCGGCCCCCCCCCACCCCAAAGCACCTTGTCCCCATGTTGATGAGGACAAGGGCCTCTTCCCGACAACCCTGGCCGTTGGTTGTCGGGGTCTGCGGGCGGGGGCTTATCGGAATCTGGGAGCCCCCTTTAATAAGGGGGCCCCCAGATACCGGCCCCCCACCCTATGTGAATGAGTATGGGGTACGATGTACCCCTACCCATTCACCTAAGGTGTAAAATGTAAAGTACAAAAACACACACACTTTTGAAAAAATATTTTATTGCACTGCTCCGGGGGTCTTCTTCCGTCTTGGGGGTCTTCTCGCCGGACTCCCCCGCTCTCTTCTGCTCTTTTACCTAGCTCTTTCACGAGGGGGGGAGTCCGGCTACCTTCTTCGTCGTCGCCGCCGTCGTCTGGGGGTCTCGATCCGCCTTCGGGGGTCTTCCGGGGGTCTCTTCTGTTCTTGCGGCGGTCGTCGTCTTCCGCGCCGCCGGCGCCTTCTCCTTCTTCTTGTTCTTGTCCTTGTTCTTGTTCTTCTTCTTCTTCCGATGTTGACCCGACGCTCTCTCTGCCCGGAATGCCTGTGCCGCTCTGCGCTCGGACTTATATAGGGACATGGGGGACAGGGTCACATGTTCATGTCACATGGTGACCCCGCCCCCTTGCGATGTCACAGTCCCAGCATCCTCCGGGACTGTGACAACACAAGGGGGCGGGGTCACCATGTGACATGTGCATGTGACCCTGTCCCCCATGTCCCTATATAAGTCCGAGCGCAGAGCGGCACAGGCATTCCGGGCAGAGAGAGCGTCGGGTCAACATCGGAAGAAGAAGAAGAACAAGAACAAGGACAAGAACAAGAAGAAGGAGAAGGCGCCGGCGGCGCGGAAGACGACGACCGCCGCAAGAACAGAAGAGACCCCCGGAAGACCCCCGAAGGCGGATCGAGACCCCCAGACGACGGCGGCGACGACGAAGAAGGTAGCCGGACTCCCCCCCTCGTGAAAGAGCTAGGTAAAAGAGCAGAAGAGAGCGGGGGAGTCCGGCGAGAAGACCCCCAAGACGGAAGAAGACCCCCGGAGCAGTGCAATAAAATATTTTTTCAAAAGTGTGTGTGTTTTTGTACTTTACATTTTACACCTTAGGTGAATGGGTAGGGGTACATCGTACCCCATACTCATTCACATAGGGTGGGGGGCCGGTATCTGGGGGCCCCCTTATTAAAGGGGGCTCCCAGATTCCGATAAGCCCCCGCCCGCAGACCCCGACAACCAACGGCCAGGGTTGTCGGGAAGAGGCCCTTGTCCTCATCAACATGGGGACAAGGTGCTTTGGGGTGGGGGGGCCGCACGGCCCCCCTTTCCTCAGGGCACCCCCCATGTTGAGGGCACGCGGCCTGGTACGGCTCAGGAGGGGGCGCTCATTCGTCCCCACCCCTTTCCTGGCCTGCCAGGCTGCGTGCTCGGATGAGGGTCTGACATGGATTTGGGGGAACCCCCACGCCGTTTTTTCGGCGTGGGGATTCCCTTTAAATCCATGCCAGCTTGCGGAGCTAGCGCGGCGGCATTTACTGCCTACGTTACGTTAAGTTACGTTCGAAATGAACGGACTGCTCCGTGTGTGGGCAAGTCCGTTCATTTTCAAAAGTCCCGCGGACTTTTGGCCGGCGGATTATCCGCTGGAGAAGTCCGTGCGTGTGTGGGCAAGTCCACACCCTCGGAAAGTCCAGCGGACCTAGCCGGAAAGTCCCGCGGGATTGTCCGCTGGACTAGGTCCGCCGGCAAAAGTCCCTACGTGTGTACGAGGCATTAGGAGACCCCTCAGGCACTAAATTTAAAGGGATTTTTAATTTTTATTGTTTCACTTTAAGCAAAAAAAAGATACTTCTTAAAAACATTTTTGTATGGATACATGTCCCCAGGACAGTACCCAGGCCCTCATACCCATTTTATGGCCAATAACTTGCATATAAGCCTTCAAAATGGGGACTTTTGGGGAGTTTGGGTCCCATAGACTTTAATAGGGTTTGCGTTTTCCATGATCTGGAATTCTGGTGTGAACCAGAAGGGGATGTTCGGCCCATCACTAATTATCAGTTCATGAGTTTACTCCTACTTTAAGGGCAATAGGACCATGCAACAACCCGTGAGCCAATTCTTGACTCACGGTTGTGATACTATATTTTAATACAAAAAAAATAATAAAAAGTCAGCCAAAGGAAAAATAAAAAAAACACATTCAGGGAACAGCATTGCCTTCTGACCACCGATAAGCTGTGGCTCTACCTCCTTCCACCACAGATCGATTTTCAGAGGGTGGTAGAGACAGCTGCCCATGTAAAAGGGACCTTTTGGAGGTTTACCCTTACTTCTCATTGCTTCAGGAAGTGATGGGAAATCTATCTAGTGAGGAAACAGACTGATAAAAAAAAAAAATGTCTTTGTATTTTGGAGAAGGGTTAGTGCCTCCATTATGTTATTACAACTGACAGCCTAAATGTACATAAGTCAGAAAAGGCATATCATGTTTCATAATAAATTTGAATATAGGAATATATCGCCTAACAGGACCTGAAATCAAAATGAAATGAAGATACTGGAAACCAGAAGAAAGAGTTACATCAGTAGCTTGGGAGAACAACATCTACAATAGTAATGTTAACCTCTTAAGGACCGCCTCCTGCACATTTACGTCGGCAGAATGGCACGGCTGGGCACATCAACGTACAGGTACGTTGCTCTTTAAGTGCCCAGCCGTGGATCGCGGGCGCGCCACCCGGTCCTGAGCTCCGTGACCGTGGCCGCGGGACCCGCGGACCCGATCGCCGCTGGTGTCCCGCGATCGGGTCACAGAGCTGAAGAACGGGGAGAGGTCTGTGTAAACAAACCTCTCCCCATGCTTCCTAGTGAGACTGACACTGATCGTCTGTTTCCTGTCATCGGCATTTAAATAGCACTGATTGCTGTATAAATGACAATGGTCCCAAAAATGTGTCAAAAATGTCCGATGTGTCCGCCATAATATCGTAGTCACAATAAAAATCGCTGATCGCCGCCATTACTAGTAAAAAAAAAATATTAATAAAAATGCTATAAAACGATCCCCTATTTTGTAAACGCTATAACTTTTGCGCAAACCAATCAATAATCGCTAATTGCGATTTTTTTTACCAAAAATATGTAGAATAATACGTATCGGCCTAAACTGAGGAAAAAATAATTTTTTTATATATATTTTGGGGATATTTATTATAGCAAAAAGTTAAAATGATTGAATTTTTTTCAAAATTGTCGCTCTATTTTTGTTTATAGCGCAAAAAATAAAAACCGCAGAGGTGATCAAATACCACCAAAAGAAAGCTCTATTTGTGGGAAAAAAGGACGCCAATTTCGTTTGGGAGCCACGTCGCATGACCGCGGAATTGTCAGTTAAAGCGACGCAGTGCCGAATCGCAAAAAGGGGCCTGGTCTTTGGCTGCAAATTAGTCCGGGGCTTAAGTGGTTAAAGAATAAAAAAAAAATCTTTAAATTTAAAATGTATATAATATTTCATAAAAACACCCTTACTGAAATAGATATTGCTACGCCAGTCATCTCTACTTGCTTCCAGGCCCTGCGCTGAGAGGCTGCCCTGATGCATTCTAAACACAGGAGGTTGGCTGCTCCACGCAGGCACCATTCAAAGAATGCTTTTCATCTTCCAAATGAATGCAAAGCGTTTTCTGAATGGACGAGGTGGAGAATTGGGGCGGTGTTGTCATGCTTGCCCACCTCATCCAATAAAAGAATGCTTTGCCATGTAGAGAAGCCAACCTCTTGTGTTACAGCAGGGCGGCCACTCAGCACGGGACCCAGAAGTAAGTAGAGATCACTGCAGTAGAAAAGTCTACTTCAGTGATTTTCAGCTTCCAAGGGCTTTGGCCAAGTATGGTGTATGCATAATTATCTTGGTCCCAGCTAGACTAATGTAGTTATGTATAAAATATGTATAAAATATCGATACCTGGAATTCCTTTAAAAAATAAATATAAACAAAAATAAACAAAATTAATAATAATAATAATATAATAATAATAATATAATAATACAACAATATAATAATAATAATAATAATAATAATAATAAAAATAATAAATATATAATAATAATAATAATAATAATAATAATATTAAATAAAATAATATGTATATATTTCACATTTTTATTGTATATGTTGTTCTCCCAGGCAACTAACATAACCTTGTTTTCTGGTTTACAGTTTCTACAATATATACAGGTTATATTTACTGTCTGTGTTGTCCTATCCAGCTGCAGGTATATGAAGGCTGCCATGTTTATCCAAAAACATCAATACTTTCAAAACCACCAAACTCTAGTTACTACAATTGGTATGCAAATTACAAGTCCTAAATTCATGCTGTATGTTTTTTTCCAGGTCAGGGTCTGAAATTTACAGAAACCAGTGATAGAAAGGGGGAAAAATGGAGAAAAAGATACCTCCTGTATTCCTCTCAATAGAAGTGGAAGAGTGTAGACTGAAAAAAATGATCTTTGTCTGTATTGCATGAAAGAACTGGGCTTCTGGGATACATCCCTCAGGCATGTACTGTATTTCAGCCAAGTATTTAGAAGGGGAAATCTGTGCTGCATATGGTGATTAGGGTGTGCCTGGGCACACCTGACACACCCTGTGCACACGCCTATGTATACAGTGGATATAAAAAGTCTAGGTTTCTGTGATGTAAAAAATAATAAATAAATAAATTTATTTAAATTTAATAAATAATTTCAGAACTTTTTCCACCTTTAATGTGACCTATAAACTACAACTCAGTTGAAAAACAAACTGAAATCTATTAGGTGTAGGGAAGTAAAAATAAAAAAATAAAATAATATGGTTGCATAAGTGTGCACACCCTTAAACTAATACTTTGTTGAAGCACCTTTTGATTTTATTACAGCACTCAGTCTTTTTGGGTATGAGTCTATACATCTTGACTTGGCAATATTTGCCCACTCTTCTTTGCAAAAACACTCCAAATCTGTCAGATTGCGAGAGTATCTCCTGTATACACCCCTTTTCAGATCACCGCACAGATTTTCAATCAAATTTTCAATCAGATTCAGATCTGGGCTGTGGCTGGACCATTCCAAAACTTTAATCTTCTTCTGGTGAAGCCATTCCTTTGTTGATTTGGATGTATGCTTTGGGTCGTTGTCATACTGAAAGATGAAGTTCCTCTTCATGTTCAGCTTTCTAGCAGAAGCCTGAAGGTTTTGTGCCAATATTGACTGGTATTTGGAACTGTTCATAATTCCCTCTACCTTGACTAATGCCGCGTACACACGGTCTGAATTCTCGTTGGAAAAAGCTCTGATGGTTTTCCCGTCGGAATTCCGACGGAATTTCGCTCAGACTGTCTTGCCTATACACGGTCACACCAAATTCCGACGGTCAATAACACCACACCTTAAACGTTCGACTGCACTATAAAAAGGGAAGTTTAATGCTTCTGAGCATGCGTCAAATTGTTTCCGAGCATGCTTCGGAATTTTGCGTGTCGGAATTGCAAATGCACGATCGGAAAATCAGATAGAAAGGTTTTCCGTCGGAAAAATTAAGAACAGGTTCTCAATCCAAAGTCCGTCGGAAATTCCGACAGAAAAAGACCGATGGGCATACACGCGGTCGGAAAATCCGATGAAAAGCTCCCATTGGATTGTTTCCATCGGAAATTCCGACCGTGTGTACGCGGCATAAGGCCCCTGTTCCAGCTGAAGAAAAACAGCCCCAAAGCATGATGCTGCCACCACCATACTTCACTATGTGTATGGTGATCTTTTGGTGATGTGCGGTGTTGCTTTTGCACCAAACATATCTTTTGGAATTATGGCCAAAAAGTTCAACCTTGGTTTCATCAGACCAGAACACATTTCCCACATGCTTTTGGGAGACTTCAGATGTGTTTTTGCAAAATTTAGTCAGCTTGGATGTTTTTCTTCATAAGAAAAGACTTCCGTCTTGCCATTCTACCCCATACACAGGTGTATATAAAATGTGTCGCGCTGTGCTCTGCAGAGTGTCTAAAACTGCTGTGCAGACTGATAATGGTATAAAACCACAATCCTGTCCCAATGAGTGCTAATCAAATGCAAAACAAATAATATATATGAGTATAAACTATAAATAATGTCTGCTGTAAATGTCAAAAAGTGCTTGTGCTCCGTGGATTCCAAACAATGTGGCGTGAATAATTTAGACATGTGCAATTCGTTTAGTTAAAATTCGTTATATTTGTTAATTCGTAAGCATACGAATGAACGAATGGTTTACTAAAAATTTTAACGAAAAACGAACTATCAAAAAGAACGAATATGGAAAACAACGAAAATATTAAATAATTAAAATTAGAAACAACGAAACTACGAAAGAATGACAATCCAAAAAACTAAAACAGAAACAACGAAAATACCGAACAAAGATTCAAAATACCGAAAATCAAAATGAACGAAAAATCTAAATTACGAATATTCGGAAAACGTAAATCAAAACAACGAAAATACGAAATAACGAAAATTCTGCTGATCGAGAATTTGAAAGAACGAATGTTAATTCTGATTCTGAAATATTCCATCCAGAGTCCAGATAGGGTGTGGTTGGGTCGGAGGCTCTGTGTTTTGGTGGATATGTGAGTTAAGTTCTGACTTGTGAGAGAGAAATTCTTTGTTTCTTAACTAGCTGAGATCCGCGCTATAGCCAAATGACGGCTACAGCGCGGATCTGTTGTGCCGGGAGCACGTCATATGACGTCCTCCCCCTTCTGTGCACTCCAGGGAGCGCGCGCGTGCCGCCGGGAGCGCGCGCGCGCTCTCGCCATGTCACTGGCACCCGATGCGCGTGCCCAGCGGCCGCGATGTCCGCTGGGCACCCGCGATTGCGGTAACACAGCGGGACCGTGGATCTGTGTGTGTAAACACACAGAAACGGTCCTGTCAGAGGAGAGGAGCCGATGGTGTTCTCTGTACAGAGAAACACTGATCGGTCTCCTCCCCTTGTGAGTCCCCTCCCCCCACAGTAAGAAACTGAACCCCCTCCCCGCCCCCTAGTTAACCCCTTCACTGCCAGTGTCATTTATACAGCAATCAATGCATTTAAATAGCATTGAGTGTATAAATGACAATGGTGCCAAAAATGTGTCAAAAATGTCCGATGTGTCTGCCATAATGTCGCAGTCACAATAAAAATCGCTGATCACCGCCATACTAGTAAAAAAAAAAATATTAATAAAAATGCTATAAAACTATCCCCTATTTTGAAACCGCTATAACTTTTGCGCAAACTAATCATTCGCTAATTGCGATTTTTTTTTACCAAAAATATGTAGAAGAATATGTTTCGGCCTAAACTGAGGAAAAAAAATGTTTTTTTATATATTTTTTGGGGATATAGCAAAAAGAAAAAAATATTGTTTTTTTTTTTTAAATTTGTCGCTCTTCTTTTGTTTATTGCGCAAAAAAAAAAAAAACCCTACAGCTCTATTTGTGGGGAAAAAATATAACAATTTCATTTGGGTACAGTGTCGTATGACCGCGCAATTGTCATTCCAAGTGCGTCAGTGCCAAAAGCTGAAAATTGGTCTGGTCACGAGGGGGGTTTAAGTGCAAAGTAATCAGGTGGTTAAACATATAAATAGCATCCTTATAAAATGTGAGTTTAATGTAAATGAGGCAGTCAATCTCACGAAAGTACGAATGTAATTAAATCTACGAATTTCGATTCAACGAAAATTAGATTTACGGAAATATAATGAAAATACGAATTTCGAGTCAACGAAAATTAGACTAACGGAAATAGGAATCAACGAAAAAATAACTCTTACGAAATTACGAACGAGTCCGAATACGAAAACCCACGTCTTACGAAATTACGAATCGTTACGAATTAACGGAAACTAACAGAAACGAACAGAAACGAAACGAAACTAAACAGATTTTTCTATTGGGCACATGTCTAGAATAATTCAATATAAAGCAATCAAGTCGATAGGAAAAAAAAAAGACCCCTCATCACTATAGCACTGCCAGCACTTTAAAGAGTGTTTTTTTATCCTATCAAATGTGAGTTTAATGTAATACATGTTTTAAAGAGTAGTAAACATTGTAGCGGTATTACACTATTGTGTGCCTTTATTACTCTCCCTATGGTATATGTGAGGAGGCTTGGTGGAGACATCTTGGAGAGAGGAGAGCAGCCAGTGTGAGCTGATTAACAGTGAGAGGTATCCACAGCAGCAAGCACAGGAGTAAAAGAAAGAATCAAGACCCCCGGCTGTTATAAAGTATTCCAGGCTTAAAATTTAAGCCCTTAAAGTGAGAGTACACATGACGGGGGAGGAGAGCACAATCTGCATGAAGTCACTTGGCACTTTAAATATTTTATATTTTTTATTATAGACTGTTTGTTTTTTTTTGTTTTTATTTTTAAATAAATATATATATATATATATATATATATATATACATATATATATATATATAGGGGGTCCCCGGGTTACAAACAAGATAGGGACTGTAGGTTTGTTCTTAAGTTGAATCTGTTTGTAAGTCGGAACAGGTACATTTTTTTAAGTTTAGCTCCAGCCAAAAAATCTATTTTTAAGTTTTTTAGATAACATAGAGAAGGGTTATCACCCCTGTAACATTTGTTTTGTTGTCTGTGCCCCTGTTCAGAAGATTTCACCTCACCCACTGTCCCAATGACAATTGGATTTTGAAAATTTTGGGTTGTTAGGAAAACATTGACTGGTGATAAAGCATCACTGGAGACACCTTTTTCCCATATTAACTCTTAAGCCCCGTACACACGGTCGGATTTTCCCATGGATTCTGTCCTATCGGACAATGTTGTCGGAAAATCCGACCGTGTGTAGGCACCTTTGGACAGTTTCCATCGGATTGTCCGACGGACAAAGTCCTATCTCCTGCTGGATAGATTTTTCGACAACAAAGTCCGATCACACCAAATCCGATCGTGTGTATCGAATTCCTGACGGACAAAGTGCCACGCATGCTCAGATCACATTACAAGACCAAAGCTATTGGCTACTAGCCTCTACGTAGTCCCGTCGTACGCAACAAACGTCACCACATTCAGAATGATCGGATTTTCCGACAACTTTGTCCGACCGTGTGTACGCAAAACCAACATCGGACAAAGTACGACGGACATGATCCGACGGACCTGGTCCTCGGATAATCCGCGCGTGTGTATGGGGCTTAACAGGAGTGAATTTCCCTTCCTAGGGGTGGATTTCCTCTCACTTCCGGTTGTCTCCCTCCGTTTGTAAGTAGGAGTCGTTTGTAAGTCGGATGTTTGTAAGTAGGGGACCCCCTGTATATATATATATATATATATATATATATATATATGTATTTTTTTTTTTTTTTTTTTTCTATGGACTTGATTGCTTTATATTGAATTATTTGTGCCACATTGTTTGGAATCCACGGAGCACGAGCACTTTTTGACATTTACAGCAGACATTATTTATATTTTATACTCATATATATATATACATATTATTTGTTTTGCATTTGATTAGCACTCATTGGGACACGATTGTGATTTTATACCATTAGCAGTTTGCACAGCAGTTTTAGACACTCTGCAGAGCACAGCGCGACACATTTATATACACCTGTGCATCCGCACAGATATATATAATAACGAATACAGGTTTTTCTATCATTCACATTGTGGGAAGGTGTGGGGAGTGTCAGCAGCTATAGCATTTCGTTTTTAGTTTTCAGCAGCACACAAGGTTCCACCCATTCTTTTTCACTCTACCCTATAGCCCAGACATATGAAGAATATGGGAGATTGTTGTCACATGTACCACACAGCCGGTACTTGCCAGATATTCATGCATTATTCATGCAGTATTTAATGTTGCTGTAGGCCTCTTGGCAGCCTCCATGACCAATTTTCTTCCTGTCTTTTCTTACATTTTGGAGAGACGTTGTTGTAATTATGATGAAGAAATAATATATTTCATAAACTTCAGCTGGAGATGCAAAGTCGGTTAGGCCTCAAGACAGGTGAAATAAAGCTCACCATGACTTCATACATTTCCCAGCTTTCAATGGATAACCCACCCTAAATTATACAACCAAACTAATTGCGAAGCAGAAACTAAAGATAATTACATGTCTTAGGTGGGTAGATAAAAAGACCTAACACTGCAATAAAGATTGCCATACAACTTTAATTAAACTTTTCGTGAGGACTCTAGGACTTGTTTATACAGCTGGATTCTATCTAAATATTCATTGAGTCTGTCCAAGGTTAATTTCAAACACTTCTAGGGGACATCTTAATTCTGTCTACCCAATGGTACTTCAAAATATATATGATTATAAGTCATTCGAATTATATATTATATACCAGGTCATAGATACAATTATGATTTCAGTGTCTACTGACCCAATGATAATTCTGTCATAAGGTAAAAATATAATATTTTGATGTAGAACAAATTAGAAGTAAGAATTGCTTTAAGATACAAATCATTTTTATGAAAGACATATATAGATCGTGACCATGTTTATTTACAGTATATAATATTCCACATAGCTTGGGTCTTTACCTAGATAAATAAGTATTCATAGGATCTACAAGAGTTATACATTTATCCATAGATTATAATTTTATGTGATATTGATATTAAAATTATCCCTGAATAGTCCCTGAGTCCCTGAATAATATATATATATATATATATATATATATATATTCAAGGGTCAAGTCCTGGGGAAAAAAGTGTGGGAACTCCCACCCAAGATCCACTCCCCCACCAAAAAAAATAAAAATGATACGCTCATATGCATATATGTGTCACAGATACAGTGCAACATTTATTGTAAAAAAACGAAATAAGTTAACTTGTCAAACTAACAGAATAATCACCACAATGGGTGATGATCTTTCCCTCCCACTGACACCAATGATGGGGGGCTATTCCTTCCACCAGAGAGCAGGTGTTCCCATCAGAGTGCCCCCCATCAGAGAGCAGGTATCCCCATCAGAGATCAGGTATGCCCATCAGAGTGCCCCCCATCAGAGAGCAGGTATCCCCATCAGGTATCCCCATTACAAACAGCAGACGCAGTCTCCCCGAAACATCGAGCACCCATCCGCAAGAAAAATTCTGGTTGGTTTAATGGCACGCTTACTCTACTGAAACGGGAACATAGAGGAGCAGAAAGAGCCTGGAGAAGAAACACCACAAAGGAAAATCACACAAACTACAGAATACTCACCAAGAGATATCATAAAGCAATTTTCACAGCAAAAAAAGAACATGTCTCAAACACCCTCTCAAAAGCCTTAAACCGACCACGGGAACTTTTCAAACTAGTCGCCCAGACTATGAACCCCACCTGCCTTGAACCCCTAGGAAACGAAACTCAAGAATATTGCAACAAATTATCCGATTTTTTCATCAACAAAATAGACAACATTCAGAAAATAATTCAACAAAAAAAAACAACAACCAACTCTACTCAACTCAACCCAGGTAAGGAATTTTACATCCACAGCACACAAGCACCACATTTTTCACTTACCCCGATCACAACGGATGAAACCAAAAATGTCATCAAGAGCCTCCGAGACAGCACCTCGCCAAACGACATCATCCCCACAAAACTCTTGAAAGAATGCTCCGACATTCTGGCCCCCGCTATCACACACCTAGTAAATCAGTCGTTCAAAGAAGGATTGGTTCCGAATTCCCTCAAGCAAGGCATCATCAAACCATTACTAAAGAAACCCAACCTCGACCCCAAGGATCCGAACAATCGCAGACCGGTAACAAGCCTGAACACCATTTCCAAGATCATGGAGAAGGCAGTAGTACAACAGCTTCAACTTCATCTGGACACACACAAGCTCCTGGACCCACTGCAATCGGGCTTCCGCCCAGGCCATGGCACAGAAACGGCACTTCTGAAAATATGGGATGACGCCCTAGAAGCAGCGGATGATGGAGAATCGTGTCTTCTGGTATTGCTGGATCTCAGTGCGGCGTTCGACACAGTGGACCACAACATGCTTCTCAGCCACCTCAAGGAAGTGGCAGGAGTTACAGATGGAGATCTGCCATGGTTCGCTTCCTTCTTAGGAAACCGGTCACAAACAGTGAAACTAGGAGCCTTCACTTCGGAAACCCGGGCAATCACTTATGGAGTCCCTCAAGGATCACCATTGTCACCAGTACTGTTCAACATTTACATCCGACCACTCTTCAAAATTATTAGCAAATTAGATCTGTGCTTCCACTCGTACGCGGACGACACTCAACTGTACTTCCGGATCACCGGACAAAAAGACCAATACCAGGAACTAGGAAAATGTCTCACATTGATAGATGACTGGATGACCACTAGCTCCCTCAAACTAAATGGATCAAAAACAGAATTACTGCTCCTCGACGCAAACCGAAGGAAAAAGATGAAGACCCCTTGGACACCACCAACCATCTTGGGACAGACCATCCTTCCAAGCAACAAAGCCAAAAGCCTCGGAGTAATCTTTGATTCAGAGATGACAATGGAGGCACAAATAGGATCCGTAATCAGCGGATCCCACCATCTCCTTCGCATGCTACGCAGACTCATCCCCTTCATCCCGGAAAAGGATAAATCGGTAGTAGTAGGAACGATCATCAATTCGCGTCTCGACTATGCAAACTCCCTGTACATAGGATTACCGGATTACCAGATTGCGCGCCTTCAAATTGTCCAAAACACAGCAGCAAGATTAGTCACTGGAAAGAAACCCTGGGAATCCATCTCTCCATCCCTAAGGATGCTCCATTGGCTCAAGGTAAAAGATAGGATCACATTCAAGACCCTCTGCCTCACCCACAAATGTACACAAGGAAATGCGCCTCAATACCTTTGTGAGAAAATAGAAAAATACATACCAAATCGCTAGACTAGACCAAACTAGAAACCCACGTAATAGCTTCCGCATGCCTAGAAACAACACTAATGTACATTCAACCACCGATGATGAGACTGAATCTGACTCCACACTTTCTTCTTTTCCAGAGTCCAATCAGAGGAGAGGCAACTACAACACTCAACACGGCTCGACGGGTGCACGTAAGCGGGATCTTGGTGGTGGGTCACGTACACCGTTTAAAAAGCGTCCGCCAATAGTGGATACCACCCTCACCCTACACAAACCCATACACGCGGAAGTTTCAGTCACATAGTGGTGGTGGCCAAGTCCAAGGCAAATACCTAGGAGCCACTGCGCTCCACGCTATCCAACTTTTGAGCACCCAAAATCAATCCACACCCCAAACTGTACTACCAGCCACCTCCACTATGGAGACTTTACATCGTCCTCATCTTTCCCTTTCAAGAACAAATTCCATCGAGAATTTGTCCACTACCACCACTTCTATCACCAACTCTCTTTCCACTCCATCTCAACTCTCTATGTTTACACGCCAAAGTACCCTTGACGCACATATTTCACAGTCTAACCCAGCGGTAAATTTTCAATTGCCCCTGAATACACCGCCAATAACCTAGAAAACAATCGCACCATCATCAACCTTACCCCTTACGTGCTCTCAGATATCGAACTTGAAGTTCTAAGTTTAGGCTTGAGTTTTTGCCCCTCTATGAATATAGATAAATACGAAGCCATCAAAGATCTATACCTCTTTTCCCGGAATCTTACATATAAATATATGTTTGATAAAGATAGGGCCAGATCCCTTCAGGACAGAAATATCTCCGAAAAAGTAAAAAACTTCACCATGGCGGAGTTCAGAGCTCTTCGCAATCTTATTTTATTATTGGACGAAAGCGAGTCCGATGTGCCAGCACCTGACACACCCGACATCGCCACATCGTCAACTGGCCATACAACGCCAACGTGTCAAAAATTTAAAATAAAATCTCAACGCTTTCCAGACCTCATGACTAATGCTTCTATCTGGGCCTTTCTGGCGGGCACAGTCAATGACCTAAAATCGCTTACTATTAAAACTACTGATGATAATCTAACACCCTCTCAGCTGTTAGCCATTCAACGTCTCCAATCTTATACCGATATAGAAATCAAATCAGCAGACAAAGGAGGAAATATTGTCCTCATGACAAAAACATTCTATGAGAATATGGCACACAGCATTCTAAAAAATAGAGAGTGGTACATGCCCATTCAACCCGATCAAATTGAAGGCTATAGGACAGAATATCTTTCGGTCATTGGCTCTGCCCACCAGAGGGGCCTCATAGATTCGGATACTTATAAATATCTGAATATCCCCAATCCCAGACTAGCTACGTTTTACGCACTCCCGAAGATACACAAACATCCCACCTTACCCCCGGGTAGACCTATTATATCGGGAATCGGAGCCCTCACGGAAAATGCCAGTCGCCTTATTGATGCTGTACTCATGCCTCATGTCCTCTCACTTCCTTCATATACAAGGGATACTTTGGATCTTCTTAAGAACATTGAGGGAATGGTCGTGCCTCCTGATGCCCTCCTCGTGACCATAGATGTTGAAGCACTCTACTCCAGCATCCCTCACGAGCAGGGCATCAGGACAGCTAGGACATTCCTCTATGAAGAAGACCACCACCAGTGGGAATTTTGTGAGTTCATATTAGATCTTCTGAGATTTGTCCTTACCAGAAACTGTTTTACCTTTAACGAGTCCCACTTCCTCCAGGTGCAGGGCGTGGCCATGGGCACATGCTGTGCCCCGGCCTACGCCAACCTGTACCTGGGGGGGTGGGAACGAAATATTTTTTCTGATGACAGTTTGTCGCCGTTGACTAGCCTAGCACTATGCTGGCTGCGTTACATTGACGACATTTTTCTCATCTGGGCGGGGTCCCTCAATAGCTTACAAACCTTTATGGAAACCATAAACCAAAATTCTTTCAACCTAAAATTTACATTTTCTGCCAATCCTGAAAAAATCACTTTTCTGGACTTAACTATATTTAGAGACCAAACTGGATGTCTGGCAACAACATTGTACAGAAAAGAAACGGCTGGCAACACACTGCTTCACGCAGAAAGCGCCCACCCGAAAACATTAATTCGCAGTATCCCTTACGCCCAATATCTCAGATTGAGACGAAATTGTACACACACTGATGAGTTCAAAATACAGGCCAATCTTCTCCGAGATCGCCTAAAAAACAGAGGATATAGCAAATCTATCCTCAGAAAATCTTTCAACAAAGCCTTAAGACAATCCAGAAACTCACTTCTTTACAAAACAAAAACCATAAAAACTTCCGATACTGTACGCTATATTACGAGGTACTCTAAACAGCATGGTGAACTCCGAGAAATCTTGGCCAAACATTGGCCTCTACTTCTTGAAGATCCCATTTTGAGAAAATACATTAGTCCTAGTCCAACCATTACATTCAGAAAATCACGCTCACTGCGCGACAAATTGACATCGAGTCACTACAGTACCGCAAGACATCATAATTCAGACAACATGGGCATTTTTAGGTGCGGACAATGCACTTACTGCCCATGGATACGACCTGGGACTAGTTTTGTCCTTCCCAACGGGGAAATTTTTATACCACGATTTCACGTGGACTGTGATACCCAAGGCGTAATATACTTAATGACCTGTATATGTAAGGCATTTTATGTCGGAAAAACTATCCGCCAGTTCCGTGCCCGAATCAAAGATCATATCTATTACTCATCTGGGGGCAAAATGATAACCTCCGTGAGTAGACACTTAGACCTTTATCATAAATTTGATACTACAGCTGTCTCCTTTATAGCTCTGGCAGTTGTCCCGAGGGACCCACGAGGGGGTAACTGGGATAAGGAAATCCTGAAAAAAGAGACTCTCTGGATAGAACGCCTCGATGCGACCCGTCCCCCGGGCATAAATGAGGCACAATCATACAAACCTTTCCTTTAAAGATGCTTCTAAGCTCTGACCCCCCACCCCCTAAAAATATCCTGAAGTTCTACCACTGACTGGATTATATATTCATCCTTGATCCAGCCTATACCTATCCAGTTCAATATTCCCCATACTCCAGGCAGCTTCCTAAAATCTGGTTTTCTATATTCCATTTCTTCTTTCCCTTTAAATGTCCTTAGGCAGTTACACTGTCATTTGACCATTTATTACTTATTATTTACTAAATACCCAATTCTATTAAGTTTTAGAATTATTATCTGAGCTGGATACCTTTTCTCTTGATGGTTACATATGTTATTGTTATTATTGCTTTATGGAGTTTTACTAGCGGTGCCGCCTGTGACCCCCGAGCCCCAGACATTCACACTGGCAGATACTGTGCCGCTGTACTTTTGGCCTGTCCGGCACTCAGTGCGGCCGCACATCGTCACCCTAGCCAGCTTGGTGACGAATTAGCAAGGAGTGACCGGGAAATTCCGCCCCAGTCACTCCCTCTGCTTGAGCGTGCTGCGCGCGCCGCTGCGCTCGCCATAGCCTCACTGCGCATGCGTGGGACGGGGCGCCGGCGCATGCGCAGGACGCTCCTTGCGGCCGATCTGGATGACGTCAAGCCGGCGACGCCGGATATTGACGACAGATGGGACGTATACTTAAGCACACTAGGATGTGCTTCCTGTCAGCGTCCCCTGCTCCCCACCAACAGACCTGTTGACGGTGGGTTGGATGTCTCTGTATCCCGCTCTGGTAAGTTGCACTTATGCCCCTCGGCCAATGCTACTTTATTCCCCATTCATGTACTATCTCTTCCCTTTTGGAGGCTCCCTCTAACCTTGATGGCTCCATTATACAGGTCCATCCCGGCACCACCTTCCACCCCTAAGGCTTCTATCATCTGACTACCATACGGATTGAGCCTCTTCTTGATCGTTTCAATCCAGGATACTCACAAATATTCCCAGTGCCGCCTCTGCCACACAGTGTTAGGGAACTTTCCGCCTCCCTCCCCCATACAGGTGAGCCACTATCATTCTCTCCCTATTGCCTAGGGCTAACCACCCTATGCAACACATCTACCCTGTCATGTACGGACAGGGGGCTAACCTAACTACCCAGTTACTATCTCTTTTTACATTTGGCTACCATCTAGGAATATACCCGGGCTACACGTTCTCCAATCCCACTCCACGCCATCCTCATCAGTCTCTTTGGTTGGTGAAGAGACAAATGGGACTGTACCTCTTTATCTTCTCTTTTGAATACACCCAAGTATTGTAGTAAGTACAATGTCTTTCCTATATAAATGACAGTTTAATATAATATTCTATACGTCCCCACTGAGAGTTTGGACTATTGGCCTGTACACATGCTGCACGTTGTCTGGTAGTGATGATGGGAGCTTGATGGTCACATTCGGCAATTATTTCAGACCAATATTTACCTTTATATAAAAATTGAATATGTTAATTAGGAATTTTTGATGATATGCATATACTTATTGTGTCTTTTAAATTTCATATTTGTTTGTTAGTCACTGCAATCTCAGGCTCCAGATGAAGCGTTGAATGAAATAACGCGAAACATGTAGAGCTTTCGTTATTATCTACCATTATCGCACTGCACCCTTGCCTTCAACTGGATACCCCATCAACTTTGGACAAAATCCGTCTTCACCGCCGACTTTTGTTCCGTGGTATCCCCCAGGCTTATTACTTTTAGGCTGCATATGCGATTTCTGTACCGTATGAATATCCTTTTCTTTTCATTTGTGTGAACTCAAATCTATATGTTTTTAGATGTACGTGGTATTTTATGCATGTTGTTCTCCTTGAACTAATAAATTTTTGATATTATAAAATTAACGTCTACAGTGCCTAAAAAGTCCACAAGTCCCCCATCTTCCAATTTCCACAGTATATTAAGGACGCGGCACATGATTACCTTTTTTAGTATCAGCAGCACCACACTGCATTGATACCTTTTCCTTCCTTTTTCAAAACATACCAAATCGCAGCCTCCGATCAACAAACCAAAATCGCCTTCTCATCCCAAAAGCCCGCTACAAATCTAAGGGAGAACGAAGATAGTACAGGGACCCCGGCTATGGAATGCTCTACCAAACAACATCCGCATGGAAGAAAACCATCAGGCCTTCAGGAAAAAACTCAAGACCCACCTCTTCTAAACATGGCATCCCAACATGAGCAGTCAAGTGCCTCGAGGCGATTCAGTTCGCAGTTGCAGCGCTATACAAATCATTCATTCAGAGAGTCCCCCCATCAGAGTGTCCCCAGAGTTCCCCATCAGAGTTGTGACTGAGCCATCACAAAGTAGAAAAACGTGTACCTGGATAAGTTCTTGACGAAGGAGCATGCTGCAGGGGGGCCGAGGATCTTGCTGATGAGGGCGGGGAGCACAGGTGATGTCATTGGTTGTTAGGACAATGGCGGTTCTAGCAGCCAATGACAGTATTGCAGCGGGGATCTAGCGCTGCAGATTGGCAGGCGCGGTCCTGTATAGTATAGCCGCGGCTGCTGGAGGAGGACGACCGAGTGAGGGGAGGACGCCGTCCTTTACTATGCGGCGATGCTGGGCTGGACTGGTACAAAAATGTGTCATCGCCGATTAATGAAGGATCAGCTCCAGGGCTGGACTGGGACAAAAATGTGGCCCTGAACTTCATCCAGACCGGGCCAGGGCACAACACATCAGGGTACGGTACATCAGGGCACAGCACATTAGGGTACAGAGCCCAGCACATCAGCGTACAGGGCACATCAGGGCACAACACATCAGGGTACAGGGCACATCACACATCAGGGCACAGCACATTAGGGTGCAGAGCCCAGCACATCAGCGTACAGGGCACATCAGGGCACAACACATCAGGGTACAGGGCACAACACATCAGGGCATGTCAGGGCACAGTACATCAGGGCACAATACATCATGGCACAGGACATCGGGCACATCAGGGCACGGGGCACATCAGGGCATAGGATATTAGGGCACGGGCATATCAGGTCATGGGGCCCATCAGAGCATAGGACATCGTGGCACATCAGGCCACATGGCACATCAGGGCACAGGGCACATAGCACATAAGGACACATGGCACATCAGGGCCACGGGGCACATAGCATATCAGGGCACAGGGCACATCGGCGCACATCAGGGCACATTATGGCACATCAGGGCACATGGCACATTATGGGGCACATCAGGGCATATTATGGGGCACATAGTACATCAGGGCATGGGGCACATCAGGGCATGGGGCACATCAGGGCATGGGGCACATCAGGGCACATAGCACATCAGGGCTCATGGCACATTAAGGCACATAGCACATCAGGGCACATTATGGCACATCAGGGCACATTATGGCACATCAAGACACCTGGCACATTATGGGGCACATCAGGGCACATAGCACATCAGGGCACATGGCATCAGGGCATAGGACATCGGGCCCATCAGGGCATAGGACATTGGGGCACATCAGGGCAAGGGCACATCAGGGCACAGGGCACCACAGGGCATGGGGCACAACAGGCCACATGGCACATCAGGGCATGAGGCTTATGGCACATCAGGGCACATTATGGGGCACATAGCACACAAGGGCTCGGGCACATCAGGCCACATGGCACATCAGGGCACAGGGTGCATAGCACATCAGGGCACATGGCACATCAGGACAAGGGGCACATAGCAGATCAGGGCACGGGGCACATCAGGGCACAGGGCACCACAGGGCATGGGGCACAACAGGCCACAAGGCACATCAGGGCATGAGGCTTATGGCACATCAGGGCACATTATGGGGCACATAGCACACAAGGGCTCGGGCACATCAGGCCACATGGCACATCAGGGCACAGGGCGCATAGCACATCAGGGCACATGGCACATCAGGACAAGGGGCACATAGCACATCAGGGCATGGGGCACATCAGGGCACAATTTGGCACATTATGGGGCACATCAGGGCGCATTATGGGGCACATTGGGGCACATAGCACATCAGGGCACATTATGGGGCACATTGGGGCACATAGCACATCAGGGCATGGGGCATATTAGGGCACAGGGCATGGGGCACATAGCACAGCAGGGCACGGGGCACATCAGGGGCACATTATGGCACATCAGGGCACATTATGGGTCACATCAGGGCACATTATGGGGCACATAGTTCATCAGGGCACATAGCACATAAGGGCACGGGGCACATCAGGGCATGGGGCACATCAGGCCACATGGCACATGGGGGCACATCAGGGCACTGGGCACATATCACATGAGGGCATGGGGCACACCTTCATGAGAAAGTATCAAGTTTCTGTGACGGGTCACACAGGATTTGCATGCTGGAGAGGATCAAGTAGACGAAGTAGCAGTGAAGTGGCGGAAGTAGATCAGCGTTCTGTGACCGGGGACACAGGACTTTGATACAAAGGAGAAGGTCAGTGTAACTTGAAGAAGCAGAAGCTGGAGAGAGTAGTGTAGCATGCTGTGTGGTCGGGGAGCACAGCATGGACAGAAGTTTGCCATGTGCCAAGTCATCAGGAAGGGAGATCCTGTGTGTGCACATTGGTAGTAACTTCCAGAGACTGTGAGGCTGTTTAGTTCTTTGAGCCATGGAAGATAGGCGGTATAGGTCTTTGGCTCTCTGATAGGTAACAGGAAAACCACATCAGTTAAACAAAGGGGAATTATTCAGAGTGATTCTTCTTGTTTAAATGGAAGCAGTGAGTAGTAGATCTTCAGTCAGATATGCCAAGTAACAGAAGAAGCAATAGTCTGCAGTGAGGATTCTATAGGGAAAATCGACATACTAGGCCAAGGCCATGGATGATAACCTACAAAGTGAAATCTCTATGGACATCTCATACCCCCCCCCCCCCCCCTCGTTTCATTCACGTTGTATCCCAAGAATAAAAGAAAGAAAAACTAAATCATTGACTGTTTATTGTCTTTAACATGATGAATGGGAGGTTGGCAGCAGGGATGTTTGGCGGATTGCTATAGCCAACTTAGCAGCCCTTACGAGGGTACCGCTACACAGGTCATATCATATAATCTAGAGCTGCGCTAACAATTAAATAATTATAACAATTGTATAATTAAAACAATTATATACACAGTGAAGAAATTCAATAAATGATGAACAAAGAATCCACCCTTCAACATAAAAGAGGGCAACCCTTCTCAGGTTAAACCATTAAAAGGTCCACGTGAAGAAAACAGAATAATTATGAAAAACAATTTGTGATAAAAATATGGATAAAATAAAAGTAAAAGTAAAATTGGGAAAAATCTTCTTATGAAAAGTTCATATAAGCAGTGTCCATCACCAGTGGAATGAAATATATCCTCGTGTAGAGCCTCTACCACGGATAGTAAAATTGCACACTTACCAAAAAATAAGGTATTGCAGGCTGGAGCAGCAGGGCTGATTGAAAAATTGGGAGAGCAATTTGGAGTTGTCTCTAGGACCAGCATCTTGTGCATCCATAATTAAGCTCTATTGACCTTTCTAGATTTGGTAAGCGTGCAATTTTACTATTCGTGGTGGAGGCTCTTCACGAGGATATATTTCATTCCACTGGTCAAGGACACTGCTTATATGAACTTTTAAAAAGAAGAATTTTCACAATTTTACTTTTACTTTTACTTTATTCATATTTTTATAATACTTTATTTGTATTTTGTGACAATTTAGTTTTTTCATAATTATTCGTTTTTTTTTTTACGTGGACTTTCATTAATGGTCTAACCTGAGAAGGGTTGCCCTCATCATTTATTTAATGACTTCACTGTGTATTTAATCGTTTTAACCCGTTGATGTTAGTGCAGCTCTAGTTTATATGATTTAGTGCACTGTGGTAGATATCCCATAGTTGAGCTTCATCTTTATGTTGTTGTTTCATTAGGTTTGTCTTTTAGCACTAGCGTGATTTACTTGGCCATGCCATTTGAGATAAGTGTTTACAGGTATATGTTCCCATTAAGGGTAAGGCTACAGCATCACCATTAGCTTGTATCCAGCCAACTTCTTCCTGATGGCTTGATGATGTCACTAAGCTCCGAACTGATGCGTTTTGTCACTTCCTGTGACTTCTTCTAAAGGAACCAGAGCCCTGTCACCATCCTGTCTCATATAGAGCTGGTATAATGTATAAAACAGTGGCTATTTTGTCAGCTACCAACTGATGTAATGTGGAGCTATTTGTACAGGATATTATACTATTATCCTCCCACTTTACAAAGATAGACTCACAAGGACCAGGATACCAATAATTTGCCTACAAAACCACTCCTTATTGTTACGTGGGAGTTGGTTATATTCAATATTACTGGGCTCCATTTAATGGGTTAGCAACATCTAGGTGTACTTTCGGCGACTGTGGGAAGTAGCGGCCGCTATTTTGTTGGATAATTATGTTGTACTAAGCCTACAGGACCATACTGTTTAATTAGCATAATGTTAGCTAGCTCTACATTTTATATAAGTGAATTACTATAACTGTATTGATGAAAACAATGATATAGTCACCCAAATGATCTATCTGGTAATATTAAATGCACCCTGGGAACATTATTGCCACCATTTTGTTGGATACAATCCGACATAAATGTAATCTGAAGATGTTACTCTATTATTTAACTGATGTAATAACTAGACATGTGCAATTCGTTTAGTTCCGAATTAGTTTAACAAATTTTGACAAATTAGTTAATTCCGTAATTTACGATTTTTTTTATTTCTGAATTGTCGGAAATTCAAAATTTTGGAAATTTAAAAATTCGGAAATTTCATAAATTCTAAATTTTGGAAATTGGAAAATTCTAAAATTCAGAAGTTCGAAAGTTGGAAATTTCGGAGGTTGGAAATTTCGGAAGTTGAAAATTCGAAAATTTGAAATTAGGAAATTCGACAATTAAAAAATTTGGAAATTTGAAAATCCAAAAATAAGAATCAAAATCTGAACATTCAAAAGAATTGAAAATCTGAAAATTCAAAAACCCAAAAATCTAAAATAATAACTAACTAGTAATTAATATTAAATTATAGGTATTGGAATTTCCTTTCAAATTTGTCTGTTAGTGAAGGTAACGAGTACGAATTTATCCGAAGTTACAAATTATCTGAAATAACGAATGCTGTATCTAAACGAATGGAACGTAATGCTCTAATAATAATAAATAACAATAATAATAATAAAACATTTTTATTATTATTATTTATTATTAATTTGTTCCATTCCATTTGTTTAGATGCGGCATTCGTTATTTCGGATAATTCGTAACTTCAGATAAATTTGTATTCGTTAAGTTCACAAACAGCCAAATTTGAAAGGAAATTTCAATACCTATAATTTCATAGTTAGTTATTATTAGTTGTTTCCGAATTTCGAAATTTCGAAATTTTTAAATTTCCGAATTTTCTAATTTCTGAATTTCCGAATTTTCAAATTCTGAAAATCCTTAAAAATTCGGAATTCGAAAATTCAGAATTCGGAAATTAGAAAAGTCGGAAATTCGGATGGTACATGGGATGAGTGGACGTGCTGAGTAACGCTCTCCACTCTCCACCCCCAGGCTATGAGATAATTTGCAATCTGTAAATGGCTGCAGCTGATAGAGCTGATAGAGAGCACTTCCAGCCTCCTGACTCCAGCAGAGATATGCCGACACGCAGGCAGACAGCGCAGCAACAAGTTGGAGGGATACGATCCTACCTCTCCCCATGTGCAGCAGACACAGGACGCCAAGCCGGGAAGCAAGAGGAGGGGAAGCGGGGAGCTATGGACCCCAGCGGGACCCGCTCTGTGAAACGTGCGTGATCTATCAAAATCAGACCGTGGACTGCTGACACCAGGCCACAGCATCCAGGTCTCAGAACAGGGATCTCCGGTGCTGGGAAGGGGATGCAGAGATGGCCCATCTAAAGTTCCTCAGGACCCTTAGGTACATGATCAAGGAGACTTGTCCCTAGTGGCCAGTGGGGTAAGCGGGGTAAGGACAGTATTGGCCCCTAGTGAGGACCTGCCTATAATGAATAGGAATTCCCCAGGGTCTGAGGAAGAAAGTGTGGAGGCTGGTAAGGGATGGACTGTGGCCGGGCCAGGTTCCCCTGGAGAGGGATCAATACTGCAGATAATTAACCCTATCCCAGTACAGTGTGGGAATAACCTGTCTTTAAGGGCTGGTGGGGGTTTAGAGGGCCTAGAGCTGGATATTAGAGAACTTTTAAAAGCCCTCCCCACTAAGTCAGATATTCAGGAATTGATATCGGTGGTGGAACAATCATGCCAACAAGCAGTGGAGGGCCTCAGAGAAGACACACGCGTGCTGGGCCACAGGGTAGAGTCTCTAGAAAATAGCCATGAGGCAGTGGTACAAGCAGTAGCGGACATTCAAGACACTGCAAAATATCATGAGGAAGCTCTGAACTCATATAAGGATCAGCTAGATGACTATGATAATGGGGATCGTAGACAAAATATTCGTATAAAAGGGCTACCTGAGACATTCGGACGCTTGACTTGCTTCCAACCATTCAACAATTATTTAGTCAGATAATGGGCGATTCATCACCAGAGAATATCGAGGTGGACAGGGTTCATCGTATCCCATCCTATGTTACTCCAAATACAGAGAGGCCAAGAGATACTATACGCAAATTACCTAAGTTTACCATTAGAGTCCATTACGAAAATAGCTTGAAGTAAATCTGAGATTGTTCTTGATGGAGTATACATATCTCTGTACCCTGACCTATCACGTTGGACCTTAATGCAGCGGCGGACTGTTAGGCCTTTGCTAGTGGCCCTACGTACAGGGGGTTTCCGTTAGCCTTGCGGCCTCTCGTAAAGGCAAGACAGCAACCCTGCGTACTAAAGATGATCTGCAGTTGTTTGTAGAAACTTTAGATTTGCCCCCAACTGAATTTGTGGACTGGAGAAGGAACAATTTTGGGAACCCCCTACAGCGCCCTGATCAATGGCAACAAATGCCCACCAAATTTCAGCATAGAAATCGATCAAAGGGGCACAGAGAAACATGATGGACATGATGGGGCTTTTTAGTGGTGAGATTGAGATAGAGGAGGGAGAGGGGATAAAGGAAAGGAATGTTTCTAAATATGTGCATTTTCTGCTTTTTTGTTTTGTTTTTTTTGTTTGGAGCACACTTTTGTATCCCCCCTTTTTTTGTTTGGAAGAGGATTTATAAAATTGTGATGATGGGGGTATGGGGTTGAGGGGGCTTAAGGTGGTTGTTTTATGGAGGGGGCATGGAGGGAGAGGGTGAACCTGGGGAGCCATGATGCCTAACACTTTTTTAATGATGGGGGGTTCCTTTTTTTGGGGGGGGGTTTGCCAGGTTCTTCCCTCTCCCCCTTCCCCCTTAGTGGAGCAATCTAATTTAAAATTAGAAGGTGATTGTAAAGATGATTGATAAATTATCACGTGTTTCTGTATTTTTGTGTTCATGAAGTTATGTATTGCAGGGTGGGGTGGGGTTGGAGTAAGAAAATACTTGAGGGCGTACAGGTGTTGGACAAGGTGAAAATATGTGAATTTCATATGTGTTTTTTCAGTTTTTTTCCTCTTTCCTCTCCTTCCTCTCTTCTTTTCGGGGGGTGGGTTCCCCCTATACCTCCTATACTTTTGGCCTCCCTATCTTTAGTCAATCTTAGTGGGGGAGGGTACTAAATGGTCCCTATAGAGGGGAAAAATAGCTAGATGTAGTTATAAACAAGGGGGAATGTAATATAATGCCAGGGGTTGAGGGATATATATTAATGTATTGGGGTAATGGCGTAGGTTACTCATTAGGCCAGGTCCGATATAAACAGAGCCGTTCCGCCCTATACGCACACTACGCAAGCTGCATAGGGCCCCGCCACCAGTCCAGACAGTAATCCCACTCTCTGCTCTTCTATCATCATATCAGCCAGCGACTGTCACATGTCCAGCAACCCCCAAGGCGCTCTCTGATGTGTGAAGTTGGGGAGGTGTGGGCGGCCGGGCATCCATCGCTACATGGCAGTGAACAGCAAGGGGCCAGCCGAGGGCAGATAAGCCGGAGAGCCTGGGACTCAGGAGAAGAGCTCGACTGTGGCACCCCCTCCTCCTAGACCTCACCCTCTGACCCGGCCTCCCCCAGGAGGCAAGCGGGTGCAGAGTACCCCATGCTTCCAGAGCATGGACTGCTCCAAGTTCCTCTCCGCACTCTGATGTGAGGCCCGAAGCTGGAGGACAGGTTCACCGCTCACTGGGGGCACAGAGCTGTCACAGAGGACGGGCAGGAGGCGCAGGCTGCTGCGGGAGCCGCTGGAATTGGACGTTTCGAAGCAGGAGACTGGCATCATGGTATGAAAGGTACTGTCTGTCATCATACACACCTGCAGACAGAGACTGGGACAGAGGTGGGACTGCAGGAACAGGGCTAGGGGTCTCTCATCTCCCCCAACTCCCCCTCCCTCTCTCTCAGCCCCCCTCCCTTCTCTCTAAGCCCCCCTCCATTCTAGCTCAGCCCCCCTCTCTCTAAGCCCCCCTCCCTTCTCTCTCAACCTTCCCCCTCTCTCTAAGCCCCCCTACCTTCTCTCCATCAGCCCCCCTCCCTCTCTCAGCCCCCTCCCTTCTCTCTCAGCTGGTACTGGTGATGTGGTTTTCTTGCAAGAGACGCATTTTGTGAAGGGGTCTACACCGAACATGCCCTTATATTTGTTTAATCAGTGGTTCCACACACCATCTCCGATTGCAAGAGCCAGGGGGGTGACAATAACCTTAAGAAAGACATGTCCAATGGTTGTAATAGCCTCACAAATGGACTCTAAAGGTCGTTTTTTTTGTAAAGGGAAAGTTGCATGGCCACTGTTATACATTTGCCTCCGTCTATGCGCCAAATACAGGAACAGTCAAATTTCTTGTAAAGACCCTGAAGCTGGGGGGTATTTTAATCTTACCCTAGACTCAAATATAGACACGTTAACGGGTAAAAGTCCCATATCTTTTAAAGCGTTAAAACATTTAAAACAGCTCTTGCATTCTTTTCATCTGGTGGATGGATGGCATGTAACACATAATGGGATAAGGGATTATAGTTATTATTCCAAAATACATCTGGAAAGGACCCATTCATTTACCCCCCCATACTGCAGGCCACCTAGAACGAACCCCTCCCTCTCTCTCAGCCTGTCTGCAGCAGAGCCCCCCTAGCCTCTGTCTCTTCTAAGACCCCCCCCTCCATTCTAGCTCAGCCCCCCTCTCTCTCCATTAGTGAAATAAATGACACAATAATCGACTCTGTCAATAGGTAAAAGTCCAGTACCAGATGGTTTTACCCCCCTCCCTTCTCTCTCAACCTTCCCCCTCAATAAGACAATATAGTGAAGCTAGTTCACCCTGAAGTGTTGTGAGGCCAGAAATAATACCATCTGGGCTTTACACATCCTCCATTGGATGCAACATGGCCCTGATAAGGCCCTGAGAGTGACACTGTCAATGGATGCCGAAAAGGCATTTGACTGGGTGAACTGGAGATTTATGACTGAAGTGTTGAGGGGGATGGGTCTGGGTGAATGCATGATGGGTTGGGTTTCAGCATTATATGTGACCCCGAGAGTGAGAGTGAAGATGAACGACACACTGTTAGATTATTTTCAAATATGTAACGGTACGACACAAGGGTTTCCATTATCCCCGTTGCTGTTTGCCATGATACTGGAACCATACTGAGATTCTGGGGACATGGATTGGACCGGTTGAACATAAAGTCTCGGCATATGCAGTTTTTCTAAGTTTGGAGTTTTGTCTAACTTCAAAATACATTTGAAGGCAACCAGGAAGGAGGAATGGGACTACCAGATGTATGCTCCATCGGACTTTTGCTGCCAGGAAAGGATTGAGAGCAGGTTTTCTATTTTTCCGGGAGAGGAGGGGGGATCTCTGGGAGCCTGGGGAGGGACGGGGACACGACATGTGGTAAATTTGCCCCATGTGGAATGTTAGCTCCCTTGCGAGATCTGACATTGAAAATGGGGAAGGTACTCATGGAGTAGTGGAGATGAGACCGACAAATTCTCTTACTATATTTGAATCTATGTGTGTAAATACATCTAGTGCCAGACACAAAGCAAAATGGTTCCATATTTTATCAGAGAATGGGAAGGAGAATTAAGACAAAGTTTTACTACGGCACAAATTAAGAAGCTTATTGAATTGACGCACTCTACGTCTATAATTTCACAGGTCCAAGAGATGTCGTATACCTTTTTTACCAGGTGGTATCAGACCCCAGTTAGGCTGGCACAGATGTATTCGACGGTGGACGCCAGATGTTGGAGAGGGTGTGGGCAAAAAGGCACCTTTCTCCATCTATGGTGGTCATGTCCCAGGATTAGGGTGTTTTGGGGAGCGATTGCTCCCCAAAACTAAACTTGCCAAACTATTAATACCCAGGCTATGGAAACAAACTCCCCGTCCCCGTCAAATCATTCTTTGCAGCTATTACCTTTTGTACCACCACCCCCTCCCTTTAGAATGTAAACTCTACGAGCAGGGCCCTCCTGTCCCTTTTGTATTGAACTGTACTGTAATTGTGTTGTCCCCCCTCTACATTGTAAAGCGCTGCGTAAACTGTTGGAGCTATATAAATCGTGTATAATAATAATAATAATAATAATGTTTCTTTATTATTTATTATTGTTCAATTTTTTTTATATTGTTTACTATAAGCAATAACCAAGGCTAGTGTGTGATCTACAATGCCTTCATTATTTTATCTTGTGTAATAACCCATTTCTATCTGTTTTATTTCCATGATTGTTTTTTCTATTTGTTGTTTATTATAGCTTTTCGCTACACATCTTTGGAAGAATCAGACGAATTCCCCATGGGGCTTTTTAGCAGCAATGAGAAACAGATACTTTTGTAAAAATGTATTGATTTTATTGTCAAAAACACTGATCAAACTTCATTGGAGTACAAGATGTTTAAAATATGAGCTCTGGTGTACATAATGCGAAAAAATTGGTAGGGGAAATCACATAATTTTTATAAAATTCTTTCCACAAAACGATTAAATCATATTTGAACAATAATCCATAACATATAAATTGTGTGACCATTTGATATGGAAATACCCCAATGAATTTCGACCTTGAGTATATCAAAAGGGACAAAATTCAACATTTCATAGAGTCGGTTTATGTTAATTTTCAATACTGATATATTACAGCATCATATTATTGTATTTACCCATTCCACCAGATAAGTTCGCTCAAACCAGAGACTTTCCTTAACCACTTCCCGCCCGGTCAATAGCATATTGACGTCCGGGAAGTGGTTCCGTTATCCTGACTGGGCGTCATATGACGTCCTTCAGGATAACAGCCGCCGCGCGCCCGTGGGGGCGCGCATCGCGGCGATCGGTGGAGCGGTGTGTCAGTCTGACACACCGATACACTGATCTCGGTAAAGAGCCTCCGGCGGAGGCTCTTTACCACGTGATCAGCCGTGTCCAATCACGGCTGATCACGATGTCAACAGGAAAAGCCGGTGATCGGCTTTTCCTCACTCGCGTCTGACAGACGCGAGTAGAGGAGAGCCGATCGGCGGCTCTCCTGACAGGGGGGGTCTGCGCTGATTGTTTATCAGCGCAGTCCCCCCCTCAGATGCCCACACTGGACCACCAGGGACTCCACTAGGATCACCAGGGAAGTGGGCAACATGTGGATGGCCAGGTATGTACCCCCTGGCCATCCACATGTGCAAATGATGCCCAATCTGTGCCAGTCAGTGCCCACAAATGGGCACTGGCTGGCACCATCAAGTCGCCTATCAGTGCCGCCTATGAGTGCCCATCAGTGCCGCCTATGAGTGCCCATCAGTGCCGCCTATGAGTGCCCATCAGTGCCGCCTATCAGTGCCCATCATCAGTGGCCGTCAGTGCCACCTCATCAGTACCACCTCATTGGTGCCACCTCATCGGTGCCCATCAGTGCCCGTCAGTGCAGCCATATCAGTGCCCATCATTGAAGAAGAAAACGTACTTATTTACAAAAAATGTAACAGAAACAAAGAAAAACTTGTTTTTTTTTTCACAAATTTTTGGTATTTTTTTATTTGTTGCGCAAAAAATAAAAATCGCAGAGGTGATCAAATACCACCAAAAGAAAGCTCTATTTGTGGGAACAAAATGATAAAAAATTTGTTTGGGTGCAGTGTTCTATGACCGCGCAATTGTCATTCAAAGTGCGACAGCGCTGAAAGCTGAAAATTGGTCTGGGCGGGAAGGTGTCTAAGTGCCTTGGCGGGCCTCTGTAAGTGGCCAGGCTGTGTAAAAGTCTCATACATGTGGTATCGCCATACTCTATAACTTCTGGAAAAAAATGAACAGTTCAAAAACTCATAATGCCTCATAGATTATACACTAATTAGGGTTATTTGTGATCAGGTGTGATCAATTTTCAATGATTTGCACCATAGCTTGTAGACTCTATAACTTTCACAAAAACTTTTGGCCAAAATTTATGAAGAAATATACTAATTTGTAAAATTTTATGACAGAAACAAAGAAAAAGGCATTTTTTCACCAAATTTTCTGTCTTTTTTAATTTATAGCACAAAAAATAAAAAACCCACTAGTGATTAAATACCACCAAAAGAAAGCTCTATTTGTGTGAAAAAAAGGACGCAAATTTCATTTGGGTACAGTGTTGCATGACTGAGTAATTGTCATTCAAAGTGTGAGAGCGCTGAAAGCTGAAAATTGGTCTGGTCAGGAAGGGGGTGAAAGTGCACTGTAGGCAAGTGGTTAAAAGCCAAAACTTTTTCCCTGAAGGTGATCCTAAGCCTCGCTGCAGGACTGTCCACACCCTGCCTTCCCACTAAAGTGGGGGAGCGGAACCAGCCCCAAGGGTCACAGGCTTACAAGGGGTGACAGTATATTAGGGCCACCACATGAAAGGAAACAACGATTATAAACTATTAGTATGTCTAAAAATATATAATACACAACAAAACAGGGGGGAAAGGAGGCAAGCTTCAAAAAAGAAAGCTTACAAGGAGCGAAGGAACTTATGATATTTTTGTAAATTTTTATAATTATTCTTAAATTTTTTTAAATCTATATACCATATGTCATTAAAATAATACTTTATTATACAACAAAATAGTCATATGCATGAATTAATTAGGTAATTATGTGTTGGATAGATGACGGTGATAATAGGGCTATTACTACCCCATTAATTAATTAATAGTGAAACAAGATGTGCATGTGAATTCATCGCTATTTTGATAGCGATCATGTGATAATGAAATAAAAATAAAAATAAATGTGAAATTAATAATAAAGAAAAATGTGAAGTAATATGAAATGTGTGACAAATCAATAATAATAATGGTGATGCTAGTATGTGAATTGCAAAATAAATAAATAAATAAATGCATGGTGCTAATGAGTGAGTGAATTGATGTATGGATGTAGTGATAAATTGAATCAAATGAGATAAATATATTAAATAATTCTGATATTTTTCCAAAAAGAAAGAGTACAAGAAGGTACTAATATTCAAAAGTATCTAAATGGGACATTACATTTTCCTGTCTGCCATAAAGAGTTACCTGACGGTATAGCGTGCTATGCAAACAATAGGAACCCAGAGGGAATATGCAAGGCCTCTGTAGTGGTTACCAACCAGAATAGCAGTTGCATCTAAATTATAACAAAAATGTTTCATTAACCACTTTCAGACCGGACTATTTTGCTGGCTTAAGACCAGAGCACTTTTTGCAATTCAGCACTGCGTCGCTTTAACTGACAATTACGCGGTCGTGCAACGTGGCTCCCAAACAAAATTGACGTCCTTTTTTTCCCACAAATAGAGCTTTCTTTTGGTGGTATTTGATCACCCCTGCGGTTTTTATTTTTTGCGCTATAAAAACAAAAAAAGTGACAATTTTGAAAAAAAAAAACATTATTTTTTACTTTTTGCTATAATATATATCCCCCAAAAATATATATAAAAAAAATTTTTTTTTCCTCAGTTTAGGCCGATACGTATTCTTCTACATATTTTTGGTAAAAAAAATCGCAATAAGCGATTATTGATTGGTTTGTGCAAAAGTTATAGCGTTTACAAAATAGGGGATCATTTTATGGCATTTTTATTAATAATTTTTTTTTTACTAACAATGGCGGCGATCAGCAATTTTTATTGTGACTGCGACATTATGGCGGACACATCGGACATTTTTGACACATTTTTGGGAACATCGTCATTTATACAGCAATCAGCGCTATACAAATGCATTGATTCCTGTGTAAATGACACTGGCAGTGAAGGGGTTAACCAGGAGGTGGCAGCGTAGGGGTTAAATGTGTCCTAGGGGCATGTTTCTAACTGTGGGGGACGTGGCTGTGTTTTACAGATCACTGATCTCTGCTCCAATCACAGGGAGCAGAGATCAGTGTCACTTGTTGCTAGGCAGAATGGGGAGATGCTGTTTACATCGGCATCTCCCCGTTCTTCCTCCCCGTGAGACAATCGCGGGTATCCACGCGGTGATCGAGCCTGCTGTCAGACTCACGGAGGTCCTGACCGGCACGCACACGATGGCACGGCGACAAATTCAAAGGGATGTACCTGTACGCCCTTATGCCTGTCCGTGCCATTCTGCTGACGTACATCGTCGTGCGCCGGTCGGGAAGCGGTTAAAGTATCAATTAGTGTGTTGGTAAATAAAAGTAGCCTAAGCTCCTGTAGCAACTCTTACCCGTCTGTCCTGATGTGTGGATCACAGTGCACTCGCCAGGAATCAGCTAATGGATCCCGGTGTGCGATCAGTTTTATATTGCTTACTTGCATAATGGGTAATTGTCCTCAGGTGCATAGAAACTCCGCCCGGAAGCAATCCCACAGAGGGGGACCACCTGAGCCACTGGACGCGGCTCTCCTGTCACCCCCTCGGCATTCCAGAAGACACACTGTGTCCCGGACTCTTCCGTTGCCTCCGACGCAAGTTCTGTGATCGCCAGCGGCACAGGAACTGCTCCCTCCAGTGGAGAATGTTGATACTGTGGGAGCTGACAAAGGGAGACAAATACAAATTTTCAACACATTTGTTTTGTACACAATGTTGTCCGTGAGGACAACATTGAGTATAAACAAATGTGTCAAAAAAATCTTGACAATAAGGAATGGTACAAAACCATTCATATAGAGAAATCCAATTTATCTTTCTATGGCCTAATTGATAAGGCTTATAGAGAGGGAACTATTGATAAAAATCTTTATGAGGATATTAGAACTAGGCATCCTAGAATGCCTACGTTCTATAGTATCCCCAAAATCCACAAGGACCCTAGTCACCCTACCGGACGACCAATTGTGTCCGGAAATGGTGGAATGTCAGAAAATCTAAGTAGGGTCATTGACGTGTACCTACAACCCTTTGTAGTAACCCTACCATGATTTACAAAAGACACTATTCACTTTCTGCAAACAATTGAAGCGTTAAAATTATCAGAAAAATACATTTTTCAAACACATTCATTTTGGGTGGATTAGACCATATCTTGAATAACAACTACTTTTCCTTTGACGGCTCCCACTACCTCCAGGTGCAAGGCGTAGTGATTGGGACATGTTGTGCCCCATCCTGCCCCATAGTAAGATAATTTGTCGGTCTCATCAAGGGTTTCCACTTTAAGGAAAGTCTCTGGTTTGAGCAAAATTATCTGGTGGAAAGGGTAAATACAATAATTTCATGCTGTAATATATCAGTATTGAAAATTAACATAAACTGACTCTATGAAATGTTGAATTTTGTCCCTTTTGATATACTTACAGAAATGTGAGAAACCCCCTGAAGAAGACCGTAATTTCCCAAGGTCGAAATGCATTGGGGTATTTCCATATCAAATGGTCACACAATTTATATGTTATGGATTATTGTTCAAATATAATTTAATCGTTTTGTGGAAAGAATTTTATAAAAATGATGTATGTGATTTCCCCTACCAATTTTTTTCGTATTATGTACACCAGAGCTCATATTTTAAACATCTTGTACTCCAATGAAGTTTGATCAGTGTTTTTGACAATAAAATCAATTCATTTTTACAAAAGTATCTGGTTTCTGATTGCTGCTAAAAAGCCCCATTGGGAATTCGTCTGATTCTTCCAAATAAGGGTATGTGGTGTGCAGCTAGCTCAGATTCCCATTTGTGTGCCCTTCCCTGCTACACATCTTTTTACCATCTTATGGGCTTGTTCTAAATAATCACTCTCTTGGGTACAAATTCTCCTCAACCTTAATAATTAACCCTTAGGGATGTTATCTAATCATGGTTGATAACGGCAACCATCTTTTGTGTAAACCCCAAAAGAAATACTTGAGAAAATGTCTAGACTATTGTCTAGAACATAATTATTTTTGGCATAATGGGTTTTAAAAGATTTTTGCCATTATCAACCATGATTGGATCACATCCTTAGCCCTGGTTCACATTGATGCTACTTTGAAAATCATGGCCACTTCACTTGAAGTAGCACGATTTCAAAGTAGCACAGTGTCCTGCCCCTAGGGTCTCACCTTTGGTGAGTTATCCCATCAGAGGTTGTGACACTATATTTGGTGTTCCAGTGGGACACGTCCACCCATAGCCCCATTAGGTGCATACATGGAGCCTTGACGGAGTCCGTCTTACGTGAGAGAAATTGGAGAGTTGTTGTTGGGCACTGCAATAGTAAGTTCTTATGCAAATGATTGTGTAAATCGTACAGATACTACATTTGTATCAATGCTGTATTTAGTAACAAAATGTTTTTTCAATTAGAACGAAAGCTCCTGAGGAGGCGACATTTCAGTCGCGAAACATGTTGAGAACGAGTTTCTTCTTTTAATCGGCGGGACCGAAAACCCCTAGGGGGATGTTCCCGGGTCTTTTCCTTTTAATGTTTCCAAGTATTGTTTATGTCAATATTTTTGTGTGTTTTTCTTTATTATGTAATAATTGTTTTTGTGGTATATCTTCAATAAATATTGTATAAAAATTTCAAATATGTGCCTATAAAGTCCATTTCCCTTTCTTTTTTCCTATCGGAAAAATTAATCTTTGACAAATTAGCAAGGTCAGCACTATTTCAGGTGCTACTTGATAGACATCTGTGTGGCTTCATGCACAGATGTCTACTGAAGTCGCACCTGAAATTGGCAAAAGTAGTGCAGGAGCTACTTTTGCAAATCAGTGCGGCGCTGCAAAATAGGTGTCGCTATGAAGGGAACAGTGTCATTGCCTCCAATAGGCTGTGACTTGTCATGCAATTTGATCTCTCAGATCGCATGACAAATCGCTCTAATGTGAACCTAGGCTTAGGGTCAATTATTAAGGTTGAGGAGGAATTGTACCCACGAGAGCCCAGAACAAAAAAAACTTTGTAGCAAAATGCTATAAGCAACAAAGAGAAATGGGTTATTACAAGATAAAAGAATAAAGGCACACACACTAGCCCTAGTACCTGATTATATTAACCCTTTCACGCCTAAGCCTATTGCTGACATTTGTTGCTTAAATGTTAAAATTGCTAGAAAATGACTTAGTAATGGGTTTAGTACAACATTATATATATTTTTTTTAGCAGAGACCCTAGGGAATAAAAAGGAGATCGTTGCAATATTTTTTATGTCACACTGTATTTGCACAGCGATCTTTCAAACGCATTCTTTTGGAAAAAAATACACATTTCCCCCAGGGGCGGACTGACAACTCATGGGGCCCCCGGGCAATGGGAGATTATGGGGCCCCCAGGCAATCCGAGATTATGGGGCCACACAGTATACGCACACAGTATACAATCCCACAGTATACACAGACATGTTTCTATTGGCTGAGAAGGTACTGGAGAGTTTTGGGGCAGCTATAATCTCAGGATTTTTAGACCAAAAGGATGTAGGTAAGGGACATTTCAGAAACAGATGTAAAAAAAACTGAGGCTGGCAACCCTTATGGGGCCCCCTAGTGGCCCAGGGCCCTCGGGAAGTGCCCGAGTGGCCGAATGGTCAGTCCGCTTCTGATTTTCCCCCATTCTCGGGAAATCTGATTTTCAGTACTGGTTGTGGGAAGACAGCGCTAGACTTCAGGGACTGGTAAGTACCTGTTTTTTTTTTAAAGCTGCTGAATTTTATTTAAAGCGGTTCGGCACACATTTTATTTAGTGAATCTCTTTGCCTTCCAAATCAGGCAAAGAGTACTAAATGAAATGTGTTTTTTTTTTTTTTTTTACTTACCATGTAATTGATGACTTCCTGTCTTCTTTCTCTTTGGGGGTGGGCGGGGTCTGTGCGGGGATCCTCGTCACGCCGCACTGTCTCCTGGGATCTGGTGTCATTTATCAAAGGAGTCAGTGCGGGCATCTTCCGAAATCTCGCGAGATTTCGGCCACATCTTCCGAAATCTCGTGAGATGTCGGCAGATGTGCCGTTACTGCGCACGCGCGAGTAACGGCGGTGCATGCTGGGCCATCTAAAGTGCCTGTGGGGTTTCACATGCCCACAGGCAAGATGGACCCCAGCAGACAAGAAGAAGATGAAGAATTTTATCGGAGGAAAACCGGCGGCGATCGAGATGGAAGATGGAACAGGTAAGTCCCCCAATTGAGCTATATGCCCTTGGCATATAGCCCAATAAAAAAAAAAAACGAGTGCACAACCGCTTTAACATTTTCTTTTTAACATTTATTTATAAATTTGCAAGCAGTTGCAACTACAGATTTTTTGGAGGAATCATTTTTTGCATTAACTGAAACAAACAAAAACAGTAAAATTTCCCAAACAGAAAACTGAAAGTCAGAGATTTGTGGGCTGGAAAACCTGACTCTATCCTACAATGGGTTATGAAGATATGGTTGTGAAGAAAAATTTTAGGCACTAACTTAAAAAAAAAAAAAAGCACTTTTAAAACCTACAGTACGTTCAGTATTTCATGAGTCAAGATGTTTGAAAAAATTGTGCAAAGTCAGCGGAAAAATTACTTTATGAAATATCTAGACATGCTATCATTTATCAGAAACCTGACTCCGTGGGGTTGATTTAGTATAGGGTTAATGCACACAAGTGTATTAAAATACTCTTATCTACACTGGATCTTTGCCAGAAAAATCAAGTGTAAAAAAATGCTTATTTTGGTGCATAATTGCACGTGTTTATGGCCATTTACAGATATGTGCATGAGTTATGACAGCAAGCTCCTGAATGCAAGTTTGGGGCATTTTTTTTTTTAAGCCTCTGAGTGTTGCTATAAAATATGAATCTATATGTCACAATGTGGATAGGCTAAAAAGAATTGGCATTCAAAAGGCACAAAAAAATAGAAAAACTGTTTTTAAAAAGCAGAATATTTTCTGCCCGTGTACATGAGACCTAATGCCGCGTACACACGAGCGGAATTTCCTTTGGAAAAAGCATTTTTCCGACGGAATTCCGCTCAAGCTTGGCTTGCATACACACGGTCACACAAAAGTTCTCTGAACTTTCGACCGCCAAGAACGCGGTGACGTACAACACTACGACGAGCCGAGAAAATTAAGTTCAATGCTTCCGAGCATGCGTTGAATTGTTTCCGAGCATGCGTGTTTTTTTGTGCGTTGGAATTGCATACAGATGAACGGAATTTCCGTCAAGAACTTTTTCCGTCGGAAAAATAGAGAACCAGCTCTCAATCTTTTGCTGGTGGAAATTCAGACAGAAAAAGTTGGATGGAGCCTACACACGGTCGGAATATCCGACCAAAAGCTCCCATCACACTTTTTTTGACTGTGTGTATGCGCATAATGCCCTGTACACGCGGTCAGACATTCCGACGACAAAATCCGTCTGATTTTATTCCCGGCGCATTTTGGGCCAAACTTGTCTTGCATACACACGGTCGCACAAAGTTGTCGGAAAATCCGATCGTTCTGAACAAAGTGACGTACAAAACGTACGTCGGGACTATAAACGGGCCAGTAGCCAATAGCTTTTGTCTCTTAATTTATTCTGAACATGCGTGGCACTTTGTCTGTCCGAATTGTCCACACACGATCAGAATTTAAATGATCGGATTTTGTTGTCGAAAAATTTTAGATCCTGCTCTCAAACTTTGTGTCGGATATTCCGACGGAAAAAGTCCGATGGAGCCCACATACGATCAGATTTTCCGACAACACGATCCGATCGCACATTTTCCGACCGTGTGTACAGGGCATTAGAGTATAGAATGCTGTCAGCAAAATAAATCTTCCTTGGGCTTAGTAAATAAGAATGTGATTCCTCCTGTGTTGCCACCATATAAATACTGAACAGGACCTGGCCAAGGGGTGGGCAAGAGGGGAGGCTGCCCTGGGCGCTGTGGTATCATGTGAGGTGGAGGGCGCTGCATGGAGAGTACCTGCACACAAGCTGGCAGGAGTAATGGAAGAGGGGGAATATTTGTTTGGGGAGAATTTTGGCTTGCAAAGGGAATTTATGCCTGGGGGGTAAGCTTGCAGATTGGTGCTCACATTTTTTGGAGGGGAGGGAGGGTTTTTTGCTGACACATAATGCTGATACATTTTGTGGAGGGGCAGCGCCATTTGGCATCTTTGTCCTGGGGGCTAGATGACCTTGTCCCGGCACTGATACTAAATAATAATAGTATGCAAAGAAAAAAGATTTTTTTTCCAGCAGCTGGGAATTTGCCCAGTGGGGTAATCCACTTCTCCAGTGGATTACCCCACAGGAAATTACACAAGCTCAGCCACACTCTTCCGCGGTCTAGGGGTGTTTTTATTTTTGGAGAACTTGGATAGGGTTGAGGGGATTGAGTGAGATACTTCAAAAACATAAACTATGTGCAGGTTGAGGACAGTGAACTGCTTTCTGTAAAGCTCAAGCAGAAGTCCTTGCATATAGCAAACCTTGCATGTGCACGTGGCTTTGTAATAGAAGCAGTTAACAGCACGCAAGCTTCTAGCTTTAGAGCCGGGCTAATGAATTAAAATTCACGGAGGTCCAATCAGTAAAAATTTTCTCCCGCCGAGGTCTCAATCACATTTGTGTGATGAATCAGGTCCTTCACTTCACAGTCCCCTCCTCTTAAATCACAATCCCATTATTTCATCAGATCCTGTGTCCCCCCTGCATGTCACAGTTTCCCCTTCACATTAGTGTCCTCAGCCTCCTTCACGTCACCCCCCTCTTTCCCCACAGCAGTGTCCTCTGACCCCCTTCACGTCACCCACACACACAGCAGTGTCTTCTTCCCCCCTATACATCACCCACCCCCAAACACACACACACAACGGTGTCCTCTGCCCCCCTTCCCATAACCCCCCGACACACACACAGCGGTGTCCTCTGCCCCCCTTCACATCACCACCGACACACACACAGCAGTGTCCTCTGCCCCCCTTCACATCACCACCGACACACACACAGCGGTGTCCTCTGCCCCCCTTCACATCACCCCCCCCCACACACACCAGTGTCCTCTGCCCCCCTCCACATCACCCCCCCCACACACACACACCAGTGTCCTCTGCCCCCTTCACATCACCCCCCCCCCCCCCCCCACACACACACCAGTGTCCTCTGCCCCCCTTCACATCACCCCCCCCCCCCACACACACACACCAGTGTCCTCTGCCCCCCTTCACATCACCCCCCCCCCCACACACACACACCAGTGTCCTCTGCCCCCCTTCACATCACCCCCCCACACACACACACACACACACACACAATGATGTCCTCTGCATCCCTTCACATCACCTCCCCACACACACAACGGTGTCCTCTGCCCCCCTAAACATCACCCCCCACACACACAGCAGTGTCCTCTGCCCCCCTTAACATCACCCCCCACACACACACAGAACGATGTCCTCTGCTCCCCTTCATATCGCCCCCCCTCACACACACAACGGTGTCCTCTGCCCCCCTTCACATCACCCCCCCCCACACACACACAGCGGTGTCCTCTGCCCTGTCTTCTCATCACAGCCCCAACAGCAGTGTCCTCTACCCCTCTTCACATCATCCCCACCATTGTGTCCTCTGCCCCCTCTTCACATCACCCCCCAGGGTGTCCTCTGCCCGCTCTTCACATCACCCCCCCCCAGTGTGTCCTCTGCCCCCTTGACATCAACCCCCCCCCCCCCCACACACACACACACAGTGGTGTCCTCTAACTCAGTCCACCATTTAGTGATTCCTGTTTTAGAGCAATCAGAGTAAAGTCCCTTCACAGAGAACTAGGTAGACTGAGCTCTTTAGGACACTGACCAATGTACCATTTAGCAAACACAGAGCTGACTCTCTAGCACAGGAGTGCTGGCAGCAGCCCAAAAGTCTCTAAGATGTCACAGCTGTTTGTACTCATAGAATGTTCAGGGACAGTTGGTTACCTTCCAACTTCCAAACGACACATTTCTCTAATGGTACCAGACTAGATCTTTAGCAGACAGCCCCCCAGTCAGCTCTCTGTAGCTTCGGCATCCAAGCCCTCATGTTGCCCACCTGAGGCCTCACAAACAGCAAGCACAGGGTAGCCCTGCCCTGGGGGGGGGGGGGGGGGGGGGGGGGGCAGCAAGCCCTCCAGGCTGGACTGATCCTCTCCAGGAAAAGACCCACAGCTCAATGTCCCACAGCATATAAAGAACCAGGCCCGTAGTGGGATGCGCAGCATTAGAGTGGAGGGCCTGCATGACTGGGGGGGGGGGGGGGGGGGGGGGGGCATAGTAGGCTGTAGTTGGGCAGATTTAAAATATAATTAATTATAATTAAATATTAAGGTCCGCAGACATTGGTGTAGAACAAGGCGTGGTAGGGTGGAGTAGGCCAGGTTAGGGTGGAGTCAAGGAGGGTGTAGGCATTGTGGGAGCAGTTTTGGGTCAGTTGGAGCCAGGCAGAGCAGGAGAATTTCTCTCCCTCCCTTAGGCTGGTGGTTGGAATGTGGTATTGGGAAGGGTGGTTGTATTTTTGTCGGTTTGTTTGATGATATGGGGGTGGGTGGGGTTGGTTGTTTGGTGTCATAGCAGCGGCAGGGGTCTCAGAGTTTTTTGAAGGTGGGCATTGTCAAATATTTTATGTGAAGTGTGGTGGGAGGGGCTCAGCTTTGGTATGGGTACTTTCCCGAACTGTATCAGCTTGGTAAGGTGTTACAAATTGTTCTCGAGCCGGAGTATTCGCAGCTGAGGGCCGTGGTATAAAAAGGTAGCTTGATACAGCAGATTTGGTAGACCATGCTCACCTCAAAATATACCTGCTTTAAGAGTCAGTTAGTTAGGATGATATATTATGGTTGATGTTTCTTTCATTTGTTTAAAGCGGTTCTGCACTCTTTAAAACTTTTTTTTTTTTTTTTTGGGCTATATGCCAAGGGCATATAGCTCAATTGGGGGACTTACCTGTTCCATCTTCCATCTCGATCACCGCCGGTTTTCATCTTCATCTTCTTCTTGTCTTCTTCTTGTCTGCTGGGGTCCATCTTGCCTGTGGGCATGTGAAACCCCACAGGCACTTTAGATGGCCCAGCATGCACCGCCGTTACTCGCGCGTGCGCAGTAACGGCACATCTGCCGACATCTCACGAGATTTCGGCAGATGTGGCCGAAATCTCGGGAGATTTCGGAAGATGTGGCCGAAATCTCGCGAGATTTCGGAAGATGCCCGCACTGACTCCTGGGATCAATGACACCAGATCCCAGGAGACAGTGCGGCGTGATGACGATCGACGCAGAGACCCCGCCCGCCGCCGAAGAGAGAGAAGACCGGAAGTCATCAATTACAAGGTAAGTAAAAAAAAAAAAAAAAAAAAAAAACATTTCATTTAGTACTCTTTGCCTGATTTGGAAGGCAAAGAGATTTACTAAATGAAATGGGTGCAGAACCGCTTTAATAAAAGGCTGCTATGGCCATTTAAAACCCAAAAAAGTCTGGTGTTTTATTTGTACCAAGGTTGGTAAGTTAGGAGTTAGTGGTCACGGCAGCCGGTAAGTCTGCAATACACCAGTCATGACTCTGCTCCTTGGGATTGGCCAGCACTGTATACATTTTGATACTGCCATCTGCATAACAGCACACCTATGTTCCTGAGATTTCTCACAGCTCTCTAGAAAGCAGAGAGCAAAAAAAAAAAAAACTGGCAGCAGCTGAGAACACCGAACTGACCTAATTAACCAGTTAAAGACCACCCACCGCATATATACTGCGCCAGGGCGGCTCTACCTGTATGTTGTGTCATGCAATAGATAGTGTGGGCGCACGCGCCGCGGGAGGGAACGCGCACGCGGGTCCCGCGGACTCAATGTTTGCTGGCCACCCGCAATCGCTTCGCAGAGAGGCAGAACCTATTTAAACAAGGCAGATCCCGTTCTGACAGGGGACAACACTGAAATCGTCTGTTCTTAGTAATCAGGAACAGCGATCTCTGTGTTGTCCCAGTGAGCCCACCCCCCAGACAGTTAGAAAACACCCTGAGGGAACACAGTTAACCCTTTAATCACCACTAGTGTTAACCCCTTCCCTGCCACAATATCACAGTCCCACTAAAAAATCGCAGATCGTCGCCATTAAACACAAAAAAAAAATTAAAAGTTCATAAAGCTATCCCCTATTTTGTAGACGCTATAACTTTTGCGCAAACCAATCAATATACACTTATTGCAATTTTTTTTACCAAAAATATGTAGTAGAATACATATTGGCCTAAACTGATTTGTTTTCCTTACCTGAACCTGATCATTTCAGCGTCGGGAACAAGCCCAGCCGCTCCAGCCGCTGTCTCTGGTCCTCATTGGATAGATTGATAGCAGCGTGAGCCATTGGCTCCCGCTGCTGTCAATCAAATCCAGTGACACGGGAGCGGGGGGGGGGGCAGAGTCCTGCTGTCTGTGTCAATGGACGCAGCCCGCATGGGTGCCTCCATGGAATGCAGCTCTCCGTGGGGGCACTCGATGAAAAGGAGGAGCCAGAAACGCCGCCGGTGGACCCCAAAAAAGGATGATTAGTGCCGCTCTGTGCAAAACCCTTGCACAAAACAGCTAAGTATAACTTTTTTGTGTATTTAAAAAAATAAATAAATAACCTTTACAATCACATAATAGCAGATTAAAATACACTAACAATGTGAATCCACACTCCAGCTAATAGCTTATAAGCAGTTACAGCAAACACTTCTTTTACTTTTGGGATAAAGCTTTTATATAAATAAATAAAAGCTGATCATTGTTTACATTTGGGTTAATTACTTTTTTAACTCATTATTATCTTACAGAGGAGGAAGCTAAAGTACTGAAATGATTTAACCTCTTTTCCTTTTTTACCATCTCTCTTTTTTTAAACATTGTTATCTTACTTTTAATATTTACTACAACATCTAAATCAAATTAATATCTAAGAAGAAAAACAATATGACAAAGGATAATATGCTCAGTCATCCATTTTATTCCACCGGGGCGTTGGCCCAAACTTGTCTTGCACACACGGCCACACAATTGTTGGCCAACAAATACGAACGTAGTGACGTACTACGTTGTTTTTCAGCTCTTTAGCGCCACCCTTTGGGCTCCTTCTGCTAATTTCGGGTTAGTAGAAGTTTGGTGAGTGTTGATTCGCGCTTTTCAGTTCGCGTTTTCATTTCGCACTTTTCAGTTCGTTTCTGAGCGGCCGTTTGTCAACCAGCCATGTTGCGGAATCGGAGGAGATAACGTGTTATTTATTATTGGCCTTGGAGTTATTACTTTGACATTATTTTTTTGGTTGAATAATGATTTGATTTGGTATATTTTCTATATTTTTGGATGCATAAAATGCACTTTTTGGTTAAGTTCTATTGGCAGATAGCATGTCGAATTTTATTTGTTTTCTTTTTTTAATGCACAATAAAAAATTGTGGAGAATAATACTTGGCTGTGTGTTTTACTTCAAATGACAGTTTGGGAGTCGGCAGTTACAAAAAAATACAATGTAAAATTAACAAGGGAAACCAACATAGTTGTATCTTTGATCTTAAAAACTACAGGATAATGGTGTTGTGGTAACTTGCACCAAATAAAAAAAAAAAAAAAAGCATAATAATATTATTACTAGAAAAAAAAAGCCTTTGGAAATGTGTTTGCATTAACTCCATCAGTATCACCAGCAAAGCAGCTTCATTATTATCCCATTAACCACTTCAATACCCGGCATTTTCACCCCCTTCCTGCCCAAGCCAATTTTCAGCGCTGTCGCACTTTGAATGACAATTGCGCGGTCATGCAACAATGTACCCTGTATCATTTTTTTTCCCCACAAATAGAGCTTTCTTTTGGTGGTATTTGATCACCTATGCGGTTTTTCTTTTTTTGCGCTGTAAACAAAAGAAGAGCGACAAGTTTGAAAAAAAAAAAAACACAATATTTTTTACTTTTTGCTATAATAAATATCCCAATTTAAAAAAAAAAGGCAGCAGAGGTGATCAAATACCACCAAAAGAAAGCTCTATTTGTGGGGGAAAAAATAATCAAAATGTCATATGGGAACAGTGTTGCATGACTGCGCAATTGTCATTCAAAATGTTACAACGCTGAAAGCTGAAAATTGGCCTGGGCAGGAAGGGGTGAAAATGCCCTGTATTGTAGTGGCTAACTGACAATTGCGCGGTCATGCAACGTTGTACCCTAACAAAATTGACATCCTTTTTTCCCACAAATAGAGCTTTCTTTTGGTGGCATTTGATCACCTCTGCGGTTTTTATTTTTTTGCGCTTTAAAAAAAAAAAGAGCGAACATTTTGAAAAAAAAGCTATATTTTTTACTTTTTTGCTATAATAAATATCCCCAAAAAATATACAGGCATACCCCACTTTTAAGTACACAATGGGTTTTATTTACTAAAGCTGGAAAGTGCAAAATCAGGCTCCCTTCTGCATAGAAACCAATGAGCTTCCACCTTTTATTACCAAAGCTTAATTGAACAAGCTGATTTTGCACTTTCTAGCTTTAGTAAATAAATCCCATTGCGTACTTAAAAGTGGGGTATGCCTGTATATTTTTTGGGGATATTTATTATAGCAAAAAGTAAAAAATATAGCTTTTTTTTCAAAATGTTCGCTCTTTTTTTGTTTATACCGCAAAAAAAATAAAAACCGCAGAGGTGATCAAATACAAAAGAAAGTCGTAATAAGCGTATATTTATTGGTTTGCGCAAAAGTTATAGCATCTACAAAATAGGGGATAGCTTTATGGCATTTTTATAATTTTTTTACTAGTAATGGCAGCGATCTGCGATTTTTATCGTGACTGCGACCTTGCGGCGGACAGATCGGACACTTTTGACACCATTTTGGGACCATTGGCATTTATACAGCGATCAACAATTGTCGCAAAAATCCGACAGCAATTGTCTGATGGAGCATACACACGGTCGGATTTGCCACCAACAACCTGTCATCACACATTTCCCGTAGGAAAGTCCGATCGTGTGTACGAGGCTTTACAGTCTGCGGCGTCACCTCCCGTCTGCCTCTGAAAACACATCTGTTGCTTCCCTTCTGTATTACCATTTCTAAGGATCGTGGAAAAAAAATAAAAAAATCGTATCCCACCTCCCCTTTTACAAACAAGCCCGTGAGATTCCCCCCCCCCCCCCCTGGCCAGAGAATCTCGAAAATCTGGAAAACACTCAAACGCTCCAAGCCCAGTCCATTACATTAAAGTGAAGTACGCCCTTCCAAATACTACGACTTGTCCTTCAGACTTCCAAGGATCTCTCTGATCCTTCCCACCCACATACAAAAAATGTTAACTATAACTTTTTCTTTTTTTTTCTTTTTTTTACCAGTTCTCTAAATTATTTTCTCTACTAACAAGAAATAGTATCTGTAGAAGAATCTACGGGAAAACAACAAGCAGAGAGTTAACTTTTGGCATAGCGTAAGGGAAGCAGAATGATTGCTACTCACCGTCACCATGATTTTCATTCGAGCAGCTTACTTCATCCACAAGGCATCTGCATGATCTAAAAACTGCTCGAAGCTCTGGGAGGGGTGTGGTGTCTCACGTTGTAGATGTTCACTCACATGAATTCTTTTTTTCAAGAAATCCTGTAAGGGACAATGAGCTGCCATTACGGACTTGTTTTTTTTAAACACTTAAGGACCGAGCCTCTTTTTGAGATTCGTTGTTTACAAGTTAAAAACATTTTTTTTTGCTAGAAAATTAGAAGAACCCCCAAACATTCAAAAAAAAATTTCTAACGCCCTAAAGCATAAAATGGCGGTTGTTGCAATACTTTCTGTAACACCGTATTTGCGCAGCGGTCTCACAAGCGCACTTTTTTTGGAAAAAATCCAATTTTTTAAATTAAAAAATAAGACAACAGTAAAGTTAGCCCAATTTTTTTTTTTTATATTGTGAAAGATAATGTTATGCAGAGTAAATTAATACCCAACCCTCTCCCCTTTCCTCCCATTAAGTTGGGAAGCTCACTTTGAATCAATCTCTATTCACAAATCACATGGGGGGAAAAGAAGAAAGGGGGAAAGGAAAAAGAGAAAAAAGAGGAAAAGGAGATAGGTGTCTTTTTTTTTTTTTTTTTACAGGGAAATAGTTTAACCACTTCAGCCCCGGACCAATTGGCAGCCAAAGGACCAGGCCCCTTTTTGCGATTCGGCACTGCGTCGCTTTAACTGACAATTGCGCGGTCGTGCGACAGGGCTCCCAAACAAAATTGACGTCCTTTTTTTCCCACAAATAGAGCTTTCTTTTGGTGGTATTTGATCGCCTCTGCGGTTTTTATTTTTTGCGCTATAAACAAAAAAGAGCGACAATTTTGAAAAAAGACGCATTATTTTTTATTTTTTGGTATAATAAATATCCCCCAAAAATATATAAAAAAACATTTTTTTTCATCAGTTTAGGCCGATACGTATTCCTCTACATATTTTTGGTAAAAAAAATCGCAATAAGCGATTATTGATTGGTTTGCGCAGAAGTTATAGCGTTTACAAGATAGGGGATAGTTTTATAGCATTTTTATTAATAATTTTTTTTTTATTAGTAATGGCGGCGATCAGCGATTTTTTTTTTGTGACTGTGACATTATGGCGGACACATCGGACATTTTTTGACACATTTTTGGGACCATTGTCATTTATACAGCAATCAATGCTTTTTAAATGCATTGATTCCTGTATAAATGACACTGGCAGTGAAGGGGTTAACCACAAGGGGGCAGTGTAGGGGTTAAGTTTGCCTAGGGGTGTGTTTCTTACTGTGGGGGGGCGTAGCTGTCAGCTAGTGAATGCTGATCTCTGCTCCAATCACAGGGAGCAGAGATCGGCGTCACTAGTTGCTAGGCAGAACGGGGAGATGCTGTGTACTTCCGCATTTCCCCGTTCAGCCTTCCCGTGAGACGATCGCGGGTGTCCCTGCGGCGATCGAGTCCGCGGGACCCGCGACCGGCCTCACGGGGGTCCCGACCAGCACGCTCCCGATGGCACGACAGGCATTAAGGAGGGACTTATATATACAGTGGTGTGAAAAAGTGTTTGCCCCCTTCCTCATTTCCTGTTCCTTTGCATGTTTGTCACACTTAAGTGTTTCGGAACATCAAACCAATTTAAACAATAGTCAAGGACAACACAAGTAAACACAAAATGCAATTTGTAAATGAAGGTGTTTATTATTAAAGGTGAAAAAAAATCCAAACCATCATGGCCCTGTGTGAAAAAGTGATTGCCCCCTAAACCTAATAACTGGTTGGGCCACCCTTAGCAGCAACAACTGCAACCAAGCGTTTGCGATAACGTGCAATGAGGCTTTTACAGCATCCTGGAGGAATTTTGGCCCACTCATCTTTGCAGAATTGTCCTAATTCAGTTACATTAGAGGGTTTTCGAGCATGAACGGCCTTTTCAAGGTCATACCACAACATCTCAATAGGATTCAGGTCTGGACTTTGGCTAGGCCACTCCAAAGTCTTCATTTTGTTTTTCTTCAGCCATTCGGTGGTGGACTTGCTGGTGTGTTTAGGATCATTGTCCTGCTGCAGAACCCAAGTTCGTTTCAGCTTGAGTACACGAACAGATGGTCGGACATTCTCCTTCAGGATCTCTTGGTAGACAGCAGAATTCATAGTTCCTTTTATCACGGCAAGTCTTCCAGGTCCTGAAGCAGCAAAACAGCCCCAGACCATCACACTACCACCACCATATTTTACTGTTGGTATAATGTTCTATTTCTGAAATGCAGTGTTCCTTCTACGCCAGATATACTTGGACACACACCTTCCAAAGAGTTCCACTTTTGTCTCATCGGTCCACAGAATGTTGTCCCAAAAGTCTTGGGGATCATCAAGATGTGTTGTGGAGAAATTGAGACGAGCTTTGATGTTCTTTTTGCTCAGCAGTGGTTTTCTCCTTGGAACTCTGCCATGCAGGCCATTTTTGCCCAGTCTTTTCCTGATGGTGGAGGCATGAACGCTGACCTTAACTGAAGCAAGTGAGGCCTGCAGTTCCTTGGACGTTGTTGTGGGGTCTTTTGTGACCTCTTGGATGAGTCGTCGCTGCGCTCTTGGGGTAATTTTGGGCGGCCGGCCACTCCTGGGAAGGTTCACCACTGTTCCATGTCTTCGCCATTTGTGGATAATGGCTCTCACTGTGGTTCGCTGGATTCCCAAAGCTTTGGAAATGGCTTTATAACCCTTTCCAGACTGATAGATCTCAATTACTTTCTTTCTCAATTGTTCCTGAATTTCTTTGGGTCTCGGCATGATGTGTAGCTTTTAAGGATCTTCTGGTGGACCTTACTGTGTCAAGCAGCTCCTATTTAAGTGATGCCTTGATTGTGAACAGGTGTGGCAATAATCAGGCCTGGGTGTGGCTAGAGAAATTGAACTCAGGTGTGGACAACCACAGTTATAGTATGTTTTAACAAGGGGGGCAATCACTTTTTCACACAGGGCCATGATGGTTTGGATTTTTTTTCACCTTTAATAATAAACACCTTCATTTACAAATTGCATTTTGTGTTTACTTGTGTTGTCCTTGACTATTGTTTAAATTGGTTTGATGTTCCGAAACACTTAAGTGTGACAAACATGCAAAGGAACAGGAAATGAGGAAGGGGGCAAACACTTTTTCACACCACTGTACGCCCTCCTGCCTGTACGTGCCATTCTGCCGACGTATATCTGTGTGCGCCGGTCGGGAAGTGGTTAAAACACAACCTTCAATCACAAATTAGAAGGGAGAAAGGGGGATAAAGTAAAAGGGAGTAAGATGGCTCTAAGAAGCCTCATACACTTAAAATACATATTTTTTTTTCTCATTCTCACGACTCAATTTACGAGGGGGGGGGGGGGAGAGGGAGAGGGAAGGAGGCTACTGTATATATTCTTTTTATTTTATTTTATTTATTTTTTTGGGGGGGAGGGGGGAATAAGAGATAAGGATGTTTTCATGTCAAAATGTGTGTACAAATGATTCAATGTGGTTTTTAAATGGAAATGTTAAAAAAATCCAATAAAGTTTGATAATAATAAAAAAAAAAAAAAATGAATACCCAACATGTCACACTTCAAAATTGTGGAATGGCGACAAATATTTACCCTTAAAAATCTCCATAGGCGATGTTTAAAAAATTCTACAGGTTGCATGTTTTGAGTTACAGAGGAGGTCTAGTGCTAGAATTATTGCTCTCGCTCTACCGATCGCGGCAATACCTCACATTTATGGTTTGCACATGTGGGCGCTACTTACGTATGCGTTTGTTTCTGCACGCGAGCTCGGCAGGACAGGGCGCATTTAAAAAACATATTTTTTCTCATTTATTTTACCTTTTGTGTTTTATTTTTACACTGTTCTTTAAAAAAAAAAAACTTTTGTCACTTTTATTCCTATTACAAGGAATGTAAACATCCCTTGTAATAGAAAAAAAGTAGGGCTGTTACTGATTAAACTTTTCGTGTTCAATTAATCGTTTTTTTTTATTTTTTATTGATTAATCGACTAATTTCGATTAATTATAACGCACATACAGATCCAACTACTTTTAGCTGATCTCCTTGCATTGCAACTCTGCATTAGTCAGTGGTAAATGTGGTATACAATATATACAATCACAATCACCCGACACTAGTTAGTTTCCACAATCCATGACTTAACTTCACAGTTTACACAAATACGTTTTAAATTCAAACTGTAGCACTGACGTAAGTCATTTTTTTTTTTCCACAGTAGCGTGACAATCCCTCCACCTCCGGTCTAACTAATCACTCTCACCTTATGGCATGGACCCCTGTGCAAACAGGTGGTCATGCAAGCGGGTATCAAAAGGGTTAACACGGACCATAAACTTCTCTCAGGTCTCCTTAGATCTCAGCAAGGACGCCAGGTCATGGGTAGAAAGAAAAGATCTAAGTGCTCACCGCTTAAGTATAAGATTTAATTTTTGTGTTCAAACACAAACTACTCACATAAAGATGATAAAAACACAGCATGTAAAGCCGACAATCGTGTTAGTTCCGTAGGGCAGCAGTGGGTGACGTCATGCGTAGCTCCTCCCCCGTACGCGTTACGTTCAATCAGAACTTCAACGTCACCGGACTCCTCCCCCTTCCCTTCGTTAGCAGACGGAGGCACTTGGGGATCCCCGGATCTCCGACGGAACTCCCTGAAGACCCGGAAGCCGGCAGAGAGGTGAGTACCAATCAAAAGAATTTTGATCGATCAAAACAATTAACGATTAATCGAGGAATTAATCTTTAATTTTCACAGCCCTAAAAAAAAGCATGACAGGACCTCTTAAATATGAGATGCGGGGTGAAAAAGACCTCAGATCTCATATTTAACCTATAATGCAATAAAAAAAAAAAATTATTATAAAAAAATATATAAAAATAAAGAGCTATGGGCGGAAGTGACGTTTTGACGTCGCTTCCGCCCTGCAATGTTATGGAGACGGGTGGGAGCCATCTTCCCCCTCACTCGTCTCCATACCCAGCAAGGGGAAACATCCGCTGCCGATGGATCCGGTAAGCGGCGGAGGGCACCGGAGCGTGGCGGGAGGCCCCCCTCCCGCCACCAATAAAAGTGATCCGCCACAGAGATCACTCTTATCAGAAAGCAGACCACCGGCCGAAGAAGAGAATACTGGAGTTATGGCAGCCATAACAACGATATTCCTCTTCAAAGTTAGGACTTATATCGGCGTGCGTATATCGGCGTGCGGCGGTCCGAAAGTCGTTAAAAGTTCCCTCATCCTGTTTCCATCTTTACTACCTAAAAAAATCACTGACTTGGAACAAGGCATGTTTAGACTTTAGCTCACAACTTTGGGGAGATATCTTTCAGCACAAAGCATTTAAGCAAAGGATGCACCCCTGCTACCCTGTTTCCCCGAAAATAAGACCTAGCGTGATTGTCGGTGATGGCTGCAATATAAGCCCTACCCCCCAAATAAGCCCTAGTTAAAGTCCTTGTAGGTCTTATTTTCAGGGTAGGGCTTATTTTCGGGGAAACAGGGTAGGGCTTATTTGGGGGGTAGGGCTTATATTGCAGCCATCACCGACAATCACGCTGGGTCTTATTTTCGGGGGAAACAGGGTATCTACCTTGTTACGTTGATCGTGAAGATTTAATATGCAGAATATGATTGGATAAATCCACAAGCGCCTTCCTTTTTTTTTTTACCACTGCTAGAAAAAAGGTCAATACATTTTATAATTTGAAGTTGGAAAAAAAGTTTAATGTTGTGTGACGCTTTTATTAGTTAAAGGTGAAAAGTCAAAATCCTCCCTTTGCTCCCACGCTGCAACTGTTAAATGCGTCTTTAGTTGACTAGAAAAGTAATTTCACTTACCAGATCCAGCATTTCTAGATCCAGCAGATCAAGCATTTCTTACAGATAGAGTAAATGGAATAGCCATTTTATTTATCAAACATTTATTTCTGATTAAGCAGATATATTGTATGCAAGTGCTGTTATGCCGCGTACACACGGTCGGAATTCTCGTCGGAAAAAGCTCTGATGGTTTACCCGTCGGAATTCCGACGGAATTTCGCTCAAACTGTCTTGCCTACACACAGTCACACCAAATTTCCGACGGTCAATAACACCACGGCATACAACACGTTCGACAGCACTATACAAGGGAAGTTTAATGCTTCCGAGCATGCGTCCAATTGTTTCCGAGCATGCGTCGGAATTTTGCGTGTCGGAATTGCATACACACGATCGGAAAATCCGATAGAAAGGTTTTCCGTCTGAAAAATTAAGAACAGGTTCTCAATCCAAAGTCCGTCGGAAATTCCGACAGAAAAAGACCGATGGCCATACTCACGGTCGGAAATCCGATGAAAAGCTCCCATCGGACTGTTTCCATCGGAAATTCTGACCGTGTGTACGCGGCATTAGAAGTCATAGTGTGGAACAGCTGTTGTGTTCAAATGACATTTAAAGGCGTTGAAAAGGCAGAAGGTTTTTTTTATCTTAATGCATTCCATGCATTCTAAGAGAAAGTAAAGCCTCTTAAAAAAAAAAAAAAATACACTCTGCAAGGCAAAGGCATAATGAGCTAGTATGCCTAGCATACTAGCTCATTATGAATTACTTACCTGAGATCGAAGCCCCCGAAGCAATCCTCGTTCCCCTGCTCCGACGCCGCCATCTATCCCGGAGTGACTTCCGGGTACCACTGTGACTGGCCAGAGCCGCGATGACGTCACTCCCGCGCATGCGCACTGGTGCCACCACTAACCGCATGATCGCCGCTAGACGCGGCATGCTCAGTGCGCCTATTTCCTGCACTTACAGGTAAGCCTTAATCTAGGCTTACCTGTAGGTTAAAGTGGTTGTAATGGGTTTACAATCACTTTAAGATACAAAAAAACTTCTGTGTGTAGCAGTCTCCCCAGCACCCCTCTTATTACCTACCTGAGCTCCTTCTCTCTCCAGCGATATCCACAATCCCCTCAGCCACCCAGGACACTCCTCCTGATTGGCTGAGACAGAGCAGCGGCGCCATTGGCTCCCACTGCTGTCAATTAAAGTCAGTCAGCCAATCAGGGGAGAGAGGGGGTGGGGCCACGGCAGGGTTCCTTGTCTGAATGGATACACGTAGCTCTGACTCGGCTTGGGTGCCCCCTGTAGCAAGCTGCTGGCTGAGGGGCACTCAAAGGAGGGAGGGGCTAGGAGCAGCAACTTTACTTAGATAAGGTCCCACCCTTCGTAAAACATATACATTTAATTAGTTGCCCTAGCCAGCAATATTGAACCCATCACCATTTTGTGCCACTCTCCCTGCCTGTAGGTAACTACATGCTTGTATAATAAATACATCTATTTTTGAATCTGGCTTCAGCAGTCAAAATGTTACTGAAACCCATGAGTTTGAGGGGTTTCCTCCACATTACCCCAAAACTTCATATTCCTGATATGTGCCTGCTGTACCATGTACTTGTATGAGGAAGTATCCTGTTCTCTTTGTATTGCTTCCTTTGTGTGAAATCCCTGGTGTTCCTGCCAGTCCACCTGCTTATTAAAAACTGACCACACTAAGCAGGAGAACACAGCGTGGTCAGTTCTCTAGCTTGTGCTGGGAACTCAGCTTGCTCTCCTCCAATGATCAGATTTGTCTTGACACACCCCTGCTGCACAGCCAACCACTGGGAAGTTCAGTGTGCTGCTTCTCCTCCTCCCACCAGCTGTTATGTAGATGAGAACAGAGGGAATGTGATCACTAGACATGTGTGGTTTGTTTCATTCTGAATTAATATTTTTGTTATTCGGAGATTTGGATATATCAGAATACTGGAATTACAATATAATCAAATTTTACCGAATGCTCCGAATAACGTAACGGAATTCGTTCGAATTTTGGAAATTCAGACTGAAATTTGAATCGAATTTTACATTGAGCTCCAGTCGAACTCTCACTACACATATTGCTGAAATCAAAGACTGTGTGTGTTATTAGAGCACCACAGCGGTCATCAACCCTGTCCTCAGGGCCCACTAACAGGCCAGGTTTTATGTATTACCTCGGGGAGATGCAGACTAGTATACTGCAATCACTGAGCAGCAAATGATATCACCGTTTTCCCCACTAATGTTTAGAAATAGTTTGATTGCGCAACATAATTTCGACATGACGGATCTTTCTTTTGGCATAAAACTAACGTTTCTAAAGTCGAACGATCGAGCCTATCGAACACTTTTCTATCCATGCATGGCCACTTGAAGACCAGGCACTTTTTGTTTACAAGTTTAAATCAGTATTTTTGCTAGAAAATTACTTATAACCCCCAAACATTATATATTTAATTAGCAGAGACCCTAGTGAATAAAATGGCGATCGGTGCAATTTATTATGTCCTATTTGTGTATTTGCGCAGCGGTTTTTCAAAAGCAGTTTAAAAAAAAAAAAAAGAACAACACTTTAACCACCTCAATACCAGGCACTTTCACCCCCTTCCTGACCAGGCCAATTTTCAGCTTTCAAAGCTGTCGCACTTTGAATGACAATTACGTGGTCAAGCAAAACGTTACCCATATTCATTTTTTATCACACAAATAGAGTTTTTCTTTGGTGGTATTCGATCATAGCACTCATATACAGCACTGGATATATCTGAATACCTGAATTACAATATAAACGTATTGCAGTCGGCAAGTGACCGCCAATTGAATGTATTGTTTAGGTTGGTCCTCCTATTATATAGTTTTGGTAAACCTAAAGGAGATTGTACAATCAGATAGTATATTGTATGGCCAGTTTATGGGGTTAGGGAATGCATAATACAATAGGGAATGTTAGGCTTGATTCACACTAATGCGTTTTTTGATGCATTTTGCATTTTGCAGAAATGCAGGGAAATTTTTTAACATGGGTTCCTATGGAACATGTTCACATCAATGCATTTTTGTGCCTCTGCGTTTTTGGAAAGGGTCGGGGACTTTTTTTCATGCAAAAATGCAGCGTTTTGCATGTAATAGAAGTCAATGGATCTGCATCCAAAGCGCAAATACCAAGTTTTTACCGCAATTTTGCCGCGATTTGCGTGTCCAAAAACGCGGCAAGCACCATAAAAAGCACTGCAGAAACGCTCAAAAGCAACATGCATAGATGTGAATCGATCCTGAGATGGCAGCTGCTATGTGTTGATGATTAATGGTGGGGAGGAGGGTGGATATGCTGTTTGGAAGAGACGCATGTTAAGAAGCTGCTCAGACTTGTTAAAGTGTAACAGGAATACCAAGAGAATTCCAAAGAGCCGTGCAACAACAACTGGGATAACTATTAGTGGAAAGGTGATTGAGATCACTGGAAAGGGGGCTGTTAGGCACTATTGTGTTAGGCTGGATTCACACCTATGACATTTTTAGTGCTTTTTGCATTTTGCAGATTTGCACTACAGTCCATTTAAAATGGTTTCCTATGGAACACGTTCTTTAGTGCAAATCTGCAAAATGCAAAAAGCCCTAAAAATGCATAGGTGTGAATCAGGCCTTAATAGTCAGAAATATAGATGAAGACAAGACATCAGCTTAAGGGCCAGGTCACACATAGAAACGCAGTCTGGATGCGTTCCAGATGCTTTTCTGCATGCGCGTTTTTGGCGCGTTCCAGATGCAGTCCAGTGCATTTTTTTCCCCTCTTTTTTCTTAACCTTAAAGTGGTGTTTCCCCCTAAAAAATAAAAAAGGCTTAAAAATCCTAAAAAAAAAAATAAAAAAAAATAATTGGAAATTTTTTTTTTTTTTTTACATACCTCTAAATGCCTGTTGCTAGGGGGTCCCTCGTCGTCTGCCTTCTGCCTAGCCTAGGCTGGTGACATCACTTCCCCTCGGTGCAGGAAGGGCTCCCCAGTCATCTGGGACCTGTCACGTGTCCCAGATGACTGTGCGGCCAATCACGGCGCGCGGCGCCGCTCGCGCATGCGCCGTGGGTGCCTGGCTGTAACGCCACAGCCGGGTGCCCACAGTTGCAATGCCGGCGCTGCCGAGCGGATCGGGGGGCTAGCAGAGCGTCGAACCCCACCGCATCGCTGGACCCTGGAACAGGTAAGTGTCCGATTATTAAAAGTCAGCAGCTGCAGTATTTGTAGCTGCTGACTTTTAATTTTTTTTTTTAAGGGACACACCTCTTTAAAGAGGAAGTAAAGCCTCTTTTAAAAAAAAAAAAAAAAAAAAAAAAGGAACCTGCAAGGCAAAGGCATAATGAGCTAGTATGCATAGCATACTAGCTCATTATGCATAACTTACCTGAGAACGAAGCCCCCGAAGCGACCCTCGTCCACGACCTCCGCCGGCGCCATCAATCGCGGAGTGACTTCCGGGTCTCGCCACTCCATCGCTGTCATTCGCTGGAGAGGCGATGACGTCACTCCCGCGCATGCGCACGAGAGCGGCATATCGCCGTGATGTCGGCATGCTCAGTGCGCCTGCGCACCGCTGTCTACGGCGCATGCGCCGTGGACAGCGATGCCTCTTTTTTTCTAAATATCTTCATACCCATGTAGGTTTAGGAGATATTTATTGGACCTACAGGTAAGCCTTAATTTAGGCTTACCTGTAGGTCAAAGTGGTTTGTAAGGGTTTACAACCACTTTAAATAGGGACATGTGTGTTCCAGTGCTTTTTTGATGCGTTTAGGTGTGTTCCAGTGCATTTTGTATGCATTTTACAGCATTCCAGTACAGTCCACTGCAGGAAAAAGCATCATCGTGTTCTACTTTTTTTCTGGACCTGGAGCGCACTGGACCTGACTGCACTGGTGTGAACTATGCTTTTGAAAACCATATAACCTACATTCCATGCATCTTTGATTTCATTAACTGTATACCTATGCAAATATACCATGTGGTGCCTTAAGTTCTCATCAATAAAAACTTTTGTTGATTCAAAAAAAATACAAAAATATATACCACCAAAAGAAAGCTCTATTTGTGGGGGAAAAAACGATCAAAATTTCATATGGGTACAGTGTTGCAGGACCGCGCAATTGTCATTCAAAATGTTACAATGCTGAAAGCTGAAAATTGGTCTGGGCAGGAAGGGGGTGAAAATGCCTGGTATTGTAATGGTTAACTGACAATTGCGCTGTCGTGCGACGTTGTACCCTAATAAAATTGACGTCCTTTTTTCCCACAAATAGAGCTTTCTTTTGGTGGTATTTGATCACCTCTGCGGTTTTAATTTTTTGCGCTATAAACAAAAAAAGAGCAAACATTTTGAAAAAAAAGCAATCTTTTTTACTTTTTACTATAATAAATATCCCAGAAAAATATATAAAAAAAACGAATTTCTTCCTCGGTTTAGGCTGATATATATTCTTCTACATACTTTGGGTAGAAAAAAAAAAAAAATCGCAATAAGCATATATTTATTGGTTTGCACAAAAGTTATCACATCTACAAAATAGGGGATAGATTTATGGCATTTTTATTATTATTATTATTTTAGTAGTAATATTGGCAATCTGCGATTTTTACCGTGACTGCGACATTGCGGCAGACAGATTGGACACTTTTGACACTATTTTGGGACCATTGGCATTTATACAGCGATCAGTGCTATAAAAATGAGTAAAAAATAGTGATCTAGCGCAACTTATATAAAATAGTAGTCATACAGGGAACACATTCCCTGTATAAAAATGTATAAATATTGTGCAAACAATAATGCTGTGCAAATAAATGATATTGTGCAAATATATAATATAAGTATGCTGTGCAAACAATGCTGACTTCTATGTTACTGTGTAAAATCATATATAATATAATACTGTGCAAACAATGCTAACTTCTATAACACTGTGCAAAATCATATATAATATAATACTGCGCAAACAATGCTAACTTCTATAACACTGTGCAAAATCATATATAATATAATACTGCGCAAACAACGCTAACTTCTATGTTACTGTGCAAAATCATATATAATATAATACTGTGCAAACAACGCTAACTTCTATAACACTGTGCAAAATCATATATAGTATAATACTGCGCAAACAATGCTAACTTCTATAACACTGTGCAAAATCATATATAATTTCCAGTCCTTTATATACAGCTAATGGTAAATGGGTATGCAGATAAAGTCCCACTTTATCAGATGATTATAGCCATACAATAGTTCATTAGGTATGGAAAAGTAAAGCAGTGCAAACGTGCAAAAAGTGCTTAAAGTTTCAAGCAAACTCTTCAAGTGACTTCCACTGTGCAATCTTTGTGTGCCCCACTCAGTGCTCTCTACAGTCTTACCTCAAACTGGGTAAAAAAAAACGCCACTGAGATCACTATGGTAGGGGGCCTTTTTTAGTGCTATAAAAATGCACTAATTACTGTGTAAATGTCACTGGCAGGGAAGGGGTTAAACACTAGGGGGCGATCAAGGGGTTAAGTGTGTTCCCTGGGCATGTTCTAACTGTAGGGGGGGGGTGGGCTCACTAGAACCTGACAGAGATCACTGCTCCCGATCACTGGGAGCAGTAGATCCCTGTCATGTTGCTAGGCAGAACTGAGAAATGCCTTGTTTACATAGGCAACTCCCCGTTCTGCCTCTCCGTGTCATGATCGTGGGCCACCGGCGGACATCGAGACCGCGGGCATGCTCCCGTGGCGCGCGCATATTCACTAGACGCAGTGACTGTTTTGCGCACCCGTGCCACTTTGCCAACGTATATCGGCGTGAGCTGGTCGGCAAGTGGTTAATATCCTTTTTACATTTTTTTTAATATACTTTTTTAGAATGTAATTACTGATAGCATCATTGTGTTAAACCCATATCGATTGATATTTTATGATCAATGCTGTTTACATACAGTATGTTTTGGACTGGGATGTGGAGAGGTGTGTAGCCCAAGTGGCGCTTCCTCTTTCCCCCTAATGTTGTAATGGCTTTCCTTTTGATTGGCTCCACGCTGGCTCTCCCGCCCACTCCTCCTATAAGTATCCTGTACCTTCCTATGCCCTATTATGGTTTGATAAAGGAGCTGATTGGTGCTCCGAAATGCATTACCAGGGCAACAAGACCGTCTTTCAGGCTTGACAACACTTATGCCGCGTACACACGAAGGGACAATCCCGCGGGATTATCCTCTGGACTGAAGTCCAGCGGATAATCCCCTCGTGTGTGGGCGCCGGCGGACTTTTTGGCGCCAAAGTCCGGCGGACTTTTTGGCGCCAAAGTTTTAAGTTTTGTTTTAAAATTATCCGCTGGACTTGGCAGTCCAGCGGACAATCCCGCCGTTAGTGGGCAAGTCCGCGGGACTTTTGAAATGAACGGACTTGCCGCTCATCGGCAAGTCCGTTCATTTCGAACGTAACTTCAGGTTACGTAGCTAGCGTAGGCAGTAAATGCCGCCGCGCTAGCTCCGCAAGCTGGCATGGATTTAAAGGGAATCCCCACGCCGAAAAAACGGCGTGGGGGTTCCCCCCAAATCCATGTCAGACCCTCATCCGAGCACGCAGCCTGGCAGGCCAGGAAAGGGGTGGGGACGAACGAGCGCCCCCCCCCCTCCTGAGCCGTACCAGGCCGCGTGCCCTCAACATGGGGGGTGCCCTGGGGAAAGGGGGGCCGTGCGGCCCCCCCCACCCCAAAGCACCTTGTCCCCATGTTGATGAGGACAAGGGCCTCTTCCCGACAACCCTGGCCGTTGGTTGTCGGGGTCTGCGGGCGGGGGCTTATCGGAATCTGGGAGCCCCCTTTAATAAGGGGGCCCCCAGATCCCGGCCCCCCACCCTATGTGAATGAGTATGGGGTACGATGTACCCCTACCCATTCACCTAAGGTGTAAAATGTAAAGTACAAAAACACACACACTTTTGAAAAAATATTTTATTGCACTGCTCCGGGGGTCTTCTTCCGTCTTGGGGGTCTTCTCGCCGGACTCCCCCGCTCTCTTCTGCTCTTTTACCTAGCTCTTTCACGAGGGGGGGAGTCCGGCTACCTTCTTCGTCGTCGCCGCCGTCGTCTGGGGGTCTCGATCCGCCTTCGGGGGTCTTCCGGGGGTCTCTTCTGTTCTTGCGGCGGTCGTCGTCTTCCGCGCCGCCGGCGCCTTCTTCTTCTTCTTGTCCTTCTTCTTGTCCTTCTTCTTCTTCTTCCGATGTTGACCCGACGCTCTCTCTGCCCGGAATGCCTGTGCCGCTCTGCGCTGAGACTTATATAGGGGAATGGGGACAGGGTCACATGCACATGTCACATGGTGACCCCGCCCCCTTGTGTTGTCACAGTCCCGGAGGATGCTGGGACTGTGACATCGCAAGGGGGCGGGGTCACCATGTGACATGAACATGTGACCCTGTCCCCCATGTCCCTATATAAGTCCGAGCGCAGAGCGGCACAGGCATTCCGGGCAGAGAGAGCGTCGGGTCAACATCGGAAGAAGAAGAACAAGAAGAAGGACAAGAAGGACAAGAAGAAGAAGAAGGCGCCGGCGGCGCGGAAGACGACGACCGCCGCAAGAACAGAAGAGACCCCCGGAAGACCCCCGAAGGCGGATCGAGACCCCCAGACGACGGCGGCGACGACGAAGAAGGTAGCCGGACTCCCCCCCTCGTGAAAGAGCTAGGTAAAAGAGCAGAAGAGAGCGGGGGAGTCCGGCGAGAAGACCCCCAAGACGGAAGAAGACCCCCGGAGCAGTGCAATAAAATATTTTTTCAAAAGTGTGTGTGTTTTTGTACTTTACATTTTACACCTTAGGTGAATGGGTAGGGGTACATCGTACCCCATACTCATTCACATAGGGTGGGGGGCCGGGATCTGGGGGCCCCCTTATTAAAGGGGGCTCCCAGATTCCGATAAGCCCCCACCCGCAGACCCCGACAACCAACGGCCAGGGTTGTCGGGAAGAGGCCCTTGTCCTCATCAACATGGGGACAAGGTGCTTTGGGGTGGGGGGGGGCCGCACGGCCCCCCTTTCCCCAGGGCACCCCCCATGTTGAGGGCACGCGGCCTGGTACGGCTCAGGAGGGGGGGGGGGCGCTCGTTCGTCCCCACCCCTTTCCTGGCCTGCCAGGCTGCGTGCTCGGATGAGGGTCTGACATGGATTTGGGGGGAACCCCCACGCCGTTTTTTTTTTTCGGCGTGGGGATTCCCTTTAAATCCATGCCAGCTTGCGGAGCTAGCGCGGCGGCATTTACTGCCTACGCTAGCTACGTAACCTGAAGTAACGTTCGAAATGAACGGACTGCTCCGTGTGTGGGCAAGTCCGTTCATTTTCAAAAGTCCCGCGGACTTTTGGCCGGCGGATTATCCGCTGGAGAAGTCCGTGCGTGTGTGGGCAAGTCCACACCCTCGGAAAGTCCAGCGGACCTAGCTGGAAAGTCCCGCTGGATTGTCCGCTGGACTAGGTCCGCCGGCAAAAGTCCGCACGTGTGTACGCGGCATTAGAGGCGCCTGGGGGGGGGGGGGGGATAGCATTAAATAGTTACATAGTTGGTAAGGTTGAATAAAGACATCACCCCACTCCTTCAGATTGGAGCCAGATTGTCCTCCACACACCTCAGGATGACCTCTTTCCATCAATGAACGGCGAACTTCCCAATGAACAGTTAAAGAGTAAAGCCTCTTAAAAAAAAAAAAAAAAAAAAAACACCCTGCAAGGCAAAGGCATAATGAGCTAGTATGCATAGCATACTAGCTCATTATGAAAAACTTACCTGAAAACGAAGCCCCCGAAGCCGTCCTTATCCTCGATCTTCTTCGCCGCCATCCAGGGCCGGAGTGACTTCCGGGTCTCGCCGCTCCATCGCTATCATTCGCTGGAGCGGCGAGACGTCACTCCCGCGCATGCGCACGAGATCGGCATATCGCCATGATCTCAGCATCTTCAGTGCGCCCTCAGTGCGCCTGCACGCCGCTGTCTACGGCGCATGCGCCGTAGACAGCGATGCCTTTTCATCGCTAAATATCTCCTAAACCATGTAGGTTTAGGAGATATTTATTGGACCTACAGGTAAGCCTTAATCTAGGCTTACCTGTAGGCCAAAGTCATATGGAAGGGTTTACTTCCAGCGGAAGTAAACCCATCGATTTAACAGTTTAAAAAAAAAGGCATGCCGGGAATGCTAACTGCACATTGGCTGTGCTCTCAACCAAACAGTCAAACCATCCAATGGCTGGTGTCATAACGGATCACATGTGCAGCACCGTGGCAGTTGAAGATTAAACAGAGACAAAGATGGCAGCTTCCTTGGCTGAAAACGATAGTGGGGTTTACTTCCACTTTAACCCCTCTCTTTCAAGATCATATGTTGGTACAGTTTTTATTTTTTTCTGATCAAGTGTATAGTTACTATTTTTCTTCTACTGCTGTCCACACCAACATCTATAGCCCTATGGATATTGTTGGGCTATAATTGGGCTATAATTTAAGTGCAATAAACAGTTTTTTGATTGAATCCAAGGTGTATACAATTTAATATATTAATACATATATTGACATATTTTTGACTTTTTCCCATAGAGTGCTGCCTTTGTATGTGTATATCTTGTTTCCCATTTTCCAGTGGTTGGCAGCTGCACTGAGTGTCAATCTTATCCAAATACACCCCCCTCCATTCACTTTCAGGTTGAGCACTTCAGGAACTTGTTGCTTGTTTTGTTCGTTTGGATTTTCCCAGCAGCTCACTGACAGTTTTTTGATTATTCAAGATTGGATTCTACAAATTATCTCTATACACACGAATTGTACTGTTTATGCATGATAGTGTGACATGTTAATGAACCCTGCATGTCTGCAGCAGCGGAAATTTAAGTGTATGGTATTCCATCAGTCGACTATTCACACATATTTTAGTAGTAACATATTTGTCCATCAAAGTGTCTAAGATTGATTTTATTTTTATTATTTTTATAAATTTTTTATTTATTTTTAATTTTTTTTCCCTTTCTTCCTCTTCCTTTCTTCTCTTTTTCATTATGGCTACAGATAGGTCTAATAGATTGCAGTCTATTTTTGACCAGATAGATCTATTTAGTAATATAAATGGTCATGATACTGTAATTAGTAACAATTCATCCGTAGATGATAGTAGCCCCCCCCCCCCCCCCCCCCATACGGAGAATTTTGAGATCCAAATGAGGAAAGCGTTTCTTCAATTAAACAGCACTTCACTTTTTCCACATTTTTTTATGTTACAGCCTAATTCCAAAATGTATTAAATTCATTATTTTCCTCAAAATTCTAGAAGCAATACCCCATAATGACAACGTGAAAGAAGTTTGTTTAAAATATTTGAAAATTTAGTAAAAAAAAAAAAAATACCATGTACATAAGTATTCACAGCCTTTGCCATGACATGACACTCAAAATTGAGCTCAGATGCATCATATTTCCATTGATCATCCTTGAGATGTTTCTACAACTTGATTGGAATCCACCTGTTGGTAAATTCAGTTGATTGGACATGATTTGGTAAGGCACACACCTGTCTATATAAAGGTTCCACAGTTAACAGTGCATGTCAGAGCACAAACCAAGCCATGAAGTTCAAGGAATTGTCTGTAGACCTCCAAGACAGGATTGTATTGAGGCACAGATCTGGGGAAGGTACAGAAAATTTTCTAAAGCATTGAAGGTCCCAATGAGCACAGTGGCCTCCATCATCCGTAAATGGAAGAAATTTGGAACCACCAGAACTGTTCCTAAAGCAGGCTGCGTGGCCAAACTTAGTGATCAGCGTTGAAGGGCCTTAGTCAGGGAGGTGATCAAGAACCCGATAGTCACTCTGACAGAGCTCCAGCATTTCTCTGTGGAGAGAGGAGAACCTTCGAGAAGAACAACCATCTCTGCAGCACTCCACTAATCAGGCCTGTATGGTAGCGTGGCCAGGCGGAAGCCACTCCTCAGTAAAAGGCACTTGACAGCCCGCCTGGGATTTGCCAAAAGGCACCTGAGGGACTCAGACAATGAGAAACAAAATTCTCTGATCTGACCCTGTGCAGATTACCGTATTTATCGGTGTATAACATGCGCCGGCATATAACACGCACCCAATTTAAGAGGGAAGTTTCAGGAAATAAAACCTTTTTTTAAATAAACCACTTTGAAGCAAAATAGTGGTCAGTGAGAATCAATGCAGCCTGATTAGTGCCCATCTGCAGCTTCAGTGCAGCCTGATCTGTGTCCATCTGCAACCTGTTCTGTGCCCATCAGCAGCCTGTTCTGTGCCCATCTGCCGCCTGTTCTGTGCCCATCTGCCGCCTGTTCTGTGCCCATCTCCCCCATCAATGCAGCTCACCATCTCATATGAAGTCACTGAGCCATCATCTGTTTCCTCGGCTCTCAGTCAGCAGTGACACACACAGTCCTGCCTCCGCCATCGGCATTGAACCAGCTCCTGTGATAGACAGAACACCCTCCTTCCCCTCCGAGGTACGCTGTCGGCGTATATCACGCACGCGGGATTTCCCCCCTATTTTCAGGGGAAAAAAGTGTGCGTTATACGCTGATAAATACGGTAATTTACATGTTAGCAGTTTGTGAGAAACTGTGTCAAAAACAATTAACAAAAGTCTAAATATACTACATCCACAGCTAAACACATTGTCTAAGTTCCGGCGTACTTCCTCATCAAGTCTAAGAAGAATTTGTGGTAATATTGTGGAAATATCTATGGAATCTGGTCAACCCCATTGACAAAGTTTCTGCTCACTTCATTATAAAAGGAGCACGAGAAGACATTGCTGTAATTCTGTAGAATATTGTGGGGAACTTGTTAGTTTTGAAAGAGGAGATTGTGATGTGAAAAGTTATTCCAACCTTTCTCACGCTTTTTACCCAAGAGGAACCCATAAAATAATTTTCAGGTTTCAGTGAACCCCTTCTAAAACCAATTCATTGGGTCTTAGTGGGAAAAATGTCCCTTGAAGTGGATGTAAACCCTCACATATACCAAGTGAAGTGAACAGCCACAGATGATACACAGGGAGGAAACAGATCTCCCTATATAAGTTTTACATCCATATCTGCTGTCTTCATCTTTAGATACTATTTAGAAAGTGCCCTTCAATTTTTTCTCTTCCTGGTTATCATTGCAGAGAAGTCTGGGCACACAGCCAAGACAGCCGATTGGATAAAAGGCTCTCTCCGTTGTATCGTTCAGAGTTGTGCTAATCTATTTATAGCAACCTCCCCCGTCTCAAAACTGGTTGGTCGGCTGGTTTTATCATATGTGACTGAAAATTTATCAGGCTGCTAACAGAGGAACGCAGCAAGAGAAAGCTACGGCACCTGACTGCCACCTTCCCACCACCCCATCCCTATCATCTGCATCCCCCCTGCACCCGTCTGCCACCTTCCCACCACCCCATCCCTGTCATCTTCATCCCCCCTGCACCTGTCTGCCAGCTTCCCACCACCCCATCACTGTCATCTTCATTCCCCCTGTACCCCACTGCCAGCTTCCAACTACTGCACCCCCTGGCATCATCATCCCTATCATCCTCCTGCACCCTACTTCTGGCATCTTATCAGCCTACCCCCTATCATTATAGGGGAGATATGATCGCAGCCTCTCACCCCAATGCTGCTACCCTCACCCCAAACTGCACCCTGCAATTCAACCAACCGTACCCCAACAGTTGCATCACACACCACAATACTGCCCTGCCACCCAGTGAGAGGTAATGATGTGCAGTAACCTCTAGCAACATATCATTGAGTGGTAATATTGTGCAGTGACCTCTAGCAACCAATCAGTGAGCGGTTATGATGTGCAGTAACCTCTATCAACCAATCAGTGAGCCTGGAGCAATCAGTGAGTGTGGACCAGATGTGCGTGTTTGTTTTTTGGGATGTTGGGGTGGAGAGCGAAATTGCTAGGGGGTGGTGGGGCCCAGGAAAATATTTGCCCAGGGTCCAATCAATATTAAAGATGGCCCTGGGTGTCCCCAGGCTGGCGGTGTGAGGGGGCCGGCAAACACTGGGTTAAAGCCATGGAGGTTCCAGCCAACACTAGATTTGGCCCTCCAGTGCCTTCTCTCTGCAGAGACTACACCTTCCAGAATGCACTGTTTGGCACTCAAAGAAAAAAAATGTGTCAACTTCTCCTGCTTGTACTAGGGGACAGAGGAGTGTATAGCAGGATCATCTGTCTGCATCCTGTCTGTAGCGGATCATCTGTGGCTGTGGTTGTGACTCTAGTGTTTGGTGGCTGCTGCAACAATGTGGTGTTACTGTGTTAGCTGGGTGAGAGTTTGCTTATCATTACCATAATAAGACCATCTCTTGTATCATGTCCGCACAGTGTCGGACCATCTCTTGTATTGTGTCTGCAGCCTCTAACCATCTCTTGTATCATGTCTGCACAGTCTCTGACCATCTTTTGTATCATGTCTGCACAGCCTCTGACCATCTCTTGTATCATGTCTGCACAGCCTCTGACCATCTCTTGTATCATGTCTGCGTCTCTGACCATCTCCTGTATCATATCCTTACAGCCTCTGACCATCTCTTGTATCATGTCTGCGTCTCTGACCATCTCCTGTATCATATCCTTACAGTCTCTGACTGTACAGCTCTGACCATCTCTAGTATTATGTCTGTACAGTCGCTCACCATCTCTTGTATTATGTCTGCACAGTCTCCGATCATCTCCAGTATTATAGCCCCACAGTCTCTAACCATCTCCTGTATCATGTCCACACAGTCTCTGACCATCTTCTGTATCATGTCTGCAGTCTTTGAGGGAGGAGCCTACAGAGGAGTCAAGAGCAGGAACGCTGCTAGGATGGGGGTCACAGGAGGAGTCAGACGTGTGTGGACTGTGGAGAGGATAATATAGGATAAAACCAGAGACACCAAGCTGGAGCCCAGAGAGGACCGTCTGACTGAGCCCTGTGAGAAGGTCAGTGACAGCACTGCAAGACCAGTCTGAAGTGGGGTTAGGGATGTAAGGGGGAGTGAATACCGTAAGGTAAGGAGGCACTGACATAAAGGTATCCCCTTTATATCAGTAACCCCCCCCCCCCCATACCTTAGTGCATTTTTAAATGCAAGTTGGAATTCTGCAGACCCTGATGTGGAGGGGAATGATGTGCACTCTGATATAAGGTGATCTCTGGTCACCAGAGCCCCCCACCCCCCCCCCCCCCTTACATCAGAGTTCCCCTTTACACCAAAGTCTGCAGCATTCCTCTTTACATCAAAGTTCCTCTTGCACTGTAAGGGGTAATCCTGCAGACTCTGATGTAAGGAGGAACTCTGCTAGGTTATATTAACCTGACCTTCATGTAAATGGAGAAATATGTTTTTTGACTTTTGTTATAAAACGTAAACACATTGCTAGTAGCAGCTGCACAAATTGTATCTATATTTGTGTGCGTGTAATATAGGTATCTATATCTACATTATAATGTCGCGCGATTTTACCGCGATTCGCGGTCGCGATTTTGCCGCGATTTCTAGGAATGCCTGTGTAAGTGGCATCAAAATCGGACCAAAGTAGTACAGGGACTTTGAAGTCATACTAATATGAATGGCTGTCATTGGAAATCATGGGGGACGACTTGTCATGCTACTTTGCAGTCCCAAATCGTGGGACAAGTCGTATAAGTGTGAAAGGGGCCTTAAGGACAACTGGTTCTCAAAAGACATGAAAAAAGACATTTATGCCAAACTGGAACAACCAGTCTAAGCAAGGGTGGGGGTTTTTAATGCAATCTGTCCATCCATACATAATGCCACTGCAACATCTCCACCCCAATGATTTAACAAATCACACCTTAGGCCATGTACAGTAACTTGACTGACTAACCTAGACATCATCACAGTACAGTGCTTGAATTACAAAATTAGAACAGGGTGGTTGCACAAATTTCACACCTGAAATTCCGACCATGTTCTTGGACAATCAACATCTACCTTGACGCATTACATGGTAAATGGATTAGGCAATTTAAAAATGGAGTGATTTCTCGAACATTTGCACCTCCAATAAAACGATTTTCTGGTTTAACCCCCAATTAACCTCTCAAACCCAACTAGCCCAAATTAATTCCTTAATTAAAACAAGCTGCTACCAATAAATTGCTATACATTTATTCAATGTTATGAGTCTGGATAGTTTAATGTTAAGAGTACACTTTACACAAGCGCCTCGGCATAGTAATTAATTTGTAAGCGTATGCAGCAAAAAAATGTTTTTTGGCGTGCTGACAAGCTGCAGAATGTGTTGGGGAATATGTGGGCCGTTTTTAAGGCAGGGCAAAAGGGGCAGCTTCCCTGGGCCCTGTCATTGTTGTGGGGCCCAAAACAGCTGCCTCATACTTGCCAACTATACTGGTTTAAATTCCCTCGCCCCTTGAGGTTTTAGTCCTATGCTGTGTCCCAATATCTCAGTGTGAAGTACTGCTACTAATGCTGCCCAGCTCCGCCCTATTGTTGTGTACAGATGACTCACCTGCAGACCCTGTGCTTACATGTCCCGGCATTCATATGTAAATAGCGACGGGCGGCGGCATTGATATGTATATCCTGCCCCCCTGAGGTCATATCCACAGTAATCTTTAGCAACCAATCAACAAGCAGAAATCATGTGCTGTAACATCTAGCAACTAACCAGTGAGCTGTAATGTGTGCTGTAGCCTCTAGCAACCAGTCAGTGAGCAGTAATGATACACTGTAACCTCTGGCAACCAATCGCAATAGCTGCCTGATCTGATTCAGTTAACAGATTTTGAGTGTAGCTGCTATTTATTGTATGTCTCAGAGCAGGTGGAGAGCAAAACTGCATGGGGGGGCCCAAGAAAAGTTTTGCCCAGGGTCCAATCAATATTGAAGATGGCCCTGGGAATATGTATATTGTTTTGTGTATTGTCCTACACATGCGTTCCTCCTTTTTCTAGCTAAAAATTGATCTGAGCAGCTGCCATTGTTGCTTTGTTGCTTTGTTGGATTTGGTGCAGATTCTACAATTTATAAAGAAATGGCCACTATTTACAAAGAATTTCCTGTGCAAACATCTCAAACATGTGCACAGCCTTTACAAATAATCCCTGTAATATGTGTATTTCCTCCGCTGGATGGAGTTGATGCTCAGAGGAAGTAAACATATTTACACGAATTACAGGGATTATTCATGATGGCTGTGCAAATGCTTTTTTTTTTTTATAAATATAAAATGTTACATAAACATAAATAACCAAAAATGTTAAAACAAATTAAAGCTAAACAAATATTGTCCTAATACAAGAGACATGTATTCTTATTAAATCTTGGCATGCTTTGTTTGTTTCTTTATAGCGAATATAACAAAAGGAATTCGACATGATTCGGTAATTCGTTAACCTCCCTGGCGGTATGACTATGTCAGGAATTTTGAACCAAAAGCAGTACAATTATTTTGCATGGAAATTTGGCATTTTATATTGTAGGCCTGCAATTCTTAGGAATAACTCACTTAAATCTGTCCAAACCAGAGTCTAGTAGACATCCCGGGTATGATAAAGTTTGAAACACAAAATCATAAATTATAATATAATTAATAACAATAAAAATTATTCAATAATGTAATCAAATCAAAAACACAGAAATTTGCTCAGTTGCAGAATTGTCGCTGTCATTAGATTTAGTGTTTGATGATGAATTGTGATTCTAATTTATTATCGCTGTTTTCTAGCTGGTCTAAAACCACTTTTGACATAAAGGGACACTTTTTGGTTGCTATGGACAATCTCCAGTTTCCAGGCAGAAAAAACTGTATTTATAATATAAAACTACATGCAGGGCACTGGACAGACCACTAGGGACAAGGGGAAGTGTATTTTTTTTATACAGTACTGTAATCTATAAGATTACAGTACTGTATGTGTATTGTGTTTTTACTTTTTTGAATTTGGCGCCGACCTCCGCTCCAGTGCTTCGTAACGTCGCAGGGAACGGAGATCAGCGGCACTGGGCACTGTGTGAATCGAGTGGAGGAGCTCGCTCACACAGCGGGGAGACATCGCAGGATCCAGGGGACAAGGTAAGTAACTTCCCCTTGTATCCTGCAAAACAATCTCGAGTCTGGCTCGGGGTTACCGCTTATGGTACTGAAGTTCCACCCCGAGTCAGACTCGGGATTACCGCCAGGGAGGTTAAAGATCTAATGAAACAAAAGGTCAACTCAAAGCAAATCTTACAATTTTGTGCTGGAGGTTGGATTACTGGCAAAGTGCATTCCTGAGAACTGAGTGAGAAGGGTGTTGTATTGTATTTGAGCAGAGAAGAAGAGATATTGTCATTGTGTGTGTTAATAGATTCAATAAACAAACGACTTTCCAAACTAAGAATCATTATCACGAATATATATACATACATAAATATCGAATTTCAACTAATACAAACAAAATTATAGCGGATATAACAAATTAATTCGATATGATTGGAGATTCAGTATAACGAATATCGACACTCTACAGAAATAACAAATTATCTGAAAACTAATTAACGTAACATAACGAATATAACAGAAAGAAATTATGTATTTGACGAATGACAACGAACCGAAAGTAAACTAAATTTTCCGTTGTGCGCAAGTCTATTAATAATCAACTGTGAAACTTTGGCTCTATGCAGAATATTCCTGGTCAAAGACCGGTCACTGCTGCAATCTCTCCTTATGCAGGGGGACTGGTCTTCTCTCCGCCCACTGCTGTAGTTTTCTGCAGGCAGCTTGTAGTGGATGGGGCCTGCCGGGCCACTCCCACAGCTCTGCTCTCTGCACAGGCTATGTACAGCACAGTGATGATGTCACTGCTACTTTTACAAAGTAATATCTATGCTTGCATTTGGCATACACATAGTGGATTTAAACTCATACACCACTTTATTTAGTACACCTGTTCAATTGCTTGGTAACACAAATTGCTAATCAGCCAATCACATGACAGCAACTCAATGCATTTAGCATAGACGCGGCAAAGACGACTTGAAGTTCAAACCGAGCATCAGAATGGAGAAGAAAGGGGATTAAGGTGACTTTGAACGTGGCATGGTTGTTGGTGCCAGACGGGCTGGTCTGTGTATCTTAAAAACTGCTGATCTACTGGGATTTTAATGCACAACCATCTCTCGGGTTTACAGAGAATGGTCCGAAATAGAGAAAAAATCCAGTGAGCGGCAGTTGTGTGGAGGAAAATGGGCAGACTGGTTTGAGATGATAGAAAGGCAACAGTAACTCAAATAACCACTTGTTACAACCCAGGTAATACCATCTCTGAATGCACAACACATCGAACCTTGAAGCAGATGCACCAGAACTACAGCACCAGAAGACCACACTGGGTGCAACTCCTGTCAGCTAAGAACAGAAAACCGAGGCTACAATTCGCACAGACTCATCAAAATTGGACAATAGAAGATTGGAAAAACATTGCCTGGTCTGATGAGTCTGATTTCAGCTGCGACATTCAGATGGTAGGGTCAGAATTTGGCGTAAACAACATGAAAGCATTATAAGGTATGGCTGGAAAAGTCCTCAAAATTTAAGGCACCTCATCCCAAAGTAATATACAAAATGAAAAGGAATGGGAAAGAGGGATTATGGCGGTGCCAAAAAAACTTTTGAATTAGAACAGATACTCAAAAAAAATATATGTTTTTATTAGTACAAAAGTTTAAAACATGCAAATAAAATGCACAGGTGTGTTAATAATCGCAGAGCTAAATGTAGTAACATACAAACAGTAGATTACAGGCGGTAAGTCCCTACATGTTTCGCCAAACATTGGCTTCCTGAGGGGATTTGCTGTTATTGACCTGTACAAGTATATTAGCTCTCTGAAAAAAAACACAAAATTACATCTTAATGAAAAATATACAGAAAATGTATAGAGTAATAAATCATAATATAATATAATATATATATATACAGTGGTGTGAAAAAGTGTTTGCCCCCTTCCTCATTTCCTGTTCCTTTGCATTCCTTTACAAGGACAACACAAGTAAACACAAAATGCAATTTGTAAATGAAGGTGTTTATTATTAAAGGTGAAAAAAAATCCAAACCATCATGGCCCTGTGTGAAAAAGTGATTGCCCCCCTTGTTAAAATATACTATAACTGTGGTTGTCCACACCTGAGTTTAATTTCTCTAGCCACACCCAGGCCTGATTATTGCCACACCTGTTCACAATCAAGGCATCACTTAAATATGAGCTGCTTGACACAGTAAGGTCCACCAGAAGATCCTTAAAAGCTACACATCATGCCGAGACCCAAAGAAATTCAGGAACAATTGAGAAAGAAAGTAATTGAGATCTATCAGTCTGGAAAGGGTTATAAAGCCATTTCCAAAGCTTTGGGAATCCAGCGAACCACAGTGAGAGCCATTATCCACAAATGGCGAAGACATGGAACAGTGGTGAACCTTCCCAGGAGTGGCCGGCCGCCCAAAATTACCCCAAGAGCGCAGCGACGACTCATCCAAGAGGTCACAAAAGACCCCACAACAACGTCCAAGGAACTGCAGGCCTCACTTGCCTCAGTTAAGGTCAGCGTTCATGCCTCCACCATCAGGAAAAGACTGGGCAAAAATGGCCTGCATGGCAGAGTTCCAAGGAGAAAACCACTGCTGAGCAAAAAGAACATCAAAGCTCGTCTCAATTTCTCCACAACACATCTTGATGATCCCCAAGACTTTTGGGACAACATTCTGTGGACCGATGAGACAAAAGTGGAACTCTTTGGAAGGTGTGTGTCCAAGTATATCTGGCGTAGAAGGAACACTGCATTTCAGAAAAAGAACATTATACCAACAGTAAAATATGGTGGTGGTAGTGTGATGGTCTGGGGCTGTTTTGCTGCTTCAGGACCTGGAAGACTTGCCGTGATAAAAGGAACTATGAATTCTGCTGTCTACCAAGAGATCCTGAAGGAGAATGTCCGACCATCTGTTCGTGTACTCAAGCTGAAACGAACTTGGGTTCTGCAGCAGGACAATGATCCTAAACACACCAGCAAGTCCACCACCGAATGGCTGAAGAAAAACAAAATGAAGACTTTGGAGTGGCCTAGCCAAAGTCCTGACCTGAATCCTATTGAGATGTTGTGGTATGACCTTAAAAAGGCCGTTCATGCTCGAAAACCCTCTAATGTAACTGAATTAGGACAATTCTGCAAAGATGAGTGGGCCAAAATTCCTCCAGGACGCTGTAAAAGCCTCATTGCACGTTATCGCAAACGCTTGGTTGCAGTTGTTGCTGCTAAGGGTGGCCCAACCAGTTATTAGGTTTAGGGGGCAATCACTTTTTCACACAGGGCCATGATGGTTTGGATTTTTTTTCACCTTTAATAATAAACACCTTCATTTACAAATTGCATTTTGTGTTTACTTGTGTTGTCCTTGACTATTGTTTAAATTGGTTTGATGTTCCGAAACACTTAAGTGTGACAAACATGCAAAGGAACAGGAAATGAGGAAGGGGGCAAACACTTTTTCACACCACTGAATATATATTTGAAATGACATGGCTTAAAGGACTGCCTGTGACATGTCATTACTTGATTTTTTGTTTCCCAGATTTCAAGACTAATATCTACTATTATACCACCTGTTATTAAGTCCACCATCTGCATTGTTTGGTGCTCCTGTACCTATATAGTACTTTATATTACACAATTGTGAGTATTGAGGCTGTGTTAGCCCTTATTGGGATATGTATTATCCTAATTAAAAAATAATAATTTTATCGCCTGGTAATAAATGTTTTTCTTTATACTCGCTAGGTCTTTGTCAGCCCCCTGCAGCCACAAACGTTGCAGCGCTTTGCTGCTGACTTTCCGGGGTGGTTTGGGTGCCACACTTCACCTTGGGGTTTTTTGGGTAGGTATTGTGTTTTGTGTGGGGGTTACCAGTCACGGACAGTCCTTTAAGTCATGTCACGTCGCCAACCTTTTTCAAATATACATATTATGATTTATTACTAATAATATAAATTTTCATTAACCACTTAAGCCCCGGACCTATTGGCAGCCAAAGGACCAGGCCCCTTTTTGCGATTCAGCACTGCGTCGCTTTAACTGACAATTGCGCGGTCGTGCGCCGTGGCTCCCAAACAAAATTGGCGTCCTTTTTTTTCCCCACAAATAGAGCTTTCTTTTGGTGGTATTTGATCGCCTATGCAGTTTTTATTTTTTGCGCTATAAACAACGACAATTTAAAAAAAATGCAATATGTTTTACTTTTTGCTATAATAAATATCCCCAAAAAATATATAAAAAAACATTTTTTTTCCTCAGTTTAGGCCGATACGTATTCTTCTACATATTTTTGGTAAAAAAAATAAATCGCAATTAGCGATTATTGATTGGTTTGCGCAAAAGTTATAGCGTTTACAAAATAGGGGATGGTTTTATAGCATTTTTATTAATATATTTTTTTTACTAGTAATGGCGGTGATCAGCGATTTTTTTTTTTGTGACTGCGACATTATGGCGAAAACATCAGACATTTTTGACACATTTTTGGGACCATTGTCATTTATACAGCAAACAATGCTATTTAAATGCACTGATTCCTGTATAACTGACACTGGCAGTGAAAGAGTTAACCACTAGGGGGCGGGGAGGGGTTAGGTCTGTGACGTGTGTGTTTTTTTTACAGTAGGGGGCGTGGCTGACGTCACTGATTGGCTTTCCCGATGACAGGGAACAGCCGATCAATGACAGGCAGTGTAGGTTTGTTTACACAGACCTCTCCCCGTTCGCGGGACACCAGCGGCGATTGGGTCCGCTGTTCCCGCTACCGCGGTCACGGAGCTCATGACCGGGTCGCGAGCACGCGACCCATGGTTGGGCAATTAAAAGGGACGTACCGGTACGTGCTTTTTCCCAGCCGTGCAATTCTGCCAACGTAAATGTGCAGGAGGCGGTCCTGAACTGGTTAAGATGTAATTTCGTGTTAGAGAGCTAACATACTTGTACAGGTCAATAACATCAAATCCCCTGAGGAAGCCAATGTTTGGCGAAACATGTAGGGACTTACCGCCTGTAATCTACTGTTTGTATGTTACTACATTTAGCTCTGTGATTATTAACGCACCTGTGCATTTTATTTGCATGTTTTAAACTTTTGTACTAATAAAAACATATATTTTTTTAAGTGTCTGTTCTAATTCAAAAGTTTTTTTGGCTTTTGTATCTTTGTATCCATTCTGCTTTGTATGGCGGCACAGTGGTGTAGTGGTTAGCACTCTTGCCTAGCAGTAAGAAGGGTCGCTGGTTCGAATCCCAATCACGACACTACCTGCCTGGAGTTTGCATGTTCTCCCTGTGCCTGCATGGGTTTCCTCTGGGTACTCAAGTTTCCTCCCACACTCCAAAGACATGCTGGTAGGTTAATTGGCTTCTGTCCAGAAATTGGTCCTACTATATGAATGGGGACCTTGGATTGTGGGCTCATTCAGGGTAGGGACCGATGTGAGTGTGCAATGTACAGGGATAGGGACAATTGTGGACACTCACTCAGGTTGAACTGGATGGACTGGTGTCTTTATTCAACCTTACTAAGACCCCTTTCACACCACACCGCCCATAGTGTCAGCAGTAAAACGCTGCAATAGAGGCGTTTTGCCGGCGGTATTACATTGTTGCCCCATTGTTTTTAATGGTGAGCTCACCGCTCCTTCACCGCTCCAAAGAAGCTGCTGGCAGGACTTTTCCTGACGTCCTGCCAGCGCACCGTTGCAGTGTGAAAGCCCTCGGGCTTTCACACTGCAGACAATGGTGCCGCTGTTTTAGGGCGGATTGCAGGCGCTATTTCTAACGCTATAGCGCCTGCAAAACGCCCTCGGTGTGAAAGGGGTTTTACTATGTAACAGTTCAGGCTGGTGGTGTAATGGTGTGGGGGATATTTTCAGGGCACACTATGGGCCCCTTAGTACCAATTGTGCATTGTTTAAACACCACGGCCTACCTGAGTATTGTTGCTGACCATGTCTATCCCTTTATGACTACAGTGTACCCATCTTCTGATGGCTCCTTCCAGCAGGATAATGCACCATGTCACAAAGCTCCAATCATCTCACCACTGGACAATGAAGACACGGTACTCCAATGGCCTCCACAGTCACCAGATCTCATTAGGTTCAATAGAGCCCCTTTGGGATGTGGTGGAACGGAATATTTGCATCGTGGATGTGCAGCCGTAATGCTATCATGTCACTATGGACCATAATCTCTGAGGAAGGTTTCCAACACCTTGTTGAATCTATGCCATTAAGAATCAAGGCAGTTTTGAAGGCAAAAGTGGGTCCAACCCGGTACTAGCAAGGTGTACCTAATAAAGTGGCTGGTGAGTGTATATCCTTTGTGATTACTGAGAAATATATTTAATTAAACATTTTTTTGTGCCTGGAATTCAGCTTTAAACAGGCTTTTTGTGCTGACATACTAAAGAATGTTCATAGATGTCTATTATAAATAGAACATTCCATTAGGTACCAGAGGAAGGAAAGAATGTAAGTGCGGCAGTCGGTATGAAGTTAGCTGTTTGACTATTGTTAGCAGAAGAGGAAAAATGGGTGAGGCCACACACAGGGCCAGGGTTGGAAAATATGTCCTTTAGAGAAAAGCAGGACAGGAAAAAAACAAAAAAGGATGCTTGTAGGAGTTAAAAGAGCTAGGAAATAGCAGGGTTAATGCTGGACAGAAGATGAGACATCATACAGATCGCTAGGTTGATATAAAGCAGGATCCGATTAGCTATGATCAAACAGAACAAAGACTATTGCAAAAAAAGACAAAAAAAGGATTCCATACCATTTCCAGAAGTTTGATGTGTGGGTTTGGGTTTGGGCTGAAGTCCTGAAAGTAGACCTAGGATAGTCAAAGCCCCCTTCTCCTTCTCATGTTTCTTGCTTGGTGTGTTACAGGCAAAGTCTTGTGTTCATTCCTCTACTAACTCACGTCTGGTTTTAATCCCAGATTTAGCATTTATGAAATTAGCCAAAGTAACTGAGCCGAGAGCTGGGATGCAGTGAAAAGTTTTGTGCTTACGAGCCAAGCTGATGTGAGCTCTGATGAGCGGAATTAAAGGAGGGTATAAACACGATCGGCTGAGGTCAGATAACATGAGGGTGGAGCTCAAAAAAAAAAAAAATCAGGTCCATCATAAACTGTGTACAGTGTTGGCACAGAGAAGCAGAGCCGAAAATTATAAAAATAAATATCCAGAGTGGGATGGACATCTCTGATATAAGATAATATAATTGAAAGCTGGGACAGGGTCCCACAGCACCCAAAGCAAAGATGCCAAAGTCTGCCCCTATCTTTGAGATGACCAAGTCTGTACTTAGGGATGGGACCACCACAATTTGATTTCTACTACAGTGGGAGTCTTCCTTTTTTGTATCCTTGAGATGAGGAGCATTATGGGGGAAATAGCGACCAGATAGGTCGGGAAAATCTTGTCTTTTTCCAATTTTTTTCCCCATGAGCCAGAGTCTTTGCTGTTTAAGTTGTGTCTTCTTGCCCTCCCTCCTCCTTCAGCAGAGAGAGAAGGCATGACAGCTGATGTCTTTGGGGCCTATAGTTGTAGGTTGGCATGTATGGTCCAGACAGCAGAGAGAAAAGGCATGACAGCTAATGTCTTTGGAACTAGAGTTGCCACCATTTGGACAATGAATGCTGTAGGTTGGCACATACAGTGGATGGGTCAGCAGAGAGAGAAGGCATGACAGCTGATGTCTTTGGGGCCTATAGTTGCCACCATTTGGAAAATGGAAAACGCAACGAGGGGTTGTGGTGTTACAGTTGTAATACTCACAGGAGGAGATTTACTAAGTGTCGGTTCACACTGAGGCAGCACGACTTGCAGCGCGACTGCCTCAGGCGACCTGGACACGACAGCTGCGGCAACTTGCAAAACGACTTCTCTATAGAAGTCAATGCAAGTCGCCTCAAGTCGCCCCCAAAGCCGCACAGGAACCCTTTTCTAAGTCGGAGCGACTTGTGCCGATCCGATTAGAACGGTTCCATTGTACAGAACGGGACGCCACTTGTCAGTCGTCCCAGTGTGAACCGGCACTAAAACTGGAGCACTCAAAATTAGGTGCAGCTGTGCATGGTAGCCAATCAGCTTCTAATTTCAGCTTGTTCAAATAAGCTCGGACAATAAAATCTGGAAGCTGGCTGGCTTCTATGCAGAGCTTCACCAGATTCTGAGTGCCTCAGTTTTAGTAAATCTCCCCCTGTGAGTATTACAACAACTGTAACCCCACATCCCCCTCATTGGGTTTTCCATTGTTCAAATGGTGGCAACTATAGGCTCCAAAGACATCAGCTGTCATGCCTTCTCTCTCTGCTGACCCATCCACTGTACGTGCCAATCTACAACATTCATTGTCCAAATGGTGGCAACTCTAGTTCCAAAGACATATGACATTGCCAATTTTACACAATATCTCTGTAAGTGCAATACTTTTTATTAAATACTTGATTTAAATAGTATATCACTATGAGTCCTCTTCCTTACTTTTAATACGAGCAACTGTGAGTCGGAAGCTGAGATCCACCCTAATACATAGGGGCCATCCAAGAACAAGCTGTGGCTTCCCAGCTGGGAATATATTTATGCGCTTATGATCTCCTTTGTGGGATCTAATGGTCTGGTAAGCGGCCCATTTGTCTCTAAGAGCACGGTGGTAATACAGAAGCAACTTATGTATGGGTATTTTTGCACAAGAGCACCTTTCTTTGAACATGAATGAACTTCATTGGGAAATCATCTAAAAAAAGTATTTTTTTGGTATGAACTTTGGATCATCATTTTTTCTGCACTCAGATGGACTTTATTTGCATTGTATTGTTTGTATATGAATTAGAAAATTATTTATAACTGTAGGTTGCACTTCAAACTTTTGAGAAAAGGTGCATGATATTAATCTTTTGTATATTGTTTGCACTTTAAATGTAGCGGTTGGTTACCACTAGTTACTAACATCCACCAAATCACCCCGCTGCCGGACCCCCATCTATCACCTCTGAGACAATAAGCAGTCATTTGCGTAGTTTTGTTGCGTTTATTGGGGGATACAACTTGGTTGGGGTAAAGGAAGACATGGGATGCCCATAGCACTTATTGACTTGTCATCACCTTTGTAGAACATTGATTAGCAGCTTTAGCCCTGAAAATGATGCATTTCTAACATTCAGATTATCACTCCTCAAGATTCCTCTCTTCTTGTACAAATCCTCTACTGCAAAACTGTTATGCACACACGATCGGACATTGATCGGACATTCCGACAACAAAATCCCTGGATTTTTTCCGACGGATGTTGGCTCAAACTTGTCTTGCATACACACGGTCACACAAATCTTGTGGGAATTTCCAAACGTCCAGAACGCGGTGACGTACAACACATACGACAAGCCGAGAAAAATTTAATTCAATAGCCAGTGCGGCTCTTCTGCTTGATTCGAGCATGTGTGGAACTTTGTGCGTCGGAATTGTGTACACACGATCGGAATTTATGCGAACGGATTTTGTTGTCCGAAAATTTGAGAACCAGATCTCAAATTTTGTGCAAAGGAAATTCCGATGGAAAATGTCCGATGGAGCCTACACATGGTCGGAATTCACGACAAAAGGCTCCCATCGAACATTTTCCGTCGGAAAATCCAACCGTGTGTACAGGGCATTAGACTCCTGTATCATATCTTACAGTAATACAAAAAGGGATCACTTTGAATAACCCCAGTTTGCTGGCTGTACTTTGTTACTGTAATAAAGTCTCTTGAATGGTGTTGCTTTTGCAAATTATTAAGCCATAGGCATACAATACCTCTCCCCGGTGGCTCAGTGAATTTGGTAGCTACAAAGTCTTTTGGAAGGTATTACCAGAGTGCTTTACCAGGCCAGAGATACTCAGTACCTCTCCCCGACGGCCTAGCACATGGTAATGAGTGGACTACTGTTCCCAGCCAGTCCATAACTGCAAACGCTGTGTTTTCCCCCGGCCACAGCATTCTGCACTACTCTCAACAATCCTCCTTTTGCTTCTTTGCCACTGACCTTCTCCAAAGGGCAAGTTCTGTGTTGCCTGATCACAGAACTTTGTTCTATTCTCCTCAGTCCTACTGTTGCCTCTTCTTTACCAATCTCCTCCTGTGTGCAAGTCCTGTGTTGCCCCGTCACAGCAGCTTGACACCAACTCCATGGTGAAGATCTTTATCCAACCTCTGTTCCAGAACAATCTTCCTGAAAGCAGGGGAGGCGCTTCTGAGTCAGAGCACAGGTGGTCACACCCACCACTACACTAAACACCCCCAATCTCAAATCAAAACAAACAGGCCTAACCTACAGCACAGGCCTGTCTAAATTTGCCTACACTGATATCTTAAACCCATAAAAATCCTATTCTAGAACCTACCATCTAGTAGAGGGTGCTACATTCACCCCCACTAAAATCACAGCTGTGGATGAATACATTTGGAAAATACCTCCTGAACCCAGGAGGAAAGGCATCCCATATCAATTAGTTGGATGGGGAAGGGAGAAAAACACAAACTTGAATGGGGAAACATTGTACAAAATTAAACATGTACATTGTGACCATATACATACATTTGCACACTTTATATATCCTAATTACAGATCCCTGCAGCTAGTGTTACATACAAGCGGAACCAGAGCACTGCTCCCTTGGGAGGAATATACTCTGCTTACCACAGGTCTTCATCTGTTCCAATGGTGGAGATGGACAGCCGTCACATCCCAAGGTTTCCTAAAATAAGACACAAACACACAAACTAACTGTACATACTAACTGTATATTAACACTTCACCAGGCAGAGGGGGTTATAATCCTCTACTTGGTGACAGAAACAAAACATCAAACTTCTTAAAGGTGATACATCTTTCCCTTGTAATTTTTCTTCATTACTCCAGCTGGAGAGATATAAAAGGTGTCTCTTCAATTGAACATAGGCCCGTAGGCAGATAAACTTTCTGTTTGGCTCCTAAACAAAGGAGTCCTTCTTGAAAAGTAGTTTTTGGCTTCTAGACAAAGGAGTCCTTCCTTAGAAAAGCAACTAGCAAAGGGTTTTGGCAGAGACAGCACATCCTGGCGTCCATAATATTGTCCTCCTTATCAGGCACCCTGGGTGGCAGACATTGGCTGTTCTCTGCAATAATTGTTGTCATTGGGGAAACCCACCCTAACCTCGCTGCAATCCAGCAGTCCTGATGGGTGCTCTTACCTGAGGCTACACAACACAGTAGTCCAACTTACAGGTAATAGCGTGGGTCCGGCAATCTCCTCCGGCTATCTCCCTCCCCTCTGACATACACTGAATAGCTCCTAGTATGCTGACCCGCTGTAACCACTAGGGCCTTGTCTCTGTATATGGCATGACCAAGCCTCCGCTCCCGATGGATGTCCTTAAAAAGGGCCCAAACCTCACTCTCAGGCACCCGCTTTGGCTTGGGGACATGCAAGTAGTCCCAAATTAGGTCATTCTCCCACTGCTCCCGGGAGTCCTCAACAACGTCCATAATCTGGGATGAGACATACGGAAAGTCCAGGCCCAACTCCAGAGCAACCCTCCTCTGTACCTCCCGCTGGGGCCGGGAGAACCTGGGCAACTCTTTAGGCTTTCCCCGGCCAGGCAAAACACAGGAATCAGAAGCCCTACTGACCCATTGATGGTAGTACTGGGTGGACTTGTGAAGAGTCTGAGATTTATCCGGGGATTGTGCTGGGCGTTGTGGTTCCTCCGCTACTTCAACAAGGGTTTCTGCAGCTGGAGAGTCCTCTGTAACCTATGGCTCCTCATCACTGGAGGAAGCCTCCTCTGCGACCAAGCAACAGCCTTTCCACAGAGCCGAATTCTTCCTGCAATCTAGGTGAACCCCAGTCTACGACCCGGCCCTCGCTCACCTCATCCAGCTCACCTGAGGGATCTCCCTCCTGCAACACAGGCTCCTTCTGGATGGGCACAGCAAGGGTCTTACTTGGAGCCAGCTCTTCAGGGAGATCAACCGGAGGCCGCACACTGGGACTTGCAACCCCCGGGCCCCTGGCCAGGCCACAGGTCTTCTCGACATCTTCTTCTTTGACATCCTGGAACTCAAAGATGGAAAAGCCCGGTGAAAGTTCCTTCACTGCTGGGGTAGGTGACACATGGCCCTCTGCGGCCTTCCAGGTCACCTGCAGCTGCGGCACACACAGTCCAGTGAGCAGGCTGGTGGAATAGTATTTAGTCTGTTGCTGCACTGGCCCTTAGCGTGTAAGTGGATTCCCACAGTGTCCGCACTGGGCCCAGGCACGAACTCCAGCTGTAGGTCGATGACACCCGGGACATATCATAAACAACCGCTCCACTCCAGAACAATCTTCCTGAAAGCAGGGGAGGCACTTCTGAGTCAGAGCACAGGTGGTCACACCCACCACTACACTAAACACTCTCAAATCAAAACAAACAGGCCTAACCTACAGCACAGGCCTGTCTAAATTTGCCTACACTGATATCTTAAACCTGGAAAATCCTATTCTAGCACCTACCTTCTAGTAGAGGGTGCTACATAAAATTTAAATTTTAGCACATAATTTGCACTTTAAATAGCAGTGGTATATCTGAAAGTAGTATTAAATGATTGATGCCACAGGTATTCATGATCACATTGTTATCTTTATCACTACACTATCACTACAATACAGGGCACTTTCACCCCCTTCCTGCCCAGGCCAATTTTCAGCTTTTGCGCTGTCGCATTTTGAATGACAATTGCGCGGTCATGCAACACTGTACTCAAACAAAATTTTTATAAATTTTTTTCCCTACAAACAGAAAATACAAGTGAAGGCGCAATATCTTTGAACCATAAATCTCCCAATAGCAACAAAAGTCTGTTGTGAAATACACAGTCTATGTTAGTCCATATAAGTAATTAATAATATATGGGGAATAAAAAGTCCAGAGCACTCAAGGCTGCCATCATATAGGAACAGAAACCGGGTTCCAAAGCACTGCGAGAAACAAGGAGAGAGGCGCCTCCGAGTGTAGACGTTTCTAAAACATACGGTTTATCAACCCACATTTATGTGGTAAATACAGGCATGGAGGTCCCAACAAGGGTAAGTCCTGGTGATGCTCCTGCTTCCTGTTTTCCTTCGATCTTTCACACACGGATGCTGTCTATGTGAATATCCACCGCTGTAGAGGAAAAGCCAGCTGCTGTGGAAGGACTTAGAACAAGGTGTGAGGCGCAAAGGCAGTGGTGGCTGCAAAGGATGACGTCACACGTAATGGACGTGTTTCGTGAGAAGCGATATTCTGGCAAGCCACGGCCCTTTTTCAAACGGACTTCATTGGAGGAACCATTATAAAGAGAGTAAACAAGGGAGGGGAGGGGAATGTGGGCGGCACTAATTAGTACAGGGGTTACAAACAAGATAGGGTCTGTAGGTTTGTTCTTAAGTTGAATTTGTATGTAAGTCGCAACAGGTACATTTTTTAAGTATAGCTCTAGCCCAAAAAAAGATTTTTAAGTTTTTTGGATAGCATAGGCAAGGGTTAAAACCCCTGCAATGTTTGTTTTGCTGTTTGTGCCCCTGTTCAGAAGATTTCACCTCACTTCTGTCCCTATGACAATTGGATTTTGAAAATTTTGGGTTGTTGTGGAAACAAGGATTGGTGATAAAGCTTCAGTGGAGACACCTTTTTTCCCATGAGAACACTTACAGGAGTGACTTTCCCTTCCTAGGGGTAGATTTCCTATCACTTCCTGTTGCCTCTGTTTGTAAGTCGGATGTTTGTAACCCGGGGACCGCCTGTATATACGGAGATGCAGTCAAGAAACAATTGGCGTACATACAAGTGCAGATCACAGCAAATAATAGTATGCCTAAAATATGATAAATTAAAATGATGATAAATTAAAAAAGACATTTCTCGATGGGCTGTTATTTATAATGGGCATAATTAAACATGGTAAAATGAATGGTAATTAGAAGTAAAACTAGGTTGAAACGTGTTGGGTTTGTTCCCCACATTGCTTTTACTTTTTATCCTGCTTGTGATCACTTTTTATACAGTCATCCTTTACAGATGTTTGTACATTTTTTACAAGATTAAACATCTTAAAATTTTATGACCTGCATATGGAGCTTTTTTTCTGTTTTTGCATTATGGTTCTAATGCGATAATTTCATCACTGGTCGCTGGTTCCTGGTAGTTATATTTGAGATCCAAAGAACACCCGCCTTGAGGATCCCTTTGAGCCCTGGATATCTGGCTTGCTAAACCGGGATTTACTTCCGTTGATTGATCCAACATCTGTATCAGGAGCAACTCCTCTACAGGTTCCATCCATATTAGAGTGTATTCCTCTGATGACCATCTGGCTTCGGCCTTATTGACCCACTGTCGTATGACAGGTGGATCCACCCTATCTGGTAAGAAGTATTTATCTACAATTTCCCACCAGATGAATGCCTATCCTGTGTTGAATGTGCCTTACAGCTACTCCTGTGATTCTTTTATTGAAAGCCGATGGCGTGCAAAACACACTCAAAAACTCACCCGGTGCATAAAAAATGTGCACAACATAAAGAGGTGCAACAAAAAAGTGCAACGGGTACACAAGTCCTCTAAAATCAGAGGACCTAGTCCTGAATCTCCCGGGGCGTTAGGCTCCAGACAGGGACAAGGACACGTAAAACATGGTCTTCATGGCCGAAACCAATCAGACCCCGTTCTCTGGAAGGTCTGCCGAAACAGACCCACCCAAATACTAGGTGAGGCTCCCCTGAAGGGAGACCCCAACCCTAATGAGAGAGGGCGAACTAAGCCAGAAGGCCATGTCCAACCCCTCCCCGACTTTCAGGACAGGCCCTGGGACCTGTGACCCTACTCATCACACGTGCTCAAACCGTGATTACATCACTTAATTTGTCACTAAGGAATGGACCACAGTCTTTTCATTTGGACACATGCTTTAAGAAGTTTTTTTCACATTCTTTCACTCAGTGATTGGACTTTTATATTACAGTTATTATGTATTTTTGTTTTGTTTATTGATTTGTGTTTACAGCACTTGTCTATGTCACTTATTCATACACACCTTTATGGTGCTCTTTTCAGTGCTGCACTTTTTAGATATTATTTGTTTAGACTTTGTTTGTTTAGTGTTAGCAGCTTTTATTACTAGACTGGTTTAGCTCAGAAAATTTCCTCCTTGTACAATACTATTGTTGTTTTATGCTCCACACCCGTTATGTATGAGCATGTGTGCGTTTATCATCTGTCTGCCCTCCCTCCCCTGATTTTAATGTTTCATGTATTTATAGTGTCCGTATAGACTATCTCTCTATTGTGACCACAAATTTAAGATTGTATGTGACTGCCTCCTAGTCATATATTCTTATTTTATTTTAATTATTGCTCTTTTGAAAAAAAAAATGTCCCTATCCTCTTAAGAATAATCCATTATCAGCAATACTGTGCTTTATAGATACCTATTATTATTATTATTATTATTATTACTTATAATTACCATTCATTTTACCATGTTAAATAATGCCCATTATAAATACCAGCCAATCAATAAACGCCTTTTTTATTTACCATCATTTTAATTTATCATATTTTAGGCGTACTATTATTTGCTATGATCTGCACTTATATGTGTGCCAATTGTTTCTTGACTGCATCTCCGTATATACTAATTAGTGCGGCCCACATTCTCGAGTCACATTTCCCTCCCCTTCCTTGTTTACTCTCTTTATAATGGTCCATAATGGTTTCTCCAATGAAGTCAGTTTGAAAAAGGAGTGCGGCTTGCCGGAATATCACAGCGTGCATGCTCACGAAACGCGTCCATTATGTGTGAAATCATCCTTTGCAACCACCACTGCCTTTGCGCCTCACGATTCATTCTAAGTCCTTTCACAGCAGCCGGCTTTTCGTCTACAGCGGTGGATATTCACACAGACAGCGTCCATGCGTGGAAGATCGAGGGAGCAGGAGCGTCACCAGGACTTACCCTTGTTGGGACCTACATGCCTGTATTTACCACATAAATGTGGATTGATAAACTGTATGTTTTCTTAAAGTTTTAGAAAGGTCTACACTCAGAGGCGCCTCTCTCCATGTTTCTCTTACCTACAAACAGAGCTTTCTTTTGGTGGTATTTGATCAACACTGGACTTTTTATTTTTTGCGCTACAAATAAAAAAAGACAGAAAATTTTGAGAAAAAAAAGTTTTTCTTCATTTCTGTTATAAAAATTTGTAAATAAGTATGTTTTTTCCTTCACTGATGAGGCTGCACTGACAGGCACTGATGAGGCACTTAAATGCAGCACTGATCGGCACTGATAGGTGGCACTGATGGGAACTTATAGGTGGCACTGATGGGCACTGACAGGTGGCACTGATGGGCGCTGGTGGGTGGCACTGATGGGCGGCACTGATCGGCACTGATAGATGGCACTGATAGTGAATCACTGATGGGCACAGATTGGCATTTTTAATGGGCACTCATCGACATCCCTGCTGGGCTCTAGTGGGCATTCCTGGTGGGCTCTAGTGGGGACCCTCGATGGGTCTGCACTGATAATCAATGTGCTGATTTTCAGCGCAGACCCCCCTGTCAGGAGAGCAGCTGATCAGATCTCCTCTACTCGTGCCTTGTCAGCGCGAGTAGACTAAAAGCCGATAAACGGCACTTCCTGGTTACAATGTGATGAACTGTGATTGGACACAGCTCATCACATGGTAAAGAGCCTACGTCAAAGGCTCTTTACAGTGATCAGAGATCTGGTGTGTCAGACTGACACACCACACCACCGATCGTTACGCTGCATGCCCACCTCGGGTGCACGCTGGCTGCTTATCCTGCTAGACATCATATAATGCCCAGTCAGGATAATGCAACCACTTTCTGGCCGTCATTCTACTATATAGCGGGCGAGAAGTGGTTAAATATCAAAATATGTTGTTCAGAATTGAGAATTTCGTTGACATGTGATTGTGAATAAACAAATTGTATCTGATGACAGTAAACGCTGCAAGTATTATTTGTAACAGCTGGACTTTCAAAGTAAAGAAAATGGAAATTGAAGCACCACACCACTACAAAGGGGTCCAGCTCTTAGCAGCATGAATTTTACCTATAGGCTTACCTATAGGTAAAAGTCATGCATGGAAGTTAACTTCCACTTTAATACCTTTAAAATGGATGTAAACCCCAAAAAAAAAAATATTTTTTTTTGATGTCATAATGTAGAGAATAAGATTTCCTTCCATTTGAATCCTACTTTGTCAAAAACGTCCCCTTGCTGTGAGTGACAGGTGATTTACATATCTCATGCACTAGCCTGAGACAGGCACAGACCACAGATCCACAGACCAGAGTGAAAATAAATTTATTCTCGAGTGAACAGCAAGAAGAATATAGGGGAGATGTATGTAGTCAGAGCTGGGCAGAGTAGAACATGCAGTGATCTGATGATTGTTATAGTGCAGTGTGTGTGTCTGAGGATACATTGATCACATGATTTGTTATGTGGGGGAGGGGTTGATTTCTCACTTTTTATAACTACACAGGATGTGCCTCTTTTAGGTTAGTGCATGAGATATGTAAATCACCTGTCACTCACAGCAAGGGGGCATTTTTGACAAAGTTTTCAGCACTTTGTCAAGATCTTTCTAACTGAACAATAAAAGAGGATTTGTACTCTCCAGATTATAGAGCTGCTCAAGACCTTACCTCCCCCATTTCTTACCATTCCATGCAAACTTTGGCAGTATTACTCCCCAGGTAAAAAGGATATGAAAGGTATTTCTTATTTTTATAATCTTTTACATGATAAATTACAGTTTATCAAGACACCTGCTATGCTCAAATGGGAAGCGGAACTTGGCTCTAATTTCTCGGAAGGACAGTGGCGTCACGCCTTCTCGGAAATTCATTCCGCATCCCATTGTGCTAAACATTGGGAACTTACCATTAAACTATCCAATAGGTGGCACTATACTCCTTGTCACTTGGCGACTTTTTTTCCAGGTTCCTCACCTAATTGTTGGAGGGAATGTGGCCAGTTGGGTAATCTGTTACATATGCTTTGGCACTGTCCTACGGTTAAAAGCTTATGGAATGGCGTTTTTCAACTTATATCTTCTATTACGGGTATGCTCACTACCCCAGATCCTGCCTTAGGAATTCTCCATTTAAATATTGATAAATTTCCTAAATCATTTCAGCCGGTTATATCCTATATTTTACTTGAAACCAGGTTACTGATTTTATGTAACTGGAAATCCACTAATGCTATAAATGTATCCGACGTCACTTCTGCCGTACGTAGAAACTATACTTTTGAACGTTTAATAAGCTATTAATGCCTTTAAGTGTACACAGTTTGATAAGTATTGGTCTATATGGCCTACAGATCCTTCTCAGGGATGTTCTTAGATCCGTTTGCTGTTCACTATGATTGCTATATGTATGTAACTGAATATGCTTACATTTGTGCGTATTGCATCTCTTCTGGATATCACATTTACTGTTCACAGTGCATATCTTATTGTTTATTTCTTTTATTGTCTTATTTTTTCTTTTGTATGCTTTCTTGACAATATTCAATAAAAACGAATGATTCAAAAATAAAAGAGGATTTCTCAGGGCTGAAGTAAATTTGTGTGGCAAGACTGGGCTCAAATGAAAGGAAATCTTATTCTCTACATCATGACATCAAACATTTTTTTGGGGGTTTACATCCACTTTAAGATAGCAATACCAGTGAGAAAACCCTACAGGTTCAGAGCTATTTTTTCCACTTTCCCCCAACTTTAATTGTAAAAAGGCGACATTCACAAAACTTTTATTGTAAAGAGGTCACATTCACAAAACTGTTAGTAGTTTGTAATGTGTTAATAACATGTACAACGCAATAAAAGGTATTTTGAAAAAAAGTACAAAATATACAATAAAAAGAAAAAAGGATACACAGTGCCCAGGTCAGTTCTGCAAACATATTAATATATTATATGTAATAATGTAGCAAACTAACCTTTCCTGGTCCTGATTCTGTGTCCCTGTAGACACTGGTGGCTTCTTGACTGATGGACACGTTGGAGAAGTCGATTCCTCATCAAAAATAATTGACTTTCTTTATTGCAAATAAGATCACATTAAAAAACTATACAAAAAATAAAAAAAAACATCTGCCAGAGACTGTTTTACATTAACATCATTATTTTTCGGGGATTAAGACTATTTGGCTACTGAAAACCAAGAGAAGAGAGGATAATAGTTACCTCTTTATCTCTATGCGTAGCCCGTCAGTGCTTAGTCATAATACAAACAATTGCTATATTGTATTCATTATCATTGCAGGACCCATCACAGGAAGACACAAGCATTTGGGCAAAAACTCCCTGCATTGCATAGATACAGTACAAACTAAATTAACAATTCTGAAAGAATTAAAGAAAATACAATTTAAATAAGAATAAAATACAATCAATACATTATATCAAAAATACAATTATTATACTAAATAAAAGAGAAAATAAGAAAGCTAGAATCTATATAGAAATATTTATTATTGGCAGTCATATACAGTATTGCTGACACAGCACTTTACATATTGTCTTCAAAGACTTACAATCTAGTGTCCCTATCTCACCACTTTGTGGTACAGGAGCACTGAAGGGTGATCTTTTGTAATGTAATGTGGACCTGGAGGCTGCTCACCAACAACTCTGGTGTCCTGCAGGACCTTCATAGGAGTTAGCTAAAGAATTGAAAAGATGGGACCCCCACGTTAGTGTGCACAGTCTATAAAAGACTTTATTCTGCAATAATCCAACAATTTCTGGGGCTATCTCTGTCCAAGTGCCTGTTTGATCTGTACAGTATATGCCTACCTGGGTTCCAAGTTCTTGACAGTATCCCTCACTAGACATGTGCAATTCGTTTTGTTTTTTTCGTTATTTTCGTTCATTCGTTATCGTACGAATGAATGAACGATTCGCTAAAAATTTTAACGAATCGTTCGAATCGAACAAATCCGAAAACAACGAAAATCCGAAAAAAAATAATTAGAAACAACGAATGTACGAAAGAAGAAAATCCGAAAGCCGAAAACAGGAACAACGAAAATCAAAATGAACGAAAAAATTCGTACATTCGTAACTTTTTTTTTTGTTGAATTGCTAATTTTCCGCGCTTAACGTGCCTCGAATGGATTGAACGAAAAAATTCGTACATTCGTAACTTTTTTTTTTTCGATTCCGAATTTTCCGTGTCTCTTACAATGGCGCTGCTTAACGTGCTTCGAATGGATTGAACGAAAAAATTCGTACATTCGTAACTTTTTTTTTTTCGATTCGTAATTTTCCGTGTCTGTTAAAATGTAATAATAGCATACACATTACATAAAATTATGAATTATGATCCGATTACGAATGTTACGAATGTAAGAATAAATACGAATGCGTCCAAATTGCGAATAAACGAAAATTAAACTGGAAAAACTAAACTGAAAAACGAATCAATGAAAAAATAACTCTTACGAAAGTACGAATCGTTACGAATACGAACACCGACGACTTACGAATTTACAAATCGTTACGAATATGAACACCGACGACTTACGAATTTACGAATCTTTACGAATCAACGGAAACAAAAAAAACAAAACGAAAATAAACAAATTTTTTTGTTGTGCACATGTCTATCCCTCACCCTATGGTTATTGTTCTACAAGACCTGAAGAAGGGGGAGTGATGAGTCCCTAAAATGCGTTGGATTTTTATTGCAAAATGAAATTATGTATGGATTATACAAACTAGCGTGGTGCTCTCATCCTATCTTTCACATACTGTACATACTTGGTCCAGTTTAGAAAGAAACCAATGAACCTATCACCATGTCTTAGTAATTTGGGCGGAAACAATGCAATCACAGAGAGAACATACAAGCTCTATGCAGATATTGTCCTGATTGTGGTTTAAACAAAGGACCCCGAGTGGTACAAGGCATAAGTGTTAACCAATAAGCCACCATTTTTATTGTTAAATCCAAGGGGTCCATGGCTTTTCACCTAGATATTGTGGCAGTGGGACCCCATGCTACCTGGAAGATTGCTGGTTTATGCCATATTTTGGAGAGACAGGCATGCTGATTGCACAGCTGTGTGCTGGGCTATAGTATTTAGTTGTGACCTGACTATGGCTCAGGGCCCCACCCAACAGACAGGAAGTCAGAGGCTGCGTGGGGCAGCAAGAGCAGGCATGTCTGCAGGAGGCAGATGTAGTCTATGACAGAGCAGCAAGGAGCTGATCGGGAGTAAGCTAAGAGAGAGCTTGACTCTAAGGAACTCTTTTGGTCTGAAGAGCAGGCCTAAGGCCTAGGCTAAAGGTCTGAAGCAGCCATGTGGCAAGAAAGTAAGCCAGGAGACTGAAAAATTCTGATTGTGCAGAATACAGTAATGGTGGAACCCCCTTGCGTGGGCTACTGATGTCTGTGAACTTTTCTGTGCTTTTAAATAAAAGTGGGCTACCATGCCCTTAAAAAATACAGTTTTGGACTAAAAAAAAACGCACCTGCCACTTGAGTCTATAAAACAAACTAAAAGTCCCGCCAATGGTGAACTATATATGGTAAAAGACCACAGCAGCTGTTACAAAGGTACTAGACCTTAAGAAACCGATGTATAAGTCTTAACAGCGCTCATGGAAAAAGTATTAAATGTGTGTACACAATACAAATACTCATCGGTAGATAATAATACAGTGAAAATATATGTGTAAAGTGCCAGGTGTTTCCAAGGGCAACTCAAGTATCAAGGTTGAAAGGAAAAGTTTAGAGACCATACTCAATGAAAGAGCAACAAATCCCCTCTTGTGACCCCACTCACCAGAGTTTGTAGACCCTCCGCTTTGCAGTCCAGGGGTCAAAAACCCTTAGTGGAGTCACAATGGTAAGTCCAAGGTCAGAGGAGCTCCCGCAAATAATTAGTATGCGGACTGGAGAAGACAATATATCTTAAAAGAAGAGAGAAAAGGCATATAGTGAAGTACTGCCGGCACTGGTTAACTGCGCATTGACAAAACTCCACTCATGAGACGGCTTAAAAAGACAGGCATCAGTGTGTTCCGGGTTTGCAACCAAAGCGTGCTTTCCGCATGCGTTCCATGGATACCGGAAGTATAGTCACAGGTACGTAAAAATGGAAATGCGACGCAGTGTTGTGTGCCGGACTGCAGAGATGGGGCGGTCAAAGCGCAAAAAGGAAGCAATGTTTACTGAGATGAGGAGTACCAAGGGGTGTACCGCTGGATGGGTCATAACCGAGGTGACTACGGCAATTACCTAGAAGCAATTCAATCTAGAAGGTGCTGGAAATATTCAGCAAGGAGAATGTGGTTTCCCATAGCAACCGTAGAAAGTCTGTCTGCAGAAAGGAGGAGCTACAGCAGAGAAGTGTCTCCACTTTCCCTTAGAGACAGGAGTGAAGTTGTTCCATGCCTGGAATGTGGTCAAGTAGGACACGGTATTTTTACTTGCCCCAGATTCTGCAATACAGCTGAGTGTAATGATTTTGAGGGACAGACTGCACCTGCAATCCCAGGTTCCTGTTCCAAGGTGGTGGCTGTTGCTGCTGGCGACAGAGAAGCTGTTTTTTCTGCAGGGGATGTTGGAGCGTCCAATGTTGCTGCAATGTTGCCCTGTGTCCATGTGGGGGCATTAGCCTGGGAGAGCACAGCCAAGAAGGGACTACGCCCACAATTGAAGTGTTCATCACCTGCCAACTGGAATGGTAAGGCTGTTCCCGATTTCATGTGCGAGAGAGACTGAGTTTGTGTTTAACCACTTACGGACCGCCCGCCATCGTTATAGGGGAGCCGCAAGTTGTGTCAGTTACCTCTCAGGTGGAGGTCTCCTTAAGTATATCCACGTCGCTAGTGAGGGAAGAGTACCTAAAGTTGGGACATACTAAAACATTTAATGTGAAAATGGCTTATAGTAGCTTAAAGTGGAAGTAAACCCCCCTATTGTTTTCAGCCAAGGAAGCTGCCATCTTTGCCTCTGTTTAATCTTCAACTGCCACAGTGCTGCACATGTGATCCGTTATGACACCAGCCATTGGATGGTTTGACTGTTTGGTTGAGAGCACAGCCAATGTGCAGTTAGCATTCACGGCATGCCTTTTTTTTTTAGACTGTTAAATCGATGGGTTTACTTCCGCTTTAACGTGTAATAAAGTGCCTAAACCTCAATCAATTGCCCTGAAACTTTGCACACCCTAAGTTTTTACCTTTCCAAACCCATCCAAGTAGTGTCATGCATTTCGGTGTTCCACATGGCAAACTAGAAACATTAAGCTTGTTTTTTGGGGAGCTTATTGTGGCTTAATGTACAAAAAAGACCTTAAACGTTAACCAATTTACCCCAAACTTCACACAATAGAAGACTCTACCCATGCCAACATGGTAAATCACATCAAAAGTTATTCACATTAAGCTATATTTTACAATGCTAAAACATTAATTTATTTTTTATTTTTTTATGTCATAATGTAGAGAGTAAGATTTCCTTTCATTTGAGCCCAGTCTTGCCACACAGATTTACTGAAGCCCTGAGCAATCCTCTTTTATTGTTCAGTTCGAGAAATCTTGACAAAGTCTTGAAAACTTTGTCAAAAACGCCCCCTTGCTGTGAGTGACAGGTGATTTACATATCATGCACTAGCCTGAGACAGGCTCATCCTGTGTAAAAATTTCACAATTCACATCCCCTCCCCTCCAGCTCTCCCAGGATTGGCTGCCTTTACTGTGTTTTGACTGGATGTTTCTCATCATGGGATGCAGTGAACAGTCAGCAGACTATAGACAGACAAGTGATTTAGGGGACATGTAGTGGGGTATGTAGTCAGAGGTGGGCAGAGTAGAACATGCAGTGATCTGATGATTGTTATAGTGCAGTGTGTGTGTCTGAGGTCACCTGATAACAGTTGCAACATTCCTTTCCATCACCAGGATTTGTTATGTGGGGGAGGGGTAGGGTTGCCACCTTTTCTTCAAGCCAAACCCGAACACTTTAGTGGCACAATTTTTTATTTTTAGTCGAGTATACACTATAGCAGTGGTTCTCAACTCCTCAGGACCCACTAACAGGCCAGATTTTGAGTATTACATTAGGGAGATGCAGACTAGAATACTGCAATCACTGAGCAGAAAATGATATCACCTGTGATGTATTTCAGTTATCTTGCAAACCTGGCCTGTTAGTTGGCTCTGAGGACCGGGTTGATGACCACTGCACTATAGGATTGTAAAAGACCTAGGACACCTTTGAGTGCCTCAAGGAGAGTAGTAATTCAGCGCGTTAGGTGCACCACAATGAACAGTGTTTGCCAAATTGCATTGGGAGGGGCTGAAAGGGACATTGTTAAATAAAACAAAAGCATCCTTGTACCAATAGAATATGATTTAATTAATAAAACAAATGTCACTGTAAAAATATGAATTAGCCTACCTTAAAAGCAGACAGTGTCAGTCAGTAGGGCAGTGGACGGTGTCGGCAGGGCAGTGGACGGTGTCGGCAGGGCAGTGGACGGTGTCGGTAGGGCAGTGGACGGTGTCAATATTTTTTTTTTTTACAAATTTATTTATTTTTACATTTTTTAACAGTCTTGTTGGGGGGCTTGAGAGAAAACAAGGAAAGAGGGGCGCCTCTGAATATATTTAAAAAAACAATTTTATTACAACAGCATTATCCACTCACATGGGGGAACAAGATGTCGCGTTCAGATCCTGCATGCTGGGCTGAGAAGGCTGTAGAACTGCAGGTCACAGCAAATCCATTTTAGCTTGCCTCTCATCAGGGTAGACTGGAACGGCAGAGTATGGTGCTGGCTCCTTCAGAAGTCCAGGTACAAGTGGGTAAACACAGTCTGATGGAGGGAACAGTAGGTCCGTTTATTCAGACAGGGGTTCCGGCGATGATGTTGGGAGGGTGAAGCGCCAATGCTGGGGATTAGCCTTGCTGTGTGTCCATGCCATCAGTCTCACCTTTGAGGTGTAAAGGGACACGGCCGTGTATGGAGGGTGCGAGCGAGGCTTGGGAAGCAAACAACAGCGCTGGCGCCCAGCGATGATGTCACCGATATGTATATTGTTGGGGGGCTTGAGTGAAATATCATGGGACTAAACAGACCCCTGATAGCTCACTTTTGAAACAGAGAAGGGGACTGAGGGTGGATTCTCCAGTTCCTTTCTCTGAAGCATAGTAAATTGGAACAAATTTACTGTGTGTGTACCCAACTTTACCTGATTCCCTTAATCTCTGTGACTGGTCCCCTGCAGCTTCTGTGAAAGTTGTGACAGGCTGTCAGTGCCGGACTGGCCTACCGGGATACCGGGAAATTTCCCGGTAGGCCATCTGCTCTATGTGCCCTGGGGCCGCTTTAGTCTCGGGGCTGGGTGGCAGTGTGACAGCGCAGCAAAAAAAAAAACAGCAGAGGCGGCCGCCGCTCTTAGCATTGTAACAGCCTGTGTGTGCGGCGCGCGTTCCTGTATCTCCTCTTCTGATCCGCGCCGCACACACTGATATTTCTGCCTGTCTGCCTGTGTGAGGGGAGGGAGGAGCACGATTTTTACATGCATTCGGCCCGTGCGGCGCCACGCACGGCAGCGCAGCACCGCTGATTTCTTCCTCCATTCGGCCCGCCCACTATTTTGCACGAGGAGAATAGGAGAAGTGGACGGCCGCTCATGGATCAGAAGAATTAAGGTGCCTGCGCTCTCTCTCTCTCTCTCTCTCTCTCTCTCTCTCTCTCTCCCCCCCTCCCCCCTCTCTCTCTTCCCTCCCCCCCCCTCTCTCTCCCTCTCTCTCCCTCTAATAAAATAGTACTGAAAATAAATAAAACATCAATTGGATCACTGTGCCCATCAAACACAGCCACTGTGCCCTCAAACGCAGCCACTGTGCCCTCAAATGCAGCCACTGTGCCCTCAAACGCAGCCACTGTGCCCTCAAACGCAGCCACTGTGCCCTCAAATGCAGCCACTGTGTCCTCAAATGCAGCCACTGTGCCCTCAAATGCATTGCCACCGTGCCCTCAAACGCAGCCACTGTGCCCTCAAACGCAGCTACTGTGCCCTCAAATGCAGCCACTGTGCCCTCAAACGCATTGCCACCGTGCCCTCAAACGCATTGCCACCGTGCCCTCAAACGCATTGCCACCGTGCCCTCAAACGCAGCCACCGTGCCCTCAAACGCATGCCACTGTGCCCTCAAACGCATGCCACCGTGCCCTCAAACGCAGCCACTGTGCCCTAAAACGCATGCCACTGTGCCCTCAAACGCAGCCACTGTGCCCTCAAACGCAGCTACTGTGCCCTCAAATGCAGCCACTCTGCCCTCAAACGCATTGCCACCGTGCCCTCAAACGCATTGCCACCATGCCCTCAAACGCACCCACCGTGCCCTCAAACGCATGCCACTGTGCCCTCAAACGCACGCCACTGTGCCCTCAAGCGCATGCTACTGTGCCCTCAAGCGCAGCCACTGTGCCCTCAAACGCAGCCACTGTGCCCTCAAACGCATGCCACTGTGCCCATAAATTGCCACCACTGTGCCCATTAAACGCTGCCACTGTGCCGGCAAACACAGCCACTGTGCCCAAACGCAGCCATTGTGCCCATCAAATGCAGCCATTGTGCCCATCAAACGCAGCCACTGTGCCATCAAACGCAGCCACTGTACCCATAAATTGCCGCCACTGTGCCATCGAACGTAGCCACTGTGCCCATAAATTGCCACCACTGTGCCCATCAAACGCAGCCACTGTGCCCTCAAAAGCATGCCACTGTGCCCTCAAAAGCATGCCACTGTGCCCATTAATTGCCACCACTGTGCCCATTAAACGCTGCCACTGTGCCATCAAACACAGCCACTGTGCCCATCAAACGCAGCCACTGTGCCCATCAAACGCAGCCACTGTGCCCATAAATTGCCACCACTGTGCCCATCAAACACAGCCACTGTGCCATCGAACGTAGCCACTGTGCCCATAAATTGCCACCACTGTGCCCATCAAACGCAGCCACTGTGCCCTCAAACGCATGCCACTGTGCCCATAAATTGCCACCACTGTGCCCATTAAACGCTGCCACTGTGCCATCAAACGCAGCCACTGTGCCCATCAAACGCAGCCATTGTGCCCATCAAACGCAGCCACTGTGCCATCAAATGCAGCCACTGTACCCATAAATTGCCACCACTGTGCCCATCAAACGCAGCCACTGTGCCATCAAACGTAGCCACTGTGCCCATAAATTGCCACCACTGTGCCCATTAAACGCTGCCAGTGTGCCATCAAACGCAGCCACTGTAACATTAAATGCAGCCACCGTACCCATAAATTGCCACCACTGTGCCGATTAAATGCTGCCACTATGCTGCCACTATGCCATCAAACGCAGCCACTGTACCATGTATCTGTCTTATCTATATATAGTGTACTCTTCAAATGTGCTTTAAAATGTATGGTTTTCCCTTTTATGAACAAGAAAATAATGATGTTATGCTGTTGGGCTGGGATAATAAATTGGGGGGGGGGGGGGGGGGGGGGGGGGGGGTTGGGGGGGGGGGGGGGGGGGGGGGGGGGGGGGGGGGGGGGGGGGGGGGGGGGGGGGGGGGGGGGGGGGGGGGGGGGGGGGGGGGGGGGGGGGGGGGGGGGGGGGGGGCTGGTATGAACTTTTTTCCAGGGCTGGTTTTCATTCCCAGTCCGGCCCTGCAGGCTGTGGTAGCATTCCAGCATCTTCATTGTACCATTTCAGGGTTAATGTTCCTGTATGGTATGCAATGATGCTGAGATGTTGGGCGGAGGAGGAGGGCACTGCAGCTGGCTGGAACATGGAAACATACATGTAAAGGTGGCAATTTCCCCCCAGCAGTGCAAGGGTGGACTTTTCCCTTTCCTGGAGTTGGGCTGTATTCTAGCACCATGTCTCTTGCTGTTTATGCTCAAATGTTTGACTATGTCAGGAATATACTGGGACTTTTTAGGTTCTACATAGAAGTATTCCACATTATCAAAAATAATGATTTTTAATATGATATAGTGTGTGGAGTACATCCATGTGGAGCCTGAAAAGTCCTAGTATATTCCTGGCATAGTCAAGATTTTTACTTTCTCTTTCAATAAATCTGCACTGCAAGGTGCAGACCAGGATTACAGCACATCCGTCCTGTGTTATCTTCCTTCTGTCCCAGGGAGAGCCTTGATGTCAGCTGGGCAGGAAGCAATGATCGGGGCTGCAATCAGTGTAGGGTTGTCTGAGGTCAGATCAAGAAGAATATTATTTGTTTAATTAAAGATATCTAATGCAATATCCTTTTGAATAAAGTATGCTGCAGACAAAAATTGTATTTCCATTTCTGTAGCCAAATTGGGCTAACACGTACTTTAACTTCATTACATGTGTCTATTCACATAGCATTATTTTAACCGCTTGAAGTCCAGTCATTTTCTGGCACCTTTTGTTTACATGCTAAAATCAGTTTGTTTGTTTTTTTGCTAGAAAATTGCTTAGTACCCCCAAACGTTACATATATTTTTTTTTTTTAAAAAAGAGGCACTAGAGAATAAATTAGTGGGTTTTGCAATTTTTTATGTCACACAGTACAGGCATAACCCAATCACCCAATTGATAACCCAATTTGTTTGTAAAATATAAAAGATGATGTCACACCGAGTAAATAGATACCAAACATGTCATGCTTTAAAATTGCTCACGCAATGGTGACAAACAACGTAAATTTTACTATCCGTAAAAGGTTTTATAAGCCTTTATAGGTTACCACTTTAGATTTACAGAGGAGGACAAGTGCTAGAATTACTTGCCATGATCCAATGTTTGCGGTGATACATGTGTGGGACGATCGCTGTTTGCGTGTATGCGGGACCGACCAATGAGTTTGCATTTGTGCGCTAGTGTGGGGGAAATGGGGGCACTTTCATTTTTGTTTATTATTATTATCAATTTATTTTAGTTATTTTAGTTTTACACTGTTGCTTTTTTTTTTTAAACTTTATTGCTGTCACAAGGAATGCAAGCATCATTGTGACAGTGAAAGGCAGTGACAAGTACTTTTTATGGAGGGATCAGGGGTCAATAAGACCCCAAATCCCTCATTTGAACTTGAAAGCATTCAAAATGGCAATATTAACGTTTTTGAACACTTTCAATTTTCAAAAAATGGCGCTGTTAACATTCTGGTAAATCGGAAGTGAGGTCATCTCATTGGTTCTGGGCTATCATAGTGGAGACCCGATCAAAGCCAATTTCCGGCTTTGTATGGGTCTCTGACCAGCCGGCGGAAGTGTGATGTGCCATGTGGCGGCATGTAGCTCGGGTCTCCACATCCCCACATCCTCCTCCTCCTCCAGTCCCATCTCCTCCATCCCACATCCTCCTCCTCCTCCTCCAGTCCCATCTCCTCCATACCATGTCCTCCCCCTCTTCTAGTCCCATCTCCTTCTCCTCCTCCAGTCCCATGCCCTTTTCCTCCTCCAGTCCCATGCCCTTATCCTCCTTCAGTCCCATGCCCTTATCCTCCTTCAGTCCCATGCCATTATCCTCCTTCAGTCCCATCTCCTCCATCCCGTGTCCTCCTCCTACTCCTCCTCCTCTTCCAATCCCATCTCCTCCATCCCACATTCTCCTTCTCCAGTCCCATCTCCTCCTCCTTCTCCTCCTCTTTATCCTCCTCCAGTCCCATCTCCTCCATCCCATGTCCTCCTCCTCCATCCCACATCCTCCTCCTCCAGTCCCATCTCCTCCTCCTCCAGACCCATCTCCTCCATCTCTTTCTCCTTCTCCAGTCCCATCTCCTCTATCCCATATCTTCCTCCTCCGGTCCAATCTCCTCCATCCTGGGACTCCGGTTCTGGTGGCAACTGTCTCCAAGGGCATTTCTCTCTCACTTCCTGTTGTGTCTATTGTGTCTATGGAACCTCACAATGGGACACAGATGGTAAAAAAAAGAATGTGCAGGAGATTTCCTCTCACTTTTTTACTTGGTGTCACCAGAACAGGAAGTGGGGGAATCTCACTGTGGGGAAATAGCTTGCAATTGTTGCCTTATAAAAGGTGTGCCCAACCAGTGTCCCGGGGTCTGATGTGGCCCGCGACCTCTTTCCCTGGGATAGCAGGTTGGCAAGCCCAGATTGCAGGTTGCCGACCCGCCATCCCAGAGCATCAGTGTTGGGAAAGAAGCCAACAGTAGAGGAAGCAAGTGCATGCAGAGCACAACGCTTCCTGTATAGCGCCGGCTCCTGTCATAGGCAGGGTGATACAAAATGCGCTCTGCCTGGGACAGCAGCAGCTGGCGATAACTGAATGGAACTCACTAAAATCACAGTGTATATATGGGCATATCTGTTTCACTTTTTGCTATAATAAATATCCATTTTTTTTCCTCAGTTTAGGCCGATACGTATTTTTCTACATATTTTTGGTAAAAAAAATATCAATAAGCGTATATTGATTGGTTTGCGCAAAAGTTATAGTGTCTACAAAATAGGGGATAGATTTATTGCATTTTTATTATTTTTTTTTTTTTACTAGTAATGGCAGTGATCTGCGATTTTTATCATGACTGTGATATTGCGGTGGACATATCGGACACTTGACACATTTTTGGGACCATTCACATTTATACAGCAATCTCCTCTCCAGACTTCCTCAGAGACTGCAGACATGGTACAGGAGATGGTCAGAGACTGCGGACATGGTACAGGAGATGGTCAGAGACTGCGGACATGGTACAGGAGATGGTCAGAGACTGCGGACACGATACAAGAGATCAATGCAACCTCACCAGTGCCCATCAAATGCAGCCTCACTGTGCCCATCTGCAGCCTCGTCAGTGCCCATCCAAGCAGCATCACTGTACCCATCCAAGCAGCATCACTGTACCCATCAATACAGCCTCATCAGAGCCCATCAATGCCGCCTCAGTGTGCCCATCTGCAGCCCCATCAGTGCCCATCAAGCAGCCTCCCTGTGCCCATGAAATGCAGCCTCCCTGTGCCCCATGAAATGCAGCCTCCCTGTGCCCATGAAATGCAGACTCACTGTGCCCATCAATGCAGCCTCACTTTGACCATCAATGCAGCCTCACTCTGACCATCTGCAGCCTAACTGTGCCCATGAAATGCAGCCTCATTGTTGCCCATTAATGCAGCCTCCCTGTGCCCATCTTCAGCCTGTTCAGGGACCATCAATGCAGCCTCACTGTGCCCATCTGCAGCCTCACTGTGCCAACAATGCAGCCTCATCTGTGCTCATCTGCAGCCTTGCCAATGCCTTGATTACACAGAGTAGGCATCTCCCACCGTGCCATGGAGCTGTGGTCTGAACTGTTCATTGGCCGTCCACTCACTGTAACAAAGTCCCGCCTCCTAGACCGTGATAGATAGAACACTGATTCAATTGAATCGTTCTGTCCATCACGGTCTAGGAGGTGGGGCTTTTTTACAGTGGCCAAACATTTCAGATCCCGGGGTCCATGACAGCGCTGCGGGAGATACCTGCTCTGTGTGATTACAAAAGCGGAGGAAGGTAAAGGAGGTCTCTGTACTTGGATTGGGCCTGGGCGACACTGCAGCCGCAGCTCAAAGTGGCCCCAGAGCAGGCGGCCTATCGGGAAATTTCCCAGTATCCCGGTAGGCCAGACTGGCCCTGACTACAGACTAAATAATATACACTGATTTGTGTTAGTTTTACCATAAAAATGTAGCAGAATACATTTTGGCCTAAATTTATGAAGAACAATTATTTATTTGGAAAATTTTATAACAGAAACAAAGAAAAACTTGTTTTTTTTCAAAATGGTTTATTTATTCATTTATAGCCCAAAGATTAAAAAAAAAAAAAAAAAAAAAAAAACTGAGGTGACTAAATATCACCAAAAGAAAGCTCTATTTGTGTGAAAAAAGGAAAACTATTAGAGACTTTTGTCATTGGGATATGCATACGCTATAAGTGCCTGTATGGCCAATTAGGTATTTAAAGGACTAGACTAATGCCCCGTACACACGGTCGGAAAATCCGACCACAAAATCCATCGGATTTTTTCCAACGGATTTTGTCCGACACTGGTGTTGCATACACACGGTCGGACAAAGTTGTCGGAAAATCCGATCATTCTGAACGTGGTGACGTTTGTTGCCTACGATAGGACTACGTAGAGGCTAGTAGCCAATAGCTTTGGTCTTGTAATGTGATCTGAGCATGCGTGGCACTTTGTCCGTCGGAATTCGCTACATGCGATCGGAAAAAGTCCGATAGGACTTTGTTGTCGGAAAATTTGAGAGCAGGAGATAAAACTTTGTCCGACGGAAAATACGACGGAAAAAGTCCGATGGAGCCTACACACTGTCGGAATTTCCGACAACATTGTCCGATAGGACATTTTCCGTCGGAAAATCCGACCGTGTGTACGGGGCATAACAATACAATACTAACTATCCAATTCTGGGTCAGTGCCTTTAGGGAGTATTTAAGGCAAAAAGGCAAAGGCAATGGCCATCTTTTTATGGCATAGGAAGACTATGCCATAAAAAGATGGCCATCATTAAATAATTTTGAGTTAAAGTGGAGTTCCACCCACTTTTACAACTCTTCAGCATCCCTCACTAAACTGTGCACTGTAAACAAATTGAATATTTTTTTTATTTTTTTTCAGCACAGACTGTATATCTGCTGTATTCATTTTTCACTTCCTCCTCCCTGGCCGCGGCCCATCGCATCATTTCCTGTTTGAAATGCCTCCTGGGAAGGGGCAGCAACTTCCTCTGACACTGCCGTTGCTATGGAAACCTGACCTGAAACCTATTACACTGCTTATGCTGCACTGAGCATGTACGAGATCTGCAAGGATGAGATCCAGGAAGAAATACAGTCTGGCTTCAGATGCCCACACTTAAGATGGCCACGGCCTGCTGCAAGTTTATAAAATAACAAACTACTGCTAAAAACTAACAAAACAGACCTTAGTTTACAGACTAACTTTACTAGAATATATTAAGCTTGTGTATTATAGGGGTATTTTTATTTAAAAAGTATAATTTCGGCCGGAACACCGCTTTAAAGTTGAAGTTTAGGTATTGTTTCCACTTGCATTTGGATGCCTCTTTAACCCCGTGGTAACTGAGAGCTGGAGGGAAGAACTGCCATATAGGAGAAACGTAGCTGCAGAGTGACATCTACTGGAACGCTGATGACAACTAACAGCACCAATGCTGTTCTTCTAAGCTCAGTCTGACCCCCCTGAATAAGGGCGGTCACTGGCTTTCTGGTAAGCCTCCCCTCTTAATTTATTTGTGGTGACGGTGACGGGCAGCACGAATAGCTACAAGCACATCCTGGAATGCACTTTGGAAGTTCTTCACATTTATTTATATATTTGATTATTTGGACTTTTACATATGAACTTTCTTTTGAATAATTGCTGATTGTTCTTTTTGGTTACATATTCTATTCTTCACTATTTGGTTTATTATTATATACTAGTCATATTTCATACATAGTATAATCACTATCCAGCGCTGCACTTTTTTCCTTTATATACCATTCTTTGCCCTATACCGGGGTTATTTAGTGTCCAGCTGCAGGACTACCTTCACGGTATTTTTATATCATTTATTATCACTTATCATTTTTATTGCTTCACACCTAGCGCAATTCTTTTTGTTTAAATAAGTTTAGGTATTGGTTCAGATGGTGTCAAGCGTGTGTGGCAGCAACCAGGTAAGGAGTACAAAGACAAGTGTCTCTTGCTTACAGTCAAGCATGGTGGTGGGAGTGTCATGGTCTGGGGCTGCATGAGTGCTTCCGGCACTGGGGAGCTACAGTTCATTGAGGGATCCATGAATGCCAACATGTACTGTGACATACTGAAGCAGAGCATGATACCCTCCCTCCGGAAGACTGGGCCGCAGGACAGTATTCCAACATAACGACCCCAAACACACCTCCAAGATGACCACTGCCTTGCTAAAGAAGCTGAGGGTGAAGGTGATGGACTGGCCAAGAATGTCTCCAGATCTAAACCCTATTAAGCATCTGTGGGGTATCCTCAAAACAGAAGGTGGAGGAGCGCAAGGTCTCTAACATCCACCAGCTCCGTGATGTCGTCATGGAGGAGTGGAAGAGGACTCCAGGGGCAACATGTGAGCTCAGTGAACTCCATGCCCAAGAGGGTCAAGGCAGTGTTGGAAAATAATGGTGGCCACAGAAAATATTGACACTTTGGGCCCAATTTGGACATTTTCACTTAGGGGTGTACTCACTTTTGTTGCCAGCGGTTTAGACATTAACGGCTGTGTGTTGAGTTATTTTGAGGGGACAACAAATTTACACTGTTATACAAGCTGTACAATCACTACTTTACATTGTAGCAAAGTGTAATTTCTTCAGTGTTGCTACATGAAAAGATAGAATAAAATATTTACAAAAATGTGATATATATATATATATATATATATATATAAATAATAGATTTTTGTTTTGTTTTATATTCCCTTTTAGTTGGTTGAACTAGATGGTGTCTTTTTTCAGCCAGAATAACTATGTAACCAGTGATGACCACTCATAAGGGGCGCACCCCCCAATCCATGTGCCTGGCCCCTAATCTCCATGCAGGGCACCGGGACAAATGGATTTCAATGTTTTTTTATTGTTATAAAGAACATGATTAGAGCCTGAGGCTCTAATTGGCTTCAAAAAGAGTGGGTTCGGGGTGCACCCCGAGCCCACCCACTTGTGTGACATTAGCGTATTAATATTCACTAAATGTCTTCTTGCTTCTCCTCCCAGCCAATCAGGAAGTGGGTCCTGGATGGGGTAAGTGCGGGCTGGCGAGCAGCCTGGCAGGCGATGGGCAAGTGAGCTGGCGAGCAAAGCGGCGATTAAGCAGGCGATCGATCGAGCAACGGGGGAGTGAGGGGGCCAGGTTTGATTGCTGCCCCCCCCTCAAAAAAAAAAATAATTGAGCACCAGCCGCCACTGTATGTAACCCAGACGACACCCCAGCTGTGAAACTTTGTTTTATGCCATTACAATCGGCAATTTTTTATGAAGATTTGATACACATCATATGCTTGTTACAAAGGAGATATAAGTGAATCAGCCTTCCGTTTTATATTTCCCCCGGCAAAGTTATTTGTAACCCAGAGAAAATGCTGGCTATCTCTTAAGCCCCATACACACGGTCGGATTTTTGCATGGATTCTGTCCGATCGGACAATGTTGTTGAAAAATCAGACCGTGTGTATGCACCATCGGACAGTGTACGTCGGATTGTCCGACGGACAAAGTCCTATGTCCTGCTGGATAGATTTTCCAACAACACGGTCCGATCACACCAAATCCGATCGTGTGTACGGTTGTCCGATGGACAAAGTGCTACGCATGCTCAGATCACATTACAAGACCAAAGCTATTGGCTACTAGCCTCTACGTCGTAGTCCCGTCATAGGCAACAAACGTCACCACGTTCAGAATGATCGGATTTTCCGACAACTTTGTCCGACCGTGTGTACGCAAAACCAACATCGGACAAAGTATGACGGACATGATCCGACGGACCTGGTCCTCGGATAATCCGAGCGTGTGTATGGGGCTTTAGGGAGAAGGTGTGTGTTTTTTATCATATATTTATTCTGACAAATCTTTGATATAAATTGGGAACAAAGTGCCAGATGGAAGATTAGATACAGGAAGGAGACCCCCCCCCCCCTTCCTGTCTCCATGAGGAAATGATAGGGAATGTTTGTTGGCAACTTTCATTACTGGCATAAGTGTACACTAATATGTGCTATATACCAAGCATGCACTATTTATGATAGAATGATAAAACATTCCAATAATTTTAATAAATTTAATCCACAAATGAAATGTAGCAGTACTCTAATGTCTTTACTGAATATTTCATTACACTGCATGTGTCCAAATACAACAAATGAAGATCAAGGTCAGCGTTTACTCCCGGTTTCTGACTTTGATCTTTTTTATTTGTTTTTATAAATGCATATTTATAACAGAAACTAGTTTATTACATTGTTGCTATTTTGGTTTTATGTCATCGGTATTATATGATCTACAATGAACGTTTCCTCTTCAGTTATCATATTGTACTTTGTGTTACAGCTTTTTTTTTTATTTATTAACAGATTTTGATATGAAATATGACTTTGTATCAGCAGCAACCGTCCATAAGGGGCGCCGCCCCCCCAACCATGCGTTCGGCCCCCTAATCTACATGCCACTGCTTTGTATAATGGAATTCCCTTACATGCCAGTTTGGGATATACAGTGGGGAAAATAATTATTTGATCCCCTGTAAATTTTGTAAGTTGGCCCACTTGCAAAGAAATGAAGGGTCTATAATTGTCTATAAGGCCTCTTTCACACGAGGCGGACTCCACTTCCATGGAGCCCGCCTCTGTCCGTCGGCTCAGCGGGAGATCTCTCCGTTGATCTCTGCTGAACCGGTGGATGCCAAGTCCCTCTCTGCTCACTGAGCGGGGAGGGGCTTGCGAGCGCCGCTGGTCACTATGGAGAGATCGGATGAAAACGGACAGTGTGTCCGTTTTCATCAGATCTCATCCGATCCACCAGCGACGGATCTAGATGTGGGGCCATCTGTCTGCTTTTGGCGGATCGGACCGGGTCGGATGTCAGCGGACATGTCTCCGCTGACATCCGACGCTCCATAGACTAACATTCAAGACTGACAGGCGGATCTGAACGGTCCGACCGTGTGAAAGGGGCCTTATTGTTATCATAAGTGTATTTTAAATGATAGATACAAAATATCAACCAAAACTCCAGAAACAACACATGATAAAAATTTTATAAATTGAGTTGCAGTTCAGTGAGTAAAATAATTATTTGATCCCCCTACCAATCAACAATAATTCGGGCTCCCACAGACTGGCTACAGTAGGTGCTCATGTGGTACACAGATTAGTCCTGTCAATTTAAGAAGGTGTTCCTAACGACCACTCGTTATGTGTATAAAAGACACCTGTCCACTAAATCTCCTTCTTCCAAATCTCATGGGTAAGATCAAAGAGCTGTCAAAAAGGACATCAGGGACAAGATTGTAGACCTGCACAAGGCTGGAATGGGCTACAAGACCATTAGCAAGAAGTTTGGTGAGAAGGAGACAACTGTTGGAGCGATTATTCGCAAATGGTAGCAATACAAAATAACCATCAATCGCCCTCGGTCTGGAGCTCCATGCAAGATTTCGCCTTATGGGGTAAGGATGATCATGAGAAAAGTGAGGGATCAGCTCAGAACTACACAGGAGGAGCTTGTGAAGGATCTTAAGGCTGTTGGGACCACAGTCACCAAACAAACCATTGGTAACACAATACGCCACCATGGATTGAAATCCTGCAGCCGCCACATGGTCCCCCTCCTCAAGAAGGCACATGTACAGGCCTGTCTGAAGCTTGCCAATGAACATCTAAATAATTCAGAGAAGGATTTTGAGAAAGTGCTGTAGTCAGATGAGACCAAAATGTAGCTCTTTGGCATTAACTCGACTTGCCATGTTTGGAGGAAGAAAAATTCTGACTATGACCCTAAGAACACCATCCCTACTGTCAAGAACGGAGGTGGAAACATTATACCTTGGGGCTTTTTTAAAGCTTCAGACAGGCCTGTACATGTGCCTTCTTGAGGAGGGGGACCATGCGGGCGCTGCAGGATTAAAATCCATGGTGGCGTATTGTGTTACCAATGGTTTGTTTGGTGACTGTGGTCCCAACAGCCTTGAGATCCTTCACAAGCTCCTCCCGTGTAGTTCTGAGCTGATCCCTCACTTTTCTCATAATCATCCTTACCCCATAAGGCGAAATCTTGCATGGAGCTCCAGACCGAGGGCGATTGATGGTTATTTTGTATTGCTACCATTTGCAAATAATCGCTCCAACAGTTGTCTCCTTCTCACCAAACTTCCTCTGCTAATGGTACAGGCTGAATTTGCCGCATTGAGGGGCCAATGTACGAGGCTTTGTATTGTAAAATCTTGGATGAGAACCTTCTTCCCTCAGCCAGATCACAGAAGATGGGTCGTGGATGGGTCTTCCAGCATGACAATGACCCAAAACATACCACCAAGGCAAGAAAGGAGTGGCTCAAGAAGAAGCACGTTAAGATCACGGAGTGGCCTATCCAGTCTCCAGATCTTAATTTAGAGGAAATCTGAAGAGTGGACCAAAATCCCTCCTGAGATGTGTGCAAACCTGGTCACCAACTACAAGAAATGTCTGGACCTCTGTGCTTGCCAACAAGGATTTCTCCACCAAGTACTAAGTCATGTATTGCTTGGGGATCAAATACTTATTTTACTCACTGAACTGCAACTCAATTTCAGATCCTGACAGATTTAAGAATACTTTGTTATTATTTGTAGACGTGTATTACACCCGAGGAAAGGCTGATGTAGGCCAGAAACTGTCTTCTGGCTAGTCCTGTGATGTCATGGAAGGGACCTTTCTCTTCTCATTTGGTAGTGGCAGGTGGGTGCCCTATACTATACTAAATAAATATAAAAAAGTAAAACATTAAAATAAAAAAAAATAACTAGTAAAATGAGCCCAGGATGATCTGATGGTATGCCTCCATTGGGTGTGTTGACACTGTGCTAGAGTTGCCACCTCATCCCTTTAAACCCGAACACCTTTGAATTGCACAGGTTCTGAGGCTAATTAAATGCAGATGAGGCACCAAGTGAGTTTAATTACCACTTTAATCAGCCACAGAACCCGTGTAATTAATATGTGTTCGGGTTTAAAGGGATGAGATGACAACCATACACTGTGCTCACATGAAGTGTGTTAAATTATGCTGGATGTCATTCAACCCAGAAGAGGAGCGCCATCTGCTGGAACAGCAGAGCTTCTTTGGGGACAGCTGTGGATTAAAGCAAAGTATTGCATTGAAAGCTGTTCTTTCATTTTTTATACAGCTGAGATACTTTTTACCTCTTTAACTTTTAACACTGGAGCTATCTTCTCTTTTTTTTTTTCTGTATATTTACTATCTTTGTTTTACATATAATCATTCAATTGGATGACAAGATAAAAAAAAATGGACAGAGCAGAAGTTTGGTATATCAGATGGTATCCAAAAAAAAAAAAATGAGTCATACACTTCCTAAAGTGACACTGAACAATATCTTTATATTCCAAAAATAATCCATACACACCCACTACTTAAAAGCGTTTGTTACCCCAACACTTCATACCCCTGATATGTGCCTGCTGTACCATGTACTTGTATGAAGAAGTATCCTGTTCTCTTTGTATTGCTCCTTTGTGTGAAATCCCTGGTGTTCCTGCCAGTCCCTCTGCTTTCCTAATAAAAACCGACTTCACTAAGCAGGAGAGCACAGCATGGTCAGTTTTCTAGCTATGCTGGGAGCTCAGTGCGCTCTCCTCCAATGATCAGACTTGTCCTGACAGGCTCCCGCTGCACAGCCATTCACTGGGAAGGTCACTGTGCTGCTGCTTCTCCTCCCCCTCCCAGCTTTTATGAAGCTGAGAATAGAGGGAATGTGATCTCTTCTGTAAAAGGGAAGAAAGGTATTTTTAATGTTTTTTTATGTCTATACAAAAAAAGTTTTGCCTTTCACTTCGGTTTTAAACAGAATGGGTTGTTTTACAAGGTGATCGATTACAATCACTTTAACCACTTCAATACCGGGCACTTTCACCTTCCTGCCGGGGTCAATTTTCAGGTTTCAAGTCTGTCAAATTTTGAATGACAATTGCGCGGTCATGCAATGCTGTACCCAAACCAAATTTTTATAATCCCCCCCGACAAATAGAGCTTTCTTTTGGTGGTATTTTTCTTTTCGAAAAAAAAAAAGTGAAAATTCTGAAAAAAAATCAGGTTTTTCTGCGTTTCTGTTATAAAATTTTGTAAAGTACATTTTCTCCTTCACTGACGGGCACTAATGAGGGGGCGCTGATGAGGTGGCACAAATATGCAGCACTAATTTGCAGCACTGATGGGCACTTGTAGGTGGCACCGAGACTGCACTGATGGGCACTGATAGGTGGCACTGATAGGCACTCAGACTGCACTGATGGGCACTTATAGGTGGCAATGATGGGCGGCACTGATGGGCACTGATAGGCAGCACTGATGAGGAGGCAATGACAGGCATTACTGATGGGCACTGACTAGCATCCCTAATGGGCACTGATTGGCATCCTTGATGGGCACAGGTTGGCCTGCGGGGCTTTAGTGGGTCTGCACTGATAATCAATGTGCTAATTATCAGACCCCCCCCCCCCCCATCAGGAGAGCCGCTGAACGGCTCTCCTCTGCTTGTGCCTTGTCAGCGTGAATGGAGGAAATGCCAATAAACGTCACTTCCTGGTTACGATGTGACCAGATGTGATTGGACAAAGCTGATCACATGGTAAAGAGCCTATGTCATAGGCTCTTTACTGGGATCAGAGATGTGGTGTGTCAGAGCAACACCACACTACCGATCACCTCGCTGCATGCTGGACATCATGTGATGCCCAGTCAGGATAATAGAGCCACCCTACACCGTCATTCTGCATACGGCGGGTGGGAAGTGTTTAATGGCCCTATAATCTATTTTTCATTAACTTGTTTCTTACTGTGTAACATCATCTGTGAGTTCCCGAACCTCTCCTTTTCCCTCTCACATCCTTTATCTGGAATGAGGCAGTGCAGTCTAGTTACGATCATATACACTTCTGTATACAAATTCCATGGTTCAAATTCCACCTTGGGAGTGAACAAGACAGGGTGACTACATTTCTACATACAGGGGGACCATGGAGAACAAATGTAGCCTCTCACTAACCAGAAGTCAGATCACAGCAGCAAGGCAAAGGAATTTGGAGATTTGGAGGAGGCTGAGAGCAACTCTCGCTTTAGCTGCTGTCTCCCTCCTCATTGGGTAAATTGATAGCAGTGGGAGCCATTGGTTCCCACTGCATTCAATCAAATGCTGTGACGCGGAGTGTGGGGCTGACCTGCCTGCTCTGTTTTTATAGATGCAGATAGGACGAACCCGCGCGGTTGCCCCCATGGAAAACGGCTTTCCATGGGGGCACCCGCCAAAGAGGAGGGGCCTGGAGTGCCAGTGGGGGAACACAGAAGAGGAGGATCTGGGCTGCTCTGTGCAAAAGCATTACACAGAGCAGGTAAGTATAACGTGTGTTATTTTAACCACTTTCCGACCACCCACAACACATTTATGTCATTACTTTGACGTTAAATACCGTTGCTATGGCTGCCACAGCCGGGTGCCCACAGTTACAATGCCGGCGCCGCCGAGCGGAGGGGGGGAAAGCGAGCGGGGCTTCGATCCCCCGCATCGCTGGCCCCTTGAACAGGTATGTGTCCGATTATTAAAAGTCAGCAGCTTCAGTATTTGTAGCTGCTGACTTTTATTTATTTTTTTTTTTTAATGGTTACTCCTCTTTAAAGTGGAGGGTGACCCTAAAAAAAATAAAAAATAAAAGCATTAATATTCTTTAAAAAAAAATAAAAAAAACATTTGAAAAAAAATATATATTTTTACCTTATCAGAAATCCCTGTTGCTAGGCAGTCTTCCTAATCTGCCTCCTTCCTACTCCGCGGTGATCTTCGGTCTTCTGTCGTCCTCTGCGTTGTCTTCTGGGTAATGGGGCACGCTGTGTTCTGGAAACTGTGTGTTCCCTAACACAGCGCGTCCCATTCACAAAGCGTCGCGCGACTCGCGCATGCGCAGCAGGAAACAGGCAGTGAAGCCGAAAGGCTCCAGTGTCCGTTTCCCTTAGTGAGGATGGCGGCTCTGGGACCGGAGAGCTGAGGGACATATCGGTCTCGGCGGCCGACATCGCGGGCGCCCTGGAAAGGTAAGTGTACTTATTAAAAGTCAGCAGCTACTTTTTATTTAGCTGCTGACTTTAAAAAAAATTACAGCTGAAACACCCCTTTAAGTGCTTTTTTAAAAAAAAAATTATTATTAAAGTGTATTTTTGCCAAGAAAAAAAAAAGTTTGAAAGACAGCTGCGCAAATACAGTGTGACATCAAATATTGCAACGATCGCCATTTATTCTCGAGGGTCTTCGCTGGTTTTCTAGCAAAAAATACAAATTTAAACTAAAAGTAAAAAAAATTACAAAATGTTCCAGAAAAGGCCTGGTCAGGAAGTAAAAAACAAAGGTTTGGAGGCATGAAAAAAAAAAAAAAACATGACATCACTTCTGGTTTGTGTACAATAATCCTTATCTAAATGATATATTCAGCGCAGCTTATTCTAATATAAATCCACACCAGTGAATTTAGAAATGTTAAATACTATAGATCCACTCCAGTGAACATGAATTACTAAATGATACTTCACTGTGCAAACCCTGCCTGCATACAAAAATAAAATAAAAATAAAAAAATAACTTGCATCAAAATCAATTAGCACAAATTATTATATAGTGCATATCACCAGATGAGTATTGATGGGAAATACATACAATCTTTTTAAACAGATCACCCTGTGACTGAATAATGGTTATTCACTGAAAATAAAAAATAAATAAACAAAAAACGGGAATCATTGAATTGTTTCAAGTTCTATCAGACAGTGTCCACTTCCTAAAAAAAAATTGTTACAATCACCACTGTGAAACTTCCTGAGAAAGTAATATAATGTAACAAAGTGAAATCATAGTCCATACGTTGAATCTTCAAATCATAATCCAAATAATGAAGCAATGGAGAAAAAAACATTGACCAGTGTCTCTTGAACAAAAAGCAGATTACATCTACACTAGACATGTGCACAATAGAAAAATTAGTTTAGTTTCGTTTCTGTTCCTTTCCGTTGATTCGTAACGATTCGTAATTTCGTAAGTCGTCAGTATTCGTATTCGGACTAGTTTGTATTTTCGTAAGTCGTCGGTGTTCGTATTCGGACTTATTTTCATAAAGCCCCATACACACGGTCGGACAATCCGCAGACCAGGTCCGTCGGATCATGTCCGTCGTACTTTGTCCGATGTTGGTTTTGCGTACACACGGTCGGACAAAGTTGTCGGAAAATCCGATCATTCTGAACGTGGTGACGTTTGTTGCCTACGACGGGACAACGTAGAGGCTAGTAGCCAATAGCTTTGGTCTTGTAATGTGATCTGAGCATGCGTAGCACTTTGTCCGGTCGGACAACCGTACACACGATCGGGTTTGGTGTGATCGGACCGGGTTGACGGCAAATCTTTCCAGCAGGAGATAAGACTTTGTCCGTCAGACAAACCGACGAACACTGTCCGATGGTGCATACACACGGTCTGATTTTTCAACAACCTTGTCCGATCGGACAGAATCCATGAAAAAGTCCGACCGTGTGTATGGGGCTTAAGAGTTATTTTTTCGTTGATTCGTTTTTCCGTCTAATTTTCGTTTATTCGAAATTCGTATTTTCGTTATATTTTGTATTCGGACGCATTCATATTTTCGTAGATTTAGTTACATTCGTACTTTCGTAAGATTGATTTATTCATACTTTCGTAACATTGTTTTCGTAGATTCGTAATCGGAGCATAATTCATAATTTTATGTAATGTGTATGCTATTACATGTTTAAGAAACAAAGAATTTCTCTCTCACAAGTCAGAACTTAACTCAAAAATCCACCAAAACACAGTGCCTCCGACCCAACCACGTTTATCAACTAACAAAAAAGTAACGAATTTACGAATCTTTTCGAAGCACGTTAAGCAGCGCCATTGTAAGAGACACGGAAAATTACGAATCAAACAAACAAAAAAAAAGTTACGAATGTACGAATTTTTTCGTTCATTTTGATTTTCGTTATTTTTGAATCTTTGTTCGGTATTTTCGTTGTTTCTGTTTTCGTTTTTCGGATTTTCATTCATTCGTAGTTTCGTTGTTTCTAATATAATTATTTCATATCTTCGTTGTCTTTCATATTCGTTCCTTTCGATAATTCGTTATTCGTTAGAATTTTTACTAAATCATTTGTTCATTCGTACGATAACGAATGAACGAATATAACGAATTTGAACGGAAAACAAATTCGTAACTAAACGAATTGCACATGTCTAATCTACACTCCTCCACCACACTGCTCTAGCTGTGACTCCTCTTCCCTTATGTGATTACACTCACCAGCTGTTTATGCCTCACACTTTCATGTTTGGCTGGACACGCTTTTCCCCTTTACAGGGTTTTAATGGGATATCCAAATTTCCAATTCAGAATAAAGGGCTGGTGCCACGGCTGTTCTTATAGATGCCACGGCTGTTCTTATAGATGCCACGACTGTTCTTATGCCGCGTACACACGGTCAGAATTCTCGTCGGAAAAAGCTCTGATCGTTTTCCCGTCGGAATTCCGACGGAATTTCGCTCAAACTGTCTTGCCTACACACGGTCACACCAAATTCCGACGGTCTGTAACACAGCGACATAAAACACGTTCGACAGCACTATAAAAGGGAAGTTTAATGCTTCCGAGCATGCGTCGAATTGTTTCCGAGCATGTGTCGGAATTTTGCATGTCGGAATTGCATACACACGATCGGAAAATCCGACGGAAAAATTGAGAACAGGTTCTCAATCCAAAGTCCGTCGGAAATTCCAACAGAAAAAGACCGATGGGCATACACACGGTCGGTAAATCCGTTGAAAAGCTCCCATTGGACCGTGTGTACGCGGCATTAATAGATGCTCTCATGCAACAAAGAAAAGATTTGCTTCCATAGCGTGATACAGTATAAAATGTTTTAATCACACATAAAAAACCTCTCACATTACACTCACATCAAAAGATGAATAGACAAGCCAAGTATAAAAAGTCACAGCACTCTTGAATAGCTAATGCTGAAGCATAGGTGGTCACGGCGGACCTAGGATATGCAGGAATGATGGATGGTCTCTCACCGCTCCTTAATGTCACAAGGGACGTTTACATTCCTTGTGAGAGCAATAAAAGTGATCAAAAATGAAAAATTAAAAGGCCATTTTATTCTCTAGGGTCTCTGCTAAAAAAAATATATATAAATGTTGGTTCTAAGTAATTTTCTAACAAAAAATACTGATTTTAACTTGTACGCAACAAGTGTCAGAAAAAGGCGTAGGCATGAAGGGGTTAAAGGGGTTGTAAACCCTCGCCGTTTTTCACCTTAATGCATTCTATGCATTAAGGTGAAAAACCTCCTGTGCTGCAGCAGCGCCCGTAAGCCCCCCTTATACTTACCTAAACCCCACAATTCCCATGACGAGAATGAGCACACCAGCTCCGTCTGGTGTCTCTTTTGCTGATTGGATAGATTGAAAGCAGCGCATTAGCAGAATATTTATTGGCCTAAATTGATGAAGAAATTCGATTTTTTAAAATTTTTTTTTATTGGATATGCTTTATAGCAGAAATTAAAATTTTTTTCAAAAAATTGTCTGTTTTTTTTTTGTTTATAGCGCACAAAATTAAAACCGCAGAGCTGATCAAATACCACCAAAAGAAAGCTCTATTTGTGGGAAAAAAAAGGACTTACATTTTATTAGGGTACTGCGTCACACGCCCGCGCAATTGTCAGTTAAAGTAACGCAGTGCTGTATCGCAAAAAATGGCCTGGTCCAGGGGCTGAAGTGGTTAAAGAGATTCCACAGAGTAAGAAAAAAAAAAAAGTTATAAAATGCAAATACCTATTGTAGCTTCCCTGTGTGATTGTATGCCGGGCTTTGGCATGCATGGATAGTGCCAAAGCTTGCCCGTCCCTCCCTGCCTGCTGCATATTCCTTTTGTTTTGTTTTTTATCTCAAAGAAAGTTTTTATTTGAGAACAAAAAATGTAATTTACAAACATTTGTTTGATCCAAAGAGATTACAGCAAATATGTCCTTAAAACACATTTAAATTTCCACTTCTGTCCATTGACTCAAGGTTTCTAGGTCAACACATGCAACTGCATCATATACTGTTTTATTACAACTCCCCACACACCCCGTCTGCAATATCTCACTTGTTATACCTGAGTAATCACAAAATTTGATCCAGAATTAAATCAACCGGGGATAGCCCTGGCATATCCAACCAGGGTGACTGCTTGGTATTTGCCTGGGCGTCCTCTATGTTGGAAAATAAACTTCTCCAGACGTTGTATCGTGCCCATTTTTGCCAGCTGCTCCTTCCACAAGGGAGGCTCGGTTGACTTCCAATGTCGAAGGATCAGGATACGGGCCTGAAACAGCACCCTGGCTATGGCTTGTTTGGCTACCTGAAGATCATCTAGAATACCTGAAAAGGCAACCTTTAGGATCCATGCCAACATCAACTCCAAATACTCTGGAAAGGTTATCGGTAACCCTGCTGCATATTCCTACTGGCCAGTGATGCAGCCATAGAAATTTATGGGGGGGTTGGAAGTTAACCGGTTCCCGACCGGCGCATGCCGATGTACGTCGGCAGAATGGCACGGCTGCGCAAATGGGCATACCTGTACGTCCCTTTGAATTTGCCGCTATGCCATCGCGTGCGCGCCAGCCGGGAGCTCCGTGAGTCGGGTCGCGGGTCCTGCGGCCTCAATATCCGCGGGGATACCCGCAATCGTCTCACAGAGAGGAAGAACGGGGAGATGCTAATGTAAACAGGCATCTCCCCATTCTGCCTAGTGACCAGGGACGGACTGACCATTCGGCCACTCGGGCACTACCCGAGGGCCCCATCAGGGTTACCAGCCTCAGTAAAACCAGGGACAGTATGTAAAAATCTGTGTTTTGTCCCTTACTGACATACCTTTGGTCTAAAAATCCAGAGATTATAGCTGCCCCACCTCTCCACTACCTTCTCAGCCAATAGAAACATGTCTGTGTATACTATGTGTACATATATGTGTATACTGTGTGATTGTATACTGTGCATGTGTATACTGTGTGGCCCCATAATCTCTGATTGCCTGGGGGCCCCAAAATCCCCTATTGCCCGGGGGCCCCATGAGTTGTCAGTCCGCTCCTGCTAGTGACAATGTCACTAATCATAGCTCCCTGTGATCGGGAGCTATGATCAGTGATGTGTCACAGCTAGCCAATCCCCCCCACAGTTAGAATCACTCCCCAGGACACACTTTACCCCTACAGCGCCACCTAGTGTTAACCCCTTTGCTGCCAGTCACATTTACACAATAATCAGTGCAATTTTAATCGAACTGATCGCTGTATAAATGTGAATGGTCCCAAAATCACGCCAAAATTGTCCGATGTGTCCGCCATAATGTCGCAGTCACGATAAAAAAAAATCACTGATCGCCGCCATTACTAGTAAAAAAAAAATATTATCAAAAATGCCATAAAACTATCCCCTATTTTGTAGACGCTATAACTTTTCCGCAAACCAATCAATAAACGCATATTGGGATCTTTTTTTTACCAAAAATATGTAGAAGAATACGTATCGGCCTAAACTGAGGGGAACAATTTTTTTTTAATATATTTTTGGGGGATATTTACTATAGCAAAAAAATAATGTTTTTTTTTTCAAAATTGGCGCTCTTTTTTTGCTTATAGCGCACAAAATTAAAACCACAGAGGTGATCAAATACCACCAAAATAAAGCTCTATTTGTGGGGAAAAAAAAAGACGTCAATTTTGTTTGGGAGCCGCGTCGCACGACCGCGCAATTGTCAGTTAAAGCGACGCAGTGCCGAATCCCAAAAAGTGCTCTGGTCTTTGGACAGCAAAATGGTTCGGGGCTTAAGTGGTTAAGACAAGGTCCAACATTACTCTGAGTGCTGAAGCTTTGCCTGTCGAATGGCCTTGTGAATCGGCCCTAAGTGCCGGGCTTTGAAGGATGTACTGTGAATTCTAGTGCGTACGAAGGCACATACTTGTTAGCAAGATACATGGGAGTGCCATTAAGAATGAATGCGTTTTTTGTGCCTTGTGGTAAAGCACGTGATTTTGTGTATGTTCCCACGACACACTTGTGTGAAGAATGTCGCGGGGAGTTTTTATTTTTAACTTGGTAACACGAGCCTCCCACAGAAATGTTGCCGCATAGTTGAGGTGGCAAATATCTACATTCTATTATACATATTAGATATTATAAGGTAGCAGCCCATATGGGGTAAAGCAGCTCAAAGAAAAACTGTTCTAGTCAGTAAAAAGAAGGACTTGAAAACATAAAACATTTCTTGTTAAATTGAATATTCACCTTAAAAGCGGAAAGTAAACCCATCCATTTAACAGTTTCAAAAAACAGTTACATTTCCGGCACGTGCCAGGAATGCAACACTCCCATTGGTTGTGCTCTCAACCAAACTGTCAAACCGTCCAATGGCTGGTGTCATAGCTGATCACATGTGCAGCATTATGGCAGTTGTAGATTAAACAGAGGCCAAGATGGCAGCTTCCTTGGCTAAAAACAATAGGAGGGTTTACTTCCGCTTTAACCACTTTCAGACTGGACCATTTTGCTGGCTTAAGACCAGACCACTTTTTGCGATTCGGCACTGCGTCGCTTTAACTGACAATTGCACGGTCGTGCGACGTGGCTCCCAAACAAAATTGACGTCCTTTTTTTCCCACAAATAGAGCTTTCTTTTGGTGGTATTTCATCACCCCTCCGGTTTAAATTTTTTGCGCTATAAACAAAAATAGAGTGACAATTTTGAAAAAAAAAAAAACCCATTATTTTTTACTTTTTGCTATAATAAATATCCCCCATCATACATTTTTTATACTCAGTTTAGGCCGATACGTATTGTTCTACATATTTTTGGTAAAAAAATATTATTGATTGGTTTGCGCAAAAGTTATAGCGTTTACAAAATAGGGGATAGTTTTATGGCATTTTTATTAATAATTTTCTTTTTTTTTACTAGTAATGGCGGCGATCAGCGATTTTTTTTATTGTGACTGCGACATTATTGCGGACACATCGGACATTTTTTACACATTTTTGGGAACATTGTCATTTATACAGCAATCAGTGCTATACAAATGCACTGATTCCTGTGTAAATGACACTGGCAGTGAAGGGGTTAACCAGGAGGTGGCAGTGTAGGAGTTAAGTGTGTCCTAGGGGCGTGTTGCTAACTGTGGGGGTCGTGACACATCACTGATCTCTGCTCCAATCACAGGGAGCAGAGATCAGTGTCACTGTTGCTAGGCGGGGAGATGCTTGTTTACTACAGTAGCTCCCCGTTCTTCCTCTCCGTGAGACGATCGCGGGTATCCCCGTGGCGATGGAGTCCGCGGGACCCGCGCACACGATGGCATGGCGGCAAATTTAAAGGGACGTACCTGTATGCCCTTATGCCTGTCCCGTGCCATTCGACTGACATACATCATCGTGCGCCGGTCGGGAAGCGGTTAACAAGTGATGGTCACCCTCGAGCTTCCAGTTAGATTTATGTAGGGAACGTCGGCTTTATGTGTTCTCCACCCGGCCGGCATCTGACACATCGTCCACATCAGTGCCTGACTTCACAAATGCGCTTCTGGAAGAATGATCAAACATTCCCATAGACACACTCCTAAACCTTGTGTGGACAGCCTTCCCAGAAGAGTTGAAGCTGTTATAGCTGCAAAGGGTTGGCCAACTCAATATTACGGACTAAAATCAAATGGGTTTAGTTAAATTTGAATGCATTATTTAAGCGTTTCTTTAGAATTGCCAAAACTCATTATATACTCCTGGAGTAAAAATCTAATAACATGTTATTATTTATGGTATTAAGGGTTGAACACACACTACAGACACAGATTTAGCCGTTGTGATATATAGTTTCATAAACATACAAAAGTATCGTACAACTTGAAAATATATGTAGCACTAACCCCCGAAGGAGCTGCTGGTTTTATTTGGGCTTACTGTTACCTTACCTGCTTGTGTCTCCATCTTGGGGAATCCCGTGGAAAATGGCCCAAAGAATGTGAATTTCCAATACTTAGTCCTTTTTATGATTACCGTATTTATCGGCGTATAACACGCACTTTTTTCCCCTTAAAATCAGGGCGAAATCGTGGGTGCGTGTTATACGCCGATCCCCGCCGATCTCCCGCTGATTTCCCGCCGATTTTTTTTTTGAGGGGAGCGAGTGGAGCCGATATACCGAAAGCCACGTGTATTTTCGGCTAGTCGCGGCTCCTCTCGCAGTCCCGCCCACCTCCACTGATTGTGAGAGGAGCCGAGCGCCGACAACATAAAGGAATCCGAGTTCGGCTATTTTCGGCTCCTCTCGCAGTCCCGCCCCTGACTGCGAGCAGAGCTGAGACTAGCCGAACTCGGATTTCTGTATGTTGTCGGCGCTCGGCTCCTCTCGCAATCAGTGGAGGTGGGCGGGACTGCGAGAGGAGCCGGCCCGAGACTAGCCGAAAATACACGCGGCTTTCGGTATGTTGTCACGCGGCGCTCGTCCTCTCCACTCGGCGCCAATTTTAAATTAAGGCTGCACTGGGCAAGGCTGCAAAGGCACTGGGCAAGGCTGCACTGGGCAAGGCTGCAAAGGCACTGGGCAAGGCTGCACTGGGCAAGGCTGCAAAGGCACTGGGCAAGGCTGCACTGGGCAAGGCTGCAAAGGCACTGGGCAAGGTTGCACTGGGCAAGGCTGCAATGATGAACAAGGCTGCAATGATGGACAAGGCTGCAATGATGGGCATTTAAATGTAAGTTTTTTTCCATAAACTTCCCTCCTAAAAGTTTTTTTCCTTAATATTCCCTCCTAAACTTGGGGTGCGTGTTATACGCCGATAAATATGGTATTTATTCAAAATAAAAGCAAAGTCTCTCCATAAAAAGGGCCAGAGGGTTAGGAATGAGTTCAGGCACCTGGTACTGCGGTTTTAGGGTCTCTGTTTAGATCAAGAAGACAATAGTTCCACTCACTAGTTCCAGCCACCACCGGATAAGCCCCTCTTACTGGACTTAGCAGCCGGTGGGGTATATCACACAGTCTCTGCCACAGACTTGTGAAGTTTAAACTTAAGCGTCACTGAGAAATTAACAAATATTTCCATACAATACCAGTCTCTTTCAGCCAAACCGGCGGTACTGTAGGTATGAAAAGGGGGTAGTGTATACTGAAAGGCCTATTATACACTGCTCAGCGTCTGATGCGATATATACAGTATCTGATGCAACTAGACAATATTGGATCAAATAAATAAATATAAATAAATAAATAATATATATATATAAAATAGTGTCAGCAGCTGTTTAAAATGAAAAAAATGTATAAAACAGGAGAATAGTATAAAATTCAACAGTGTAGCTTTCTGAGAAGTAGAATACTAAAAACAGCGCTAGGTACTGTAGGTATAATGATCGTGATAATGATAGTGTCCTTCAACTGAGTCTCCAGGCTCCTCCAGAGATACCAGCCTTGCGCACAGTCTTCTCTTGAAAGAGTCCTCCCCTGGGTCCTTCAGTTTCTGGGCCTTTCCCCTCAGGCGAGACGGCACCGGACCATCGCCCGATCAGTAGACCCCGAGATTCGCTGGGGCCTATCCTCTCAGTTGCGCTGCCTCAGGCCAGTCGGCCCCGAGACACAGGATACATAGCTCCGCACCCCAGGGCAGGAGGGCCATGGGGTCAGGATCACGAAAACACACAACCCCAGAAAATGGCGCCTGTACCTTAAGTACCCTTACCCACAATGCACAGCAGGCAGACCCCTCCCACCGGGCTGTTTCTGAGTAAAGGGGTACCCAATGCATTCAGCCTGTTGCATTTGAAAAAAATAATAGCGTCTGCTCATTAGGAGCCAGCGCTACAAAAAAATCCCCAAAAGTGTAAACTATTGGCTGGAATGTCATTGCACATATTACCTGAATATAAATACCAACATTAAATATTAAGAAAAAAAAAAATAAGAAACGCCTTTTACTTATTTTTTGTTTTCTTTTAGCAGCCTACTTATTCTTATGTGGCAGTGCAGTGTTAATTGTGATGTCAAATTTCAATTTAGTTTTAGTCATAGTCTTTTGACTAAAATGCCATTTTAGTTTTAGTCGTATTTTAGTCAACTAAAATAGTATTAATTAAGTCAATAAATTCATTAAGTCAATGAAAATATTTTAGTCGACGAAATTAACACTGGTATATGCTGACCCCTTGTAACATTGACAGTCATGTGAGTGCTTTTTCTCTTCTTACCCAGTGACATCATCACTGGGCCTCTGCGTTTCTCTATGGCAGGAAACTCATGGCTGGTGGGAAGAGCAATGCTGATCATCCATGAAAGAATTAAATTGCACCTAATACTCCTGTTTGAGCATCTACTTTTTCAAAAAAAACATTTTGGTATGGATTTGCACACACTTGGATGGCTAAAAAGAAATTTTGTGATGTTTTAGAAATGGGCCCATTAGTGTCCTTGTAGTCCTATATAAGCAGCATAAACTGAATATGAAATGAGTGGTATGGATGAATGGTCTTGACATCACTGCCATCTAGTGTCTATTATTGGTATTGTAATTAATTTCAAGCTTTGTATGCAGGATACTTTTTATTGGTAGCTTGCAAAGGTGCCAAAAAGAATTTAGATAACAGTCTTCCGTCTTGGCTTTTTTTGGCCAGTGGACAATAATCTAATGTCTGTGGAGCAGGCGCTGCCAGTCCTGGATGACCATTTTAAGAGGATAAAGCACTACTTTGCTGTGCTGTGCACTGCGTTTTGTCTCTTGTGGTGCCCTAGCATCCAATTCAAATAAATTGCCTTAAAACAATGCATCGTAACACACATGGGTTAAGGCACCGCAGCAGACCACCTTGGTGTGCATGGGCACTCCTGACAAACTACCTTGGAGCAGTGGCGGCTGGTGGTATATTTTTTTGGGGGGGAGGGGGCGCCACACAGTGCACAGCCACCCCTCCCCCAGTTGGGTCACCCACACCCCCCCTCCCCAGTCGGTTGGTTGTCACCCGCAACACTTACCCTGGCAGCGCTTCCTTTTCGGCAATGGGTGGCTGGCTTCCCCTGCGTCTCCTCCTCGGCATCACAGCAGTATCCTCGTCGTGCGTCTCCTCGTTGGCGTCTTCTCCCTACTCCTCCCTCGGCCAATAGGGTAGTGTCTCCTTTCGGAGTCCAAGTCCACCTTCAAATGGTTCAAACAAAGCAAAATATAGGTTTTCGTGTGGCCTAGTCAAAGCCCGGACATAAATCCAATTGAGATGCTGTATCATGACTTACACAGGCCGTTCATGGAAAACCCTCCAATGTGGCTGAATTAAAACAATTCTGCAAAGAAGAGTGGGCCAAAATTGCTGCACAGCAATGTGAAAGACTCATTGCCAGTTATCACAAATGCTTGATTTCAGTTATTGTCGCCAAGGGTGGCACAACCAGTTATTAGGTTTAGGGGGCAATTACTTTTTCACATAAAGCCAGGCAGGTTTGGACAGCTTTTTTGCCTTAATAAATGAAACTATAAATTTTAAAACTAGACATGTGCACTGACAAAAAATTTGTTAATTTTCGTTTTCGTTTCATTATTTTTTTTGCTTTTTTCGGAAAATCGAAAATTTGGCAATTTGGAATTCGTAAATTTCGTAAATTTTCCCATTTCTATTTTTCGGATTTCCGATTTTTCGGATTTCCGAATTGCGGTTTTTCGGAATTCCGAATTTTCGGACTTTCGGAACTCCGAATTTCCGAATTTTCGGAATTCGGGAATTCAAAGCTTTGAAAATCCCAAAATTTGAAAATCTGAAAAAAAGAGAGAAAATCAGTTTAATTAATAACTAACTATTAAATTAACGAGTACGAATTTATCCGAAGTTACGAATTATCTGAAATAACGAATGCCGCATCTAAACAAATGGAACAGAACAAATTAATAATAAATAATTAATAATAAATAATTATTATTTTTATTATTATTATTAGAACGTTACGTTCCATTTGGTTAGATGCGGCATTCGTTATTTCAGATAATTCGGAACTTTGGATAAATTCATACTCGTTACGTTCACTAACAGACAAATTTGAAAGGGAATTCCAATACCTATAATTTAGTAGTTAGTTATTATTTAGAATTAAACTGATTTTTTTTTTTTTTCTGATTTTCAAATTTTCTAATTCTTCGAAATTCGAAATTCGTAATTTCGGAAATTCGTAATTTCGGAAATTCGTAATTTCGGAAATTCGTAATTTCGCAAATTTTCAAATTCGGAAATTTGGAAATTTGGAATTAACGAATTTGTCAAAATTCATTAAAAACGAATTAGGAACTAAACGAATTGCACATGTCTATTAAAAACTGCATTTTCTATTTACACAGGTTGTCTTTGTGTAATAATACAATTTGTTTGATGATCTGAGTCATTTAAGTGTAACAAATATGCAAAAAAAAATTAAATCAGAACGAGGCAAATACTTTTTCACACAACTGTAATATATATATATATATATATATATACACACACACATACACACACACGCACACTATATACAGGTCCAGCAACTAGTGTAATTCATGCCAGTATACAGTAGCAAAAAGGTCCAAAAGGGGTTGCAGCATAAGTATAATTTATTAAAAATCAAGCAACAGTTTAATTGGGCAATTAGCCATTTGTCTGCTGAAAAAGGCAGATACATAATGATGTGTCAACAGTCAAATACATCCTAATGAGAGCTTCAGTCAATTACATCATTTGAACATCTCAAATCAGGTGTAACCTCAAGAAAAGATACAATAAAAAAAAGGTAAGGAAATAACAGTCCTCCCACTGTGAAGTGAAAACCCTCCCTTCTCATAATGCAGCAAAACAGGAATACCTGTAATCAGGGGCGGACTGACCATTCGGCCACTCGGGCACTGCCCTAGGGCCCTGGGCCACTAGGGGGGCCCATCAGGGTTGCCAGCCTCAGTAAAACCAGAGACAGTATGTAAAAATCTGTGTTTTTTTTTACATCTGTCTCTGAAATGTCCCTTACCGACATCCTTTTGGTCTAAAAATCCAGAGATTATAGCTGCCCCACCTCTCCAGTACCTTCTCAGCCAATAGAAACATGTCTGTGTATACTGTGTGATTGTATACTGTGCGTGTGTATACTGTGTGGCCCCATAATCTCTGATTGCCTGGGGGCCCCATAATCTCCTATTGCCCGAGGGCCCCATGAGTTGTCAGTCCGCCCCTGCCTGGAATAAATGTAGCACTAACCCCCGAAGGAGCTGCTGGTTTTATTTGGGCTTACCGTTACCTCACCTGCTTGCATCTCCGTCTTGGGGAATCCCGTGGAAAATATGAATTTCCAATGCTTAGTCCTTTTTATGGTTATTTATTCAAAATAAAAGCAAAGTCTTTCTTTTTTTTTTCCAAATATACATTTTATTGTTATTTTTTCCAGGAACAAAAAAAAAAGAAAGATAACAAAGTATTGACATATAAAACATGGTACAATGTCCATCATCAGGCTTAATGTGTGCAAATACGTACATGGCAAATTGGTAGTGATTACATTGATTAAATTGATTAAACATTCAAAGTTTGAGGTTAACATCTGCTGATGTAACTAAACTGAAGTGGATGAAAACTGCTTTTGTCACCATTTCTACGTATTTTTTAAATTGTATGTCTGAGTGGACGCTGTGCACCCTTAATCCGGATGCATCTGAGAAATAGCACAGAGAACCAGTAGTTGGGAACATAAAGATTCCACAGAGAGTGGTAGAAGAAATTAAATAGAGGAAAGAGATGTAAGAGAGATATAAGGAAAGGGGGAAGGGGGGAGGGGATGGGAGTGATGGATCCCGGTTTACTGTGTGTAATGCCTTCTGTGGTGTTCTACCATTCAAGTGGCCAACATAGCTATTCCTTCGCCTGAGTATATGAACATAATCCAGGATGTCCATGCCTGGGAGTGTTGTTCTTGTTTATTTTGCGCTGTAGAGAATAGATCCTCCAGTCTCCTGATCTCTTCCACTCTGCGTAGCCACAACCCTATAGTCGGAAGTAGACATGTGCGATTAGTTTCGCATGAATCAGAAATTCATACAAATTTTTCGAAATTTGTACATTCGTACAAATCCGAAATACGAATTTTTATGCATACGAATTCCGTACGAAATACAAAATTTCGTTACGAATTTCGGATCCAAATTAACAGAAATGTGACTGGTGTTTATGCATAAGAATTCTGTACGAAATACGAAATTTCGTTTACGAAATACGAAATTTCGTAAACGAATTTCCGTTTTAAATTAACAGAAAGTATCAGAAACGTGACTGGTGTTAATATGCAGAAGAATTCTGTACGAAATACGAAATTTCGTTTACGAAATAGGATTTAAAACGTTTAAATTTACAATTCGTACGAAATTCGTATTTTGTACGAATCCGAATTAAATTTCGTATACGAATTACAATTTTTTTTAAATACGGAACGGAACGAAACAAAACAAATTTTTTGACGGCACCCATGTCTAGTCGGAGGTGAGCTTTGCTTCCACAATAGTGGGATGCAGGATTTAGCTGCATTCATTAGATGTCGTACTATCGACTTTTTATATTTCCGTGTCGGGATTGTAGTGGCATGTAGCAGGATGAAAGCTGGATCATCACTTAAAGCAAAGTCTTTCAATAAAAGGGTCAGAGGGTTAAGGATGAGTTCAGGCACCTGGTACTGCGGGTTTAAGATCTCTTTTTGGATCAAGAAAGCAATGGTTCCATTCACTAGATCCAGCCCCCACCGGATAAGCCCCTCTCACTGGACCTAGCAGCCGGTGGGGTATTTAACACAGTCTCTGCCACAGACTTGTGAGTTTGAACTTAAAGAGGTGTATCTCTCAAAAAAAAAAAAAATTAAAAGTCAGCAGCTACAAATACTGCAGCTGCTGACTTTTCCGCTCGGCGGCGTCAGCATTGCAACTGTGGGCACCCGGCCTTGGCTTCACAGCCGGGCACCCACTGTGCATGCGCGAGCGGCGCCGTGATTGGCCGCACAGTCATCTGGGACAAGTGACAGGTCCCAGATGATCAGGGAGCCCTTCCTGCGCAGAGGGGAAGTGATGTCACCAGCCGAGGCTAGCAGGAGGCAGACTACGAGGGACCCCCTAGCAACAGGCATTTAGGAGGGAAAATCACGTAAACAGAATTGTGGGATGCCTGTGGGATGCCTTTGTGATTGGGGTGCCATTATCCCCATTCTCTCCTATTACAAATCTCATTCCCCTACCAGCACAAATCCTCCTCCTTCCAATACCCCCATGGCAGCCGACAGGGGTATCACGGGGCCCCAGTACACAGGGGGATCCAGACAGCAGAGGGTTCGGAGTGGGGGACAACTACAGAGGAGGGGGGACAATTACAGAGATTGATGGGGGAAATTACAGAGGAGGGGTGCAAATACAGAGGAGGGTTTAATTACAGAGCTAGGGGGCAATTAGAGGGGGCAAATACAGAGATAGGGAACAATTACAGAGGAAGAGGAGTGCAAATACAGGAGGAGGGGGTGACAAATACAGAAGGAGGGGGTGGCAAATGTTTTTTTCCAATTTTTTTTTTTTTTTAAGGAATTTTAAGCGCGACCCACGGCTGGGCTCTTAAAGAGCAATGTACCTGTACGTTGATAAGCCCAGCCGTGCTATTCTGCCAACGTATATGAGCAGGAGGCGGTTCTTAAGTGGTTAAGTAGCAGCCACTGTCAGAATTGTTCATTTAGCACCAGCATTGTTATTTGCACCAGGTCACGGCAAAAGTCACATATTTTTGTTTACACAGTTGGTTACGCAGTCACTAAAATAATTTCTGCACTGCACAGATTGCCTGCAGTTGGTTATACAGCATTATTATAATTAACTGTTACACCGCATAGATTGTTTCATAACACAAGGCGGCATTAAGAATTTTTTTAATTTTATGTCTGTTTGGAGTCATTTCCAAGGGCATAGGTTTTCTCAGTAACACTTATAAAGCACTTTTTTCCATATTAGAATCCACTAACACACTTCAGAGGGTGTAACACAGTTTTATACATTTTTTATTTTTATTTTCAATTTATGTTCCTTCTAGCATTGAATGGAAACATAAAAATATATATTTTTTCCTTTAAATATCAAACATTTGGTCATAAGGGCCATATTGCAGGAATTTAGTCCATCATAGGCTGAGGGTCTAACACAGGTTTTTATTTTGGTTTTAGAGCACATTGCGCCCTTTGTTTTTGTTTTTCCTTTTACTCATAGAGGTCTGTAGAATGCGATACAATATTAATAACTAATATTATATCATCTATGTATAATTGTCTAGTCCCTATAATTTTGTTAGTCTGTTGAAACTATGAGCGCAAGCTACTGTTAATATCACAATAATACAAGTTAACTATGCAACCAAACACACAGTTTAAGATCAACCAAATCTCATTTATTTCCCAAGGAAATAAGAAAGCTTATATAAGCTTATTATTAGAAGTTACAAGATTACATAGCATACAATCACAATACAATACAATCGTATACTTAGCACATCCTAGTAGCTGAGATGGAATGGGAGAAATGTCCACATGGTTAGGCCTCAAGATGGCCAAATCATCAGGTTATCAGAGATACATCCTCATGACATGCTTTCCTCAACAAGCCTAAAGACACAGAGAGAGTATTTTCTGTGTGTGCGAACCTTTAATTCAGACATACACGCCCACTCATAGCCACCCCCATTTGCCCTCCATCCAATAGGCATTGCCGAGAGATAATCCTTTGCGCAGACGTGTATTCTTCAGGAAGCATGCTGTATTGTCCACTAGGGACAGCGTTTGTCCATGGATTGCAATCCATCTGACTGGGGCCAAACCTTGGGTTCGAGCTCCTACCTCAAATCTGTCAATTAAGTCCTTTCATAGACAGATTAGAATCAGCATTGTAATGCAGAGTAGTTATCATAGATAGAATGGGAGCTCCTAACCTCATATAACATATGTTGTTTAACTGGCTACATTCCAATCGGGGGAGGACATCCTATTCTCCAGAAACATGTTGGGATTACATGAGTCCCTATTGAATCCAACAAGGTCATTTGTCCTAATAAGGGAACACTCCCTTATAACAAACCAGCATATTAGAGGCTGGGGGTGTAACGGTCCGTACACACGGTCGGAGATTCCGACCACAAAATCCGTCAGATTTTTTCAGACGGATTTTGGACACTGGTGTTGCATACACACGGTCGGACAAAGAATCCGATCATTCTGAACGTGGTGACGTTCGTTGCATACGATGGAACTACGTAGAGGCTAGTAGCCAATAGCTTTTGTCTCGTAATTTGATCTGAGCATGCGTGGCACTTTGTCCGTCGGAATTCTCTACACACGATCGGAAAAGGTCTGATCGGACTTTGTTGTCGGAAAATTTGAGAGCAGGATCTCAAATTTTTTCCGTCGGAATTTCCGACGGAAAAAGTCCGATGGAGGCCACACACGGCCGGATTTTCCGACAACCTGGTCCGATCAGACATTTTCCGTTGGAATTTCCGACTGTGTGTACGGGGCATAACACATCATATACACTTTTTTCTATTTCAAGACTAATGAGTTCCATGAAATTCTAATTAACTCTAAAAGGGTACACGCGGCCCCACTAGGCACACAGGGATTTCTATTTCTGCACTCCATCCAATCGAGTGCAACCCGCAGGGGGTATAACACAGCAACATTTAGAAACTGGAACAGCGCCAATCCTACTACACTCCTTCCTTTTTCTATCTGTTTTGGCTGTGGACCAGGCAGGCACCCAGGTCTTCACAGCAGTGCATGAGATCTTGCAGGCTGCTTGGAGCTTCCACTGATTTAGACATGTTTATGTTATGACAGGCCTGCTATAAAGTATATCCAAATCCAATAACTAAAATACAGTTAGAAAGTATCAAGGGAAACTCTGGACAGCCGCACACCAGACGAAGATGAAAAATCAAATGGATTTATTAAAAACAGGAATCACATCAAAATCCAAAAACACAGCACACTGTTTTGCTGTGTTTTTGGATTTTGATGTGATTCCTGTTTTTAATAAATCCATTTGATTTTTCATCTTCGTCTGGTGTGCGGCTGTCCAGAGTTTCCCTTGATACTTTCTAACTACCTTGTTATTAGCCTGCACCTGGAGCTCCGAACTAGGAGTAGGAGCATTCGCCCTGAAGGATCCCTCTGGAGCGGTGGTTATCTCTCTCTCTAACTAAAATACAGTGCCGGGACAGGGTCATCCAGTGTCCAGGGTTAAAATATGGCACTGCACCCACCTCTCCTTCCACGTACTGCCCTGCCTGCTCTGGCACACCCATGCTTCGCCTCTCATACTCTGGCTGCCCACCGTTGATATTGAGGGTGTACTGTGCATGCATAGTCATTTGCTTGCCTTCTAGCAGCTGGGGGTGGATGGGAAGTTCCTCGTTCACTGTGGCTGATCAGGGTGAGGAGGGCAGAGAGTGGGCATGTAGGAGCACAATGTGTAAGCAGAAGCTGTTAGAGCAAACAAAGTGGAGGGAAGGACACGTTTCAATAGTTGCCCAATCTGGTGCATGCATGCAGTGGGGTGCTAGCTAAGCAGTGCCCCTTTTTCTTGGGTAAAAGTGTTGCACCCTGGCCCACTGCCTCTCCTGCCCCTTCTCCCAGCCCGGCTAAAACCTCATACATGCCTTTCAACCCCGAAATCTGAGAAAGAGGGTCACTTTGGGATGGAGAAGACATGATGGACGATAGTAGATGTGGCTACACTGCATTACAACATAACAAGGTCACTAGAAAAATAATTTACTTTGCATTTCTTTGCTTAATCTAAAGTATACAAGTTGTGAAATATTTATTTTAGCATTTAGCGAGAAATCAGGAAAATTCCTTCTCTTGACCTTTGTCCTGTTTTTTTCCTAATACATATATCCAGAGTCTGATTAGTAACATCATTGTGTGGGACAGGGAGGTGAAAGGACAGACGGTGTGTTGGAGAGCCAGTTTTCAGGATGTTACCTTTGCTTCTACTCATCCACATTGCATGTAAGTAATAGAGGGACTGATTTTTCTTTTTCCAAATTCTTTATTTTCATAAGTTTCATAATATAATTCATTACATTCACATATTGTCTTCCTCAGTGGCGTCCCTAGTGGGTGGCTTTTGGGGCTATAGCCACGAATCTCTGCAGGGGTCCCCAAGGGGAGGGAAGGCTCTCTGGGGACCCTGATTTAAGGGGAGGCTCTCTGGGGACCCTGATTTAAGGGGGAGGCTCTCTGGGGACCCTGATGTTAGGGGTTGCTCTATGGGGATATATTTATATATACACACACACACACACACATTATATACATGTGTATGCCTGCCCAAGCGCATGACTTTCTTTACTACGCTGCTATGGGCTCTAGCCCCAGATCTTTTGTAGACCTAGCAACGCCCCTGGTATTCCTAATACATCTTAGGTACTTCTGACTTTATAATCATTTAATTTAGTTGTGATTGTATCTCTTGACCCCTATGTTTTCTCCTTTTCCAATTTTTTTACCCCTATCCCCATCATTACAAAAAAAAAAGAAGAATACATTTCCCCCCTTTCAGGGCTCTCTCCAGACCTCCCCATCTCTACCTCTCCCCCCTCCTCTCCTCCCCGCCGAGCTCCCAAGAAAAATGTTTCTTTTTCCCCTTCTATTTCCCCTCCTCTTTTCCTTTCCTTTCTTTTTTTTTCTTTCCCCCCTCTACTACTCTTAATCTATTAATTATTCAAGCTTTCCCTATACGCCAGGTACGGGGCCCATGTTGTCCTGTATCTCTCATCCTGATCCTTCATTGCCAAGGTAAGATTTTCCATCTGTTGTATTTCTGCTATTCTAGCAAACCATTGAGCTCTAGCTCTAGTTGGAGGACTGTCTTTTTTTTCCCACAGCACAGGGATACACGCCCTAGCTGCTGTTATGAGATGTTTCACCAGTTTTTTAATTTTTCCACTGATATAGGGATATCCAGCAGCAAAAAGTTTGCCGGTCTATCCCCCTAGAGCGGTTCCTGTTATTGTTTTAATTTGTTTCGGCAACCATTTCCCAGAACTCCTTGATTCTTGTACATTGCCAAAAAATATGTAGGATTGTCCCTTCTGCTTCATGACATCTCCAACAAACATCAGACACTTGGGGATACATCCGGTGTAGTATACCCGGTGTTCTATACCATCTTGTAATGATTTTATAGCCCCCTTCCTGATATCTACTTGCCACTGACGCCTTTTGGTTGAATACCAAAAGCCTACTCTTCTCTCTTGAGAAAATACCATCTCTAAATCTCTTTCCCATGCTTGCAGAAAAGTAAGTTCCTGGGGTGTCTCCTCCTCTGTCAGCATGGGACTGATTTTTCAATGTCAGTAATCAAAACTGTCTTCCTTAAATGATGTATGACCACAGAGGTTTCCCCCCCAAAAAATAAAAAAATTCAGAAAATGTGGGGCATGTGCCAGGCAGAATCTTCTACTTGTGGTCTATTAGACAAAGCTCCTACTTGACTGTTAACAGTGGCTCCTGTTTATACACTGATCAGGTATAACATTATGACCATGGACAGTTATGCCGCGTACACACGGTCGGAATTCTCGTCGGAAAAAGCTCTGATGGTTTTCCCGTTGGAATTCCGACGGAATTTCGCTCAAACTGTCTTGCCTACACACAGTCACACCAAATTCCGACGGTCAATAACACAGCGACATACAACACGTTTGACGGCACTATAAAAGGGAAGTTTAATGCTTCCGAGCATGCGTCAAATAGTTTCCGAGCATGCGTCTGAATTTTGTGTGTCGGAATTGCATACACACGATCGGAAAATCCGATAGAAAGGTTTTCCGTCGGAAAAATTAAGAACAGGTTCTCAATCCAAAGTACGTCGGAAATTCCGACAGAAAAAGACCGATGGGCATACACACGGTCGGAAAATCTGATGAAAAGCTCCCATCGGACTGTTTCCATCAGAAATTCCGACCGTGTGTACGCGGCATAAGAGTGAATAACACTGGGGTTGATTTACCAAAACTGGAGAGTGCAAAATCTGGTGCAGCTCTGCATAGAGGCCAATTGGTTTCCAGGTTTGTTTTTTTGTTTTGTTATTTAAAATCAAAGCTTATTTGAACAAGTTGAATTTAGAAGCTGATTGGACACCATGCACAGCTGCACCAAGTTTTGCACTCTCCAGTTTTGGTAAATCAACCCCGTTGATTATATCATTACAATGGCACCTGAAACTGGGTAGGATATATAAGACAGCAAGTGAACACGTTGTCCCTGAAGTTGATAGCAAAAAAATAAAATAAAAATGGGCAAGCATAAGGATTTGAGTGACTTTGTGAAGGCCAAATCGTAATGGCTAGATGATTGGGTAAGAGCTTGTTCCCGGTGTGCAGTGGTCGGAACAGGACATTAACTTTCAACTCTCGATGATAATGGTAAACAGGACAAATAGAAAGCATGCACAGACAGCAACAAAAACCTGACAGAGGATCGAATCCCTCTCCACTCCATCTAAAACTAAAAAAAAAATAAGTTTTGCCTTAAGTTTTGACTTAAAACGGTAGTAAACCCGCTGAAAAAAAAAATTCTTTAAGTACACCTGTAAGGCAAAAGGCATAATGAGCTAGTATGCACCGTAGTATGCATACATACTAGCTCATTATGAAATACTTACCTTAGAACGAGGCATCGGTAACTCACCTGGTCCACGCCAAGGTCACTGACATGTTGCCTCGGCGTGTCTTCCGGGTATCGCGACTCCAGCGCTGTGAGTGGCTGGAGCCGCAATGTCGTCACTCCCATGCATGCGCACGGGGGACTTGTTCCCGGCAGGGTTCGGATTCTGCCTGCCCATCAGCTGAGAATCCCCCCTGCGCATGCGCCGCTGCAGTCAGCGGCGCATTGCACGGGGAATATCTCCTAAACCGTACAGGTTTAGGAGATATTTTTTTTACCTACAGGTAAGCCTCATTATAGGCTTGCCTGTAGGTAAAAGTCATTTTTTTCACTTTACAACCACTTTAACCACTTCAATACTGGGCACTTAAACACCTTCCTGCCCAGACCAATTTTGAGCTTTCCGCGCTGTCGCATTTTGAATGACAATTGCGCGGTCATGCTACGCTGTACCCAAATAAAATTTTTTGCATTTTTTTCCCACAAATAGAGCTTTCTTTTGGTGGTATTTGATCACCTCAATGGTTTTTATTTTTTGCTAAACAAATAAAAAAAGACAGAAAATTTTGAAAAAAAAAATATGTTTTTTTTTTGTTTCAGTTTCAAAACTTTGTAAATAAGTACATTTTCGCCTTCACTGATGGGCACTGATGGGGCTGCACTGATAAGGCGGCACTGATGGGCACTGATGAGGTGGCACCAATGAAGTGGCACTGATGAGGTGGCATTGATGGGCACTGATGGGTGGCACGGATTGGCATGGACAGGCGGCACAGATGGGCATGGGTGGGCACTGATAGGCGGCATTGTATTGTTTTGTACTGATGGATGCCAATCAGAGCCAAACAATAATGCATGCCAATCAGTGAGACGTCAGAGACTCTTTACCGAGATCGTAGTTGCGGGGTGTCAGATCACAACGACGCCCGGTCAGGATTTTGAAACCACTTTGCAGCCGTCATTCGCCTATAGGGCGGGCGGCAAGTGGTTAAGTTCCAAAAATCCCTATTATTGAGACAGCACACAACACTTTTGGCTTATGTTTTCATAGTTTTTCATCCAATTATATATAAAAAAAAAAAAAAAATCGGGCTTTGCCATATAATTTTGCACCTATTCCTTTGAACAAATTATAATACGGTCTCTCATTTCATTTGTCCTCAGCAATCTCATAAACTGCCAATTGTCTAAGTTAAATACTTTAATTGTATACCCAACACACCAGGGCCTTTTAAGATGCCAGTTAAAGAACACTTATTTATATAAAGCTTTTTTTACCACTCCATTCAATAATCAAAAATAGGACAATTGATTTAAAAAAAATATTTTCCATAAGAGAAGAACCAGCTTTTCACCCCATACATGTAGTAATCAAAGAATTGAACTGATCAAAGGGCAATATCTTCTAATCTGTCTTCCTTTAGTCAATCCCCGAAAGCTCATCTCTTCAGGACAGCCTCTCATGCTCCAGTAAAAACTGGAATTTAAAACTTTCTCCATCAGCTTATCCCGCACAGTTATTACCCTTTGTATCAATTCCCCATCCCTTTTAGATTGAAAGCTCTTACCACGAGCAGGGCCCTCCTAAAACTGGCCATGGATTGATCAAAAATCAGCTGGTTCAGCAGAGACACCGCATTTTTATCCATTTGTAGGCCATTCCCACTCCAGAGAAGTTAATCTAATAATCTGCAAGTGAAAAACAAAAAATCCTGTGCGCTGCTACCACACCTAAATCAAACTGATAAGAAGCAGCTGCAAACTCTAAATGTGTTCCCACATTCACCAGAAACTGAAAACCTAAAATGTATTGCGCTACTTCAAAAATGAACACATGCTCCACCCAAAAATGAAAAGTGACACTAACATCCACTGTAATTATCAATCAATAATTCATGGATCAATATGTTAAAAAATAAATCAATATCAGTGAATTATACACTATATTAAATATAATAAATAATTTTGCGCAAAAATAACAATAAGTGAATGAAGTGCAATATTAGAAAATTCCAGCAGATGGCGCTGGTAATAAATAAATCTGGAAACCTTCACTCAGGGCTCAAGTCCTGCGGGAACGCATGGGAACGGAGTTCCTGTACTTTTTCCACAACAGAAACTCAGTTCCCGTTAGCAGCCGTGTCCTGCAAGACTTTGAAGTATGCGAACTGTGTGGCAGGTGCTACACCAGCAGCTGCCGACACACAGCTCGCAATAGTAAGTGCCGCACACCTGATCATTCAGGCATTGCCAGTAGGGGGCCCCATGACAGCTTCCGCTTCGATCTACCTGTCAATCACAGCTAGCTGACAGGTTTATCAGGTCCCTGCTGCTAAGAGATTGTATTTAGTCAGACCTCTCGTGATGCCCTCCTCCCCGCCAGCCCCTCCTGATTTTCTGTCTCCCCATCTCCCCCCCCAGTACTTGCTCTGTGTGTCCCGCTGAATCCCCCCCTCCTCTATCTTCAGTGCCATATGATGAGAGAACCCAGAGGAGGAGCACAGCTATTCTGCTCACAGGACATGCAGGGAGAGAGGTGAGCTGAGGGAGGAACATCAGTTTGGGGTGGTAAGCTGAGCACAATACCTGGCAAAGTTTAATGCCAGGAGGGAAGTTTATGTGGAAATATGTGAAGGGTTGGAATAGCAGCGAGTGTGTGTTGGAGCCCTGCACAGTTTGCAGCCCCCCAAACATACATCTCCTAAGCAGGAACATATCACTATGTCCCCAAGCATTCTGTCCAGATAATGTGCAGTTCATTTATGACCTTACCATTTAGCCCTGTGTTATCCAAACTCTGTTCAATGAAAAGTGTAAACTCACCACATAAACACTCTATATACAAAATAAAATTCCCCAATAAAGATCAGAACATGATGTTCACATTTGCATGGAAGCACAATTGAATGAATGCTGATTATTCAGAGAATTACCGTATTTATGTTTATTGAGGATTGTTTTTTTTTATGTACCAACTGTTAAGCTTCATACACACAATACGAAAATTGGATGAAAAATAACACTTTGGAAGCGTTCGTAAATACGAGCGTATCATTTTTTTTTTGGTGGACGAGTGGATCTTGGGTGGGAGTTACCACACTTTTTTCCCCAGGACTTGACCCCTGCCTTCACTCAATAAATAATCAATACACTCACAATATAGTAACTAAAAGTAAATAATGACAGTGGTCTAATATTTAAAGGGCCAAGTGCATAAATAAGTGCAAAAAATGTTTAAGGGAAATGCATAAACTAAAACTGGGTGACCATGGTGCCAAGTAAAATATATAAAAATATATATAATATATCAATCAAGGAGTAAAAATAATGTGGATCAAAACCATATCAAAGTGAAAATGTGCATAAATTAATAAATATATGAGGTAGTCCCAGAATGGATAAATAAATGAAATAATGGTCCAATTTCATATATAAGCCAAGTCTTAGTAGTGTGGTAGCATAAAATGCTATTCCACGATCTAGAAAGATCAACCAACAAATCAAACTATGGTCCAAATAGTTCTCCAAAAAATGCTCCAATATTGCCCCAATTATTCCTGAGCGTTTTTTTATTGCTGGATATGGTATATATTCACAATGAATTTCATCAATTTTTTCCTCCGTTTTCTGGTCTCTCAGAACTCTCACCTTCAGGGTAAATAAGTATCACCTTTTGGGGGTATCCTGTAACCCCTGGAGATTTTGGTAACAGATGTCAGCAAAGTCTTGCAAGAGATAATATCAGTATCCTTCTCCTTTATAAACCTTTAGGCCCCTTTCAGACGAGGCGGACTCCGCTTGCACGGAGCCCGCCTCTGTCCGCCGGCTCAGCGGGGGATCTGTCCGTTGATCTCCGCTGAGCCGGCGGATGACAAGCCTCTCTCCGCTCACTGAGCGGGGAGGGGCTTGCGAGCGCCGCTGATCTCTATGGAGAGATCGGATGAAAACGGACAGTGTGTCCGTTTTCACCCGATCTCACCCGATCTCACCCGATCCGACGGATCTGGACGTGTGGTCCATACGTCTGGATTTGGCGGATCGGACCGGATCGGATGTCAGCGGACATGTCTCCGCTGACATCCGACGCTCCATAGAGTAACATGGAGCGCCCGTTCAGATCCGCCGTCAAAACTGACAGGCGGATCTGAACGGGCCTTCCGTGTGAAAGGGGCCTTACGCCTTAAACCTGCATTGCTCAGTGTCTCAATGACACAATACCAGGGAAAAAGCAAAGGAAGAAAGGGAAGCCTCCACTAGTGTAGTATTCAATAAAAGTTATGGATAATTTATTGCAAAGCTAAAAAGTGGACTCCTACATTCAAATAAAAATAAACAGGCAAAAGAGTTAAAAGTGATAGCTAGGCGTTCTCAGCGCCTCCTCAGGTCACCTCCCTGTGTTCGTCTGTCTCCAGCCACTCCCTACGCGTTACGATGCGTCACGTCCATGCCTGATTCTGTGTGTAGTGAGGGGGGCAAAAAGAACAGGAATATGGCTTTGCCATAGACATGTGCAATTTGTTGCATTATGAATCAAAATTCAAACACAATTTTCCTTATTCAGAGATTTGGATGTATCTGAAATTCTGAATCACAATAGTAATGAATTTCAATGAATTTGAAATAAATTATAACTAAACAAATTACCCGAATTCAAATTTAAAAAAATTATTTGAATTCCAATTTGAAAATGTATTTGAATTCCAATTTGAAAATGGAAAAATATTGTGATAAATATAGTAAGGTATAAAAGTGAAATAAAAGATGATGATTCCTACTTAGACTGCTTTAAAGAACATAATAGAATAGGACAGAATAAAATATAAGAAAAAAAATAGAAGAAAACAGAATAGAATTAAATAGACTAGAAAATAAAAACAGAATAGAATAGAAAACAAATAGAATACAATAGAAAAAAAAGAATAGAATGAATACAGCCATCTTCCAAAATTCTAATTTTGGAAGATGGCTATATTCCTTCTTTTTATTCTATTCTTTTCTATTCTATTCTTTTATTTTCTATTTCTTTATTTAGTATTCTATTCTTTTATTTTCTATTCTCTTTTATTCTATTCTATTCTAGTCTATTCTATTACTTTATATTTCATTCTATTCTCTTTTATTCTATTGTATTATTTTCTATTATATAAAGCAGCCTAAATAGGAATCCTCATCTTATTTCACTTTGATACCTTACTTTATTTATTATATTATGCTTCCATTTTGAATTTAATTTAATTGTCAAATTAGAATAGTTTCCAAATTGATTTGAAAATGATGAACATATGAAATGAATCCAAATATATGAAATGAATACCAAAAACGAATCATTCTAACATATGACAAAACTAAATTATTACCCCAATGAACTAATCCGGAACAAAACACATTTTTTTCCTTCATGCACGTCTACTCACTAATCTTCTCTAAGAAGACTTCCCTGGAGATAAGAGGGGATGGCCAGCAGTGGCGGAACTACCGCCATAGCGACACATGCGGTCGCTATGGGGCCCGCAGCCAATCAAGGGCCCGGTGAGCGGCGTTTCTAGGCGGGAGCGGGCCGCGCCGGGTGACACCCGCTAGCGGGGGTGACACCCGTGGGTAGCGGCAGCCGCACCACTAACGCCGCTCACCGTGCCTTCTGGACTGGAGCGCAGGAGGGACACAGCGGCGCGGACCGAAGCCGCCTCCCCTCCTCTCTGTTTACATTCAGAGAGGAGGAGGAGCCTGGGAGGAGGGACACACATGGCGCTGTTTCTGAGGTATGTAAGGGCCGGGGGCATCGTCTGCTGTGGGGTCTGCACTACCCGGGGGGGTCTGTAATGGGTGGGGGTGTCTGCATTGCTGGGGGTGTCTACTGATGGGGGTCTGCACTGAGGTGGGGGGGTCTGCTGTGTGTCTGCTGTGGTGTCTGCACTACCCGGGGGGGTCTGTAATGGGTGGGGGTGTCTGCATTGCTGGGGGTGTCTACTGATGGGGGTCTGCACTGAGGTGGGGGGGTCTGCTGTGTGTCTGCTGTGGGGTCTGCACAACCTGGGGGGGTCTGTAATGGGTGGGGGTGTCTGCATTGCTGGGGGTGTCTACTGATGGCGGTCTGCACTGAGGTGGGGGGTCTGTAATGGGGGTGTCTGTACTAAGGGGGTCTGCACTGAGGTGGGGGGGGTCTGTAATGGGGGTGTCTGTACTAAGGGGGTCTGCACTGAGGTGGGGGTGTCTGTACTAAGGGGGTCTGCACTGAGGTGGGGGGGGGTCTGTAATGGGGGATTGTCTGTACAAAGGGGGTCTGCACTGAGGTGGGGGGGTCTGTAATGGGGGATTGTCTGTACAAAGGGGGTCTGCACTGAGGTGGGGGGGTCTGTAATGGGGGTGTCTGTACTAAGGGGGTCTGCACTGAGGTGGGGGTGTCTGTACTAAGGGGGTCTGCACTGAGGTGGGGGGGTCTGTAATGGGGGATTGTCTGTACTAAGGGGGTCTGCACTGAGGTGGGGGGGGTCTGTAATGGGGGATTGTCTATACAAAGGGGGTCTGCACTGAGGTGGGGGGGGTCTGTAATGGGGGATTGTCTGTACAAAGGGGGTCTGCACTGAGGTGGGGGGGGTCTGTAATGGGGGTGTCTGTACTAAGGGGGTCTGCACTGAGGTGGGGGGTCTGTAATGGGGATGTCTGTACTAAGGGGGTCTGCACTGAGGTGGGGGGGTCTGTAATGGGGGATTGTCTGTACAAAGGGGGTCTGCACTGAGGTGGTGGGGTCTGTAATGGGGGATTGTCTGTACAAAGGGGGTCTGCACTGAGGTGGGGGGGTCTGTAATGGGGGAGTCTGTACTAAGGGGGTCTGCACTGAGGTGGGGGGTCTGTAATGGGGGATTGTCTGTACTAAGGGGGTCTGCACTGAGGTGGGGGGGTCTGTAATGGGGGTGTCTGTACTAAGGGGGTCTGCACTGAGGTGGGGGGGTCTGTAATGGGGGATTGTCTGTACTAAGGGGGTCTGCACTGAGGTGGGGGGGGTCTGTAATGGGGGATTGTCTGTACTAAGGGGGTCTGCACTGAGGTGGGGGGGTCTGTAATGGGGGATTGTCTGTACTAAGGGGGTCTGCACTGAGGTGGGGGGGGGGTCTGTAATGGGGGATTGTCTGTACTAAGGGGGTCTGCACTGAGGTGGGGGGGTCTGTAATGGGGGATTGTCTGTACTAAGGGGGTCTGCACTGAGGTGGGGGGTCTGCACTTGGGTGGGGGGTGTCTGTGCTAAGGGGGTCTGCACTGAGGTGGGGGGTCTGTAATGGGGGATTGTCTGTACTAAGGGGGGCCTGCACTGAGGTGGAGGGGTCTGTAATGGGGGATTGTCTGTACTAAGGGGGTCTGCACTGAGGTGGGGGGTCTGCACTTGGGTGGGGGGTGTCTGTACTAAGGGGGTCTGCACTTGGGTGGGGGGTCTGTACTGAGGGGGGTGTCTGTACTACTGGGGGGGGGGTTCTGTACTACTTAGGGGGGTCTGCACTGAGGGGGGTGGGTCTGCACTGTTGGGGGGTCTGTAATGTTGGGGAGGTCTGCACTGGAAGGGTGTCTGTACTGAGGGGATGGTGTGCACTGGGGGGGTGTCTGTACTGCTAGGGGGGGGTCCTGCACTGAGGGGGGTGTCTGCACTGAGGTGGGGTCTGTAATGCTGTGGGGTGTCTGTACTTAGGGGGGTGTCTGGCATTAGTTCTTTTTTTTTTTGTGGTGGTGGTGGGGGGGCCCATACAACATTTTGCTATGGGGCCCTGTGATTTCTAGTTACGCCCCTGATGGCCAGTATATCTAGGAATCTATAAGAGCAGTCCCAGTCCACATAGCATCCTCTGGCACTTAGTTCCCTTATAGCACTTGCATACCCAAGAGTCCACAGCTCACCCAAGGTCCTTACTCACACTGTCCCAGATGCTGTCTGCCACCCAACAGCCACAGGTAGTTCCTCAGTGAGGGCAATAACAAGAACCTCCTCCAGACCCGAAGTTTAGGACACTGCCCTCCAGCAAAATTCCATTAGTAATCCTCTCCAGGCCCTCAGCTCAGCACCTGCTGAGTCTGAGACTGCAATTTTTTGTCTCACTAGCTATCTCACATGGGCAGGATGCCCAGGAAAACTGGAACCTTCCCTGGAGAGGAAAACCACTCTGGAAAGGCCTCCCAAACATTTATCATCATCCTCAGACACCCTCTGGATGCCTCCTTCCAGGAAATGGCTGGGCTATGATAAATATTCATACTGGTCATTTGACTCTCCCTGCATGATATTCTGGAATCGTATTACAGGAGCAGGTGAGGGAAATCAAACACCCATCTAGGAAATCCTGACCAGACAAAAATAATTGATCTTTTCCACTGGCTGCAGTGAAGCCTGAAACTAAATTTAGCCTAGCAGCCTAAGTAAAAGAGGGCGCACAAGGAATATATTTAAATAAAATATTTTGTGCCAGAAGTTCAGCTTTAAATGTTTGCCACATCTATTCAGAGTGAGTTGAATGAGCTTTTCTACAGGACATGGATGCAGTGACTTAATTGGTTTGTTCTTTATCTTTTTCTCAGCGACTTTTGCGACTCCTGAAATAAAGTGTGACCTGACCAAACTGGCTATTTATGGCGGTAACTACACCCTAAGCGATGGTGGCAATATTGGCAGTGAAGTGCACTACAGTTGCCCCAAAGAAAAGTACCCCTATCCATCTTTCTTCCAGGAGTGCCTTGCTAATGGACAATGGACTCATGCTATGCACCGGTTTGTATGTAAAAGTAAGTAATAACTGTGCCATTTGCCATGTATTCATGCTTTGTAGGTCTTAGCTCCTAAATATCTTCAAATGTATTGATACTCCATAAAAAATAGGTACAGCAGATGTTAACGCGTTTCAGCCATGATGGCCTTGTTTACAACAAGGCCGTCATGGCTGAAATGTCATGTGAACAAGGCCGTCATGGCTGAAATGTAATGTAAACAAGGTCGTCATGGCTGAAATGTCATGTGAACAAGGTCGTCATGGCTGAAATGTCATGTGAACAAGGCCGTCATGGCTGAAATGTCATGTGAACAAGGATGTCATGGCTGAAACACGTTAACATTTGCTGTACCTATTTGTCTTTTATGAAGTATCAATAAATTTGGAGAAATTTAGGAGCATGTATGGTGTTTCATTTATTTATCAGTTACGCTGCGGGCTTGCTTCCGAATTTGTGTGATGTCAGCAGGCCCCGGCCAATGATATATGGCTGAGACCTGCTGATCAGTTGTGTCCAATCACAATAGAATGCTGTGTTTACAAACACACATATCTGGCTGTTTCTTTGCTTTGCAGGGAGAAAACCAGCCAGATCTGTTAGTGAAACAGCACATATTTCACACATTAAATTTGTTAGGCACACAATTAACCCCTTGATTACCTCTAGATGTTAACCCCTTCCCAGCCAGTGCCATTAGTACAGTGACAGTGCACAGTATTATTACCAATCACTGTATTAGTGACACTATTAATGTCAGTGTACCTCCCAGTGAGGGTCTTTTGTGCCAGCCACACTACCACAGTCCCACTATAAGTCGCTGATCACTGCCATTACAGCATCATGCTGCGTAAATTCCAGTATATATACCATAGTTTGTAGACGCTATAACATTTGCGCAAGCCAATTAATATACACTTATTGGTGTTTTTTGTTTACCAAAGACATGTAGCAGAATAAATTTTGGCCTAAATATATGACAAAATGCGATTTTTCTTTTCTTTTTATTGGATATGATTTATAACAGAAAGTAGAAAATGGTGTTTTTAAAAAAAAAAATTGTTAATTTTTGGTTAATATAATTAAAAAAAAAAACAGTGGTAATCAAATACCACCACCATCAATATTTGTATGAAAAAAATACATACATATAATTTGGGTAAATGACCACGCAAATGCCATTTAAAGTGTCAATGCTAGTGTCGAATAGCAAAAAAATGCCCATGAAGGAGGTAAAACCTTCTGGAAGTCAAGTGGTTAAAATGAATGTACAGGGAATTCTTATGCCCCGTACACACGGTCGGAAATTCCGACCACAAAATCCGTCAGATTTTTTCCGACGGATTTTGTTCGACACTGGTGTTGACAAAGTTGTCGGAAAAAGATCATCCTGAACGTGGTGACGTTCGTTGCGTACGACGGGACTACATAGAGGCTAGTAGCCAATAGCTTTGGTCTTGTAATGTGATCTGAGCATGCGTGGCACTTTGTCCGTCAGAATGCGCTACACATGATCGGAAAAGGTCCGATAGGACTTTGTTGTCGGAAAATTTGAGAGCAGGATCTCAAACTTTTTCTGTCGGAAATTCCGACGGAAAAAGTCAGATGGATCCCACACACGGTCGGAATTTCCTGACAACATGGTCCGATAGGACATTTTCTCTCGGAAAATCCGACCGTGTGTACGGGGCATAAGAATATTGTGGGCTTATCCAGGAGCTTTGATGGAGTGATTTTTTCATGTATAATTTCTCTCTCCCTCTGAGAGTTAAGCTGGGTACACAACTACACACTATGAGAAAATTGGAAGAAAATTTCCATACAAGGAAGGCACGATCATTCGATTTACTGATAGTGTGTACACAACTTTCCACATTCGAGGCACAAACTTCTCTTGTATGTGAACAAAATTAACGAAATTTCATTTAAATTGTACTGTTTTTCACACAAGAAAAATCTGACAAAAGACTGCGCATGATCAGAAACAATAAACAATCAAAAAAATGCCTTTGTTGTATGAGAATTTTCATACATTATTTGCATCCTCGGTTTTGGCTTGCTGTGGAACATCGTGGAAAGACGGACGATCGTTGCCCCCGATTTTTCTTATAGTGTGTACCCATCTTACCCTCAGTTCCCTACATTTATCATGCTTGGCTTCTGTGTCATCTTTCGTTTTGTTTTTTGCTAGATGTCCTCTGTCCGGGTCAGCTGATGTTTGAGGGTGGAGAATACTTTCCAAGGAAAACAAAGCACAATGTTGGTGATGTCCTAAACTTCCAGTGCTATGCTGGATTTTCAATGACCGGACCAGAAAGGCGCATTTGTCAGGAAGATGGACAATGGAGTGGAACCACAACTACGTGCCAGAATTACTGTAAGAGAGGCATGGGGACCAGAGAACAGTATGTTATTATCTTATGGTGGAGAGAACCCAATGCCAGGCAGTTGTCAGTGTGGGGGTTTCAGCAAAAAAAAAGTGTAAAAATTGTGTTTACATTCCCTAACCTCAAGCTTATCCTCATACTTGGGCTGATCCTAACCAGGGCCATCTTAACACAGGGCAAAAGGGGCAGCTGCCCTGGGCACAGTCATTGTTGTGAGGCACAAAGCAGCTGTCCCTGGAGCCCGCACTGCCCGCCAGGGCTTTTTTTCAGCCAGTTCCACCACATCCAAGCTCTGGTGCTGATCACTTACTGACTTCTGAGCTGCTCACTACTGTCACTTGTGCATATAGAAATGCTGCTTCTGTTTTTGCAAGTGACAGCACTCCCCTCCTGGTGGCTGTTCAGAACCCTCCCTGGTCTACATATTGATCTCTATATAAGAGCAGAGAAGGGAGGGGCGGGGGGATCTACACAGATGGAAGCTCCTCCTGAAATCAGAAGCTTGCATGGACATGCTGTAAGTTGTAGCTGCTCTTCTGCAGCCTCACTCTAATGTTTTATAGGTGGTGGGAGAGGATTTCTGTTCTGGAAGCTCTGTACTTGGGAGAGTAACTTGGATACAAACAGCACACCCCTGAGCCCTGCACTCTGTACATAGTTAACCCCTCAAGCCTCCACTCTGTACATACTTTGCCCCTTAACCCTGCACTCTGTGCGTAGTGTACCCTGTAACTATGCACTCTGTACATAGCACAACCCTGCCCTTTGTACGTAGCGTACCCTGCAACTATGCACTCTGTACGTAGCACAGCCCTCAACCCTGCACTCTGTATGTAGCGCACTCCTCAACCCTGTACTCTGTATGTAGTGCACCCCTCAAACTTGCACTTTGTACGTAGCGCACCCCTCAAACTTGCACTCTGTACGTAGTGCACCCTCAACCCTGCGCTCTGTACGTAGGGCACCCATCAACCCTGCACTATGTACATAGGGCACTAATCAACCCTGCACTCTGTACGTAGAATACCCCTCAACCCTGCACTCTGTACGTAGAATACCCCTCAACCCAGCACTCTGTACGTAGCTCACCCCTCAACCCTGCACTCTGTACATAGATCACCCCTCAACCCTGCACTCTGTACCTGGCGCACCCCTCAACCCTGCACCCTGTACATGGCGCACCCTTGAACCCTGCACTTTACATGGCGCACCCCTCAACCCTGCACTCTGTATGTAGTGCACTCTTCAACACTGCACTGTATGTGCTGCACTACTAAGCTTTGCATGTAGCGCACTCCTCAACCCTGCGCTCTGTATGTAGTGCACTCCTGAACTCTACGCTCAGTATGTAGCACACTCCTCAATACTGCACTTTGTATGTAGCACACTCTTCAACCCTGTACTCTGTATGTAGTGCGCTCCTGAACCCTGCAGTCTATATATATATATATATATATATATATATATATATATATATATATATATATATATAGTGCATTCCTGAACTCCTGGTATGTAACAGTGCCTCACTGTTAGTGCAGTTTGGCCACACCCACAATTTACTTAATACAACACGTTCAGTTGATGGTGGAGAGACAAATGAATAACAGTGTCCCCTCCCACTCTCGTGTATCACTTTCACTGAAAACAATGCGAGGAGTGTTGTGAATTGAAGAGAGGACAGAAACGGGCAAGTGGCCCTTGGTTCTTTGTTTAACATGTGTGATTAAAGTTGAAATATTGCAGTTTACGTTTAAGTCCTTAGATGCGGTGGATACATTAATTCTCACTGTTTTCCAGGCTTTTTATTTTTGAAAGATAATCCTGCAAATAAAAAAAGTTCCTGTCCCCTCCTGGCTGTACTAACCCTTCCACTATCAATGGAGGGAGGCATAGTTGTCACACGGTTCTTCTTTTAGGCTTTTCTGGCAAGATCAACAGGTATTTTTTGTACTTGCTGAAAATGATTCTTAGCCTGAATAAAGAAAAACCAGTCACTGCATTTAGGCCCCTTTCACACTGGGGCGGGGAGCCGCGGTGACGGTAAAGCAGCGCTATATTTAGCGCTGCTTTACCGTCATTTTAGCCACGGTTTTCAGCCGCTCGCGGTGCGGTTTTACCCCCCGCGAGCGGCCGAAAAAGGGTTAAAGACCCCCGCAGAGTGCCGCCGTAGCGGCGGTATTGCCGCGGTATCACCGCGGTGTCCCATTCGAATCAATGGGAAGGAGCGGTATAGGAGCGGTGAATACACCGCTCCTATACCGCTCCAAAGATGCTGCTAGCAGGACTTTTTTTTTGACCGTCCTGCTAGCGCACCGCTCCAGTGTGAAAGCCCGCCGGCTTTCACACTGGAGTTAAAGGGGCCGGATTTTTTCAGGCGGTATACAGGCGCTATTTTTAGCGCTGTACCGCCTGAAAAACGCCCCAGTGTGAAAGGGGCCTTAGGGACTCGTAAGGTGCATTAGATCACATTCTTTGTTCTTGGATTAAGCAATCCTTTAAATCTTTTGTCTTTTTTTTATCGCTTCTCCTGTGTAGTTGAACACTGCTCTGATCCTGGAGTCCCACCTGGAGCAACTAAAGCCGGAACTTCATATGGAGTGAATGATAAAGTCCATTATTGGTGCCAAGCTGGGTTACATCTGATTGGATCTAAAGAAAGAAAGTGTATGTGGAACAAGCAATGGTCCGGTGCTGAGCCATTCTGCAAGGGTAAGAGGAGATGTTTTATTGTTAGCTAGAACTGGGTTGGTATACTAAATTGCCATTGTCTATTCCCTTTTCACCTAGAGCACTGATTTGTAGGGGTATTGGTGAGTAAGGATGAGCCCGATGTTCAAGTCGAACATCGGGTGTTCGCCTGTTTGCCAAATAGCGAACAATTTGGTGTGTTCGCGGCAAATTCGAAAGCCGTGGAACACCCTTTAAAAGTCTATGGGAGAAATCAAAGGGGGACATGTATCAATGCAAAAAAAGTTTTAAAAACGGACGGACTGGCAATACACATAAAAGTCATTGAAAAAAAACGCATGGGATTCCCCCACAGTCCATTACCAGGCCCTTCAAGTCTGGTATGGATATTAGGGGAACCCCAAACCAAAATAAAAAAAAAATGGCGTGGGCCCCCCCCCCCAAAAAAAATCCATACCAAACCTTTATCCGAGCACGCAACCTGGCAGGCCGCAGGAAAAAGGGGGGACGAGAGAGCGCCCCCCCTCCTGAACTTTACCAGGCCACATGCCCTCAACATGGGGAGGGTGCTTTGGGGTAGCCAAAGCACCGTGTGCCCATGTTGATGGGGACAAGGGCCTCATCCCCACAACCCTTGCTCGGTGGTTGTGGCGGTCTGCGGGCGGGGGCTTATCGGAATCGGAATTTAACAAGGGGACCCCCAGATCCCGCCCCCCCTCTGTGTTATGGTAACGGGGTACAAATTTACACTTACCATTTCACAAAAAAAAGTGTGAAAATTGTAAAAATTACATGACACGGCTTTATTAAACAAGTTTTTTAACAAGTCCTTTATTAAAAAATAAAACTGTCCCACAGTCTTCTTCTCTTGCTCTGCTGATGGACGGAAAAATAAAAATCCGCACGCTGCCATCGATCCGCCTCCATGGGAGGCACCCACCGTAATGACCGTCCTCTCACTGAGGGCGGGGCCACGCGGTGATGTCGCTGGGTGACCCTGCCCCCCTCTGACGCACGAGGACATCCCTATGGCTTAGGGATGTCCCTGTGGTTTAGAGGGGGGCGGGGTCACCCAGCGATGTCACCGCGTGGCCCTGCCCTCGGTTATAAAAGAGCTGTCATCTGAGAGGACGGTCATTACAGCGGGTGCCCCCCATGGAGGCGGATCGGTGGCGGCGTGCCGTTTTTTTTTTTTTTTTTTTCGGTCCATCGGCGGAGCAAGAGAAGAAGACTTTGTGACACAGCTTTATTTTTTTATTTTTTAATAAAGAACTTGTCCCAAAGCCGTGTTGTGTAATTTTTACCATTTTCACACTTTTTTTGTGAAATGGTAGGGGTACATTTGTACCCCGTTACTATTTCACACAGGGGGGAGGCCGGGATCTAGGGGCCCCCTTGTTAAAGGGGGCTTCCAGATTCTGATAAGCCCCCCCGCCCGCAGACCCCCACAACCACCAGGCAAGGGTTGTGGGGATGAGGCTCTTGTCCCCATCAACCTGGGGGCACGGTGCTTTGGCTACCCCAAAGCACCCTCCCCGTGTTGAGGGCATGTGGCCTGGTACGGTTCAGGAGGGGGTGCGCTTGCTCGCCCCCCCTCTTTTCCTGCGGCCTGCAAGGTTGCGTGCTCGGATAAGGGTCTGGTATGGATTTTTGGGGGACCCCCACGCCATTTTTTTTTTGGAGCGGGGTTCCCCTTAAAATCCATGCCAGACCTGAAGGGTCTGGTATGGATTTTAAGGGGGAACCCCACACCATTTTTTTTTTTAAATTTTGGTGCGGGGTTCCCCTTGATATTAATACCAGACCCAAAGGGCCTGGTAATAGACTATGGGGGAATCCCATGCCGTTTTTTTCAATGACTTTTATGTGTATTGCCGGGACAGACAATTCATTACAGCCGCGAGTAGTTTTAAATTACTTTTTTCCTTTTAGAAATGTAATTTTGTGCAGGGACTGTTGTAAACACGGGAAACATGCGCCACTTTACAGGGATTCTATAGACACCCCCTAGGTACAAAATTTAAAGGAATATTTCACTTTTATTGTTTCACTTTAAGCATTATTAAAATCACTATATAAAAAAATGAGCAAGATTCAAATTATATCAAAACCTACTCCCTCAGCGCCTATGAAATACAATCTAAATGTGTATCAGCAGCTACTATCAAGAATCAAAGTACATAGTACAAGTGCTGATGATATATAATTTTATTAAAATCACTGCTCCCGTTTTAAAACTTTTTTTTGCATTGATACATGTCCCCTGGGGTAGGACCCAGGTCCCCAAACACTTTTTATGACAATAACTTGCATATAAGCCTTTAAAATGAGCACTTTAAATTTTCATGTTCGTGTCCCATAGACTTTAACGGTGTTCGCGTTTTGGAACAAATTTTTTGCCTGTTCGCATGTTCTGCTGCGAACTAAACCGGGGGGTGTTCGGCTCATCCCTATTGGTGAGGTACCTGGGCTTAACCTCATTAATGGCACAAGTAAGCGGGACCTAATCAGGCAAGTCCTTATCATTTTTAGGTAATTACAGTAATTACAAAGTGATTTAAAGCGAGCTCAACCCTAAAGTGGAACTTTCGCTCATCGGAACCCTCCCCCCCTCCGGTTTTCAGGGGGGATGGGGGTGCAGATACCTGTATAATACAGGTATCTGCACCCACTTCCGGGCGTAGATAGCCGCAGAATCTGCGGGTATTTACACCACTTCCTGCAGGGCCCCCGCTGTCTGCTGGGAAACACACGTCTCCCGGAGACAGCAGGGAGCGTCCTAATTGCGCAGCGCAACTCGCGCATGCGCAATAGGGAACCGGGAAGTGAAGCCGCAAGGCTTCACTTCCTGATTCCCATACCGAATATGCCGGCGGCAGCACCCGAGAGACGATCGACAGATCGGCTTTCGGGTGGCGACATCGCCCGCTGGGTGAGTGTCCATATTTTAAAAGCCAGCAGCTGCAGTATTTGTAGCTGCTGACTTTAAAAAAAAAAAAAATGTCAACAGACTCCCTCCTTAACTCTCTCCCATTGTATTACAGATCGGTACATGTATGACACTCCAGAGAAGGTGGCAGAAAGTTTTTCCTACTCAATTGCTGAAATTATTGCCGGATCAAAACCAGTAAGGGAAGGTAAGATACTGTATATAAAATCCCAGCAGATGGAAGAAAATGCTTACTTGATTAGGGTAGTCATGTAGTAACATGGAAGGGTTTCCACCTTCTACGGCCTTTGTGAACATTGGCAAACTGAATATGCCAGTTTCCCACTTAAGCCCCATACACACGGTCGGACAATCCGCGGACCAGGTCGGTCGGATCCTGTCCGTCATACTTTGTCTGATGTTGGTTTTGCGTACACACGGTCGGACAAAGTTGTCGGAAAATCCGATCATTCTGAACGTGGTGACGTTTGTTGCGTACGACGGGACTACGTAGAGGCTAGTAGCCAATAGCTTTGGTCTTGTAATGTGATCTGAGCATGCGTAGCACTTTGTCCGGTCGGACAACCGTACACACGATCGGATTTGGTGTGATCGGACCGTGTTGTCGGCAAATCTTTCCAGCAGGAGATAAGACTTTGTCCGTCGGACAATCCGACGTACACTGTCCGATGGTGCATACACACGGTCTGATTTTTCAACAACATTGTCCGATCGGACAGAATCCATGAAAAAGTCCGACCGTGTGTATGGGGCTTAAGACTTGTGAATGAATGACTTGTTTTTTAGATCCTGGTTTGCCAAACCAATACTAACGGTGACAGCACGGCCATTAGCTAAAGATAGACATCCTATCCTTTATACAGTTTCTAATCTTCTTCATTGTTTTGGGTGAAATAATATCCAATTCTTTGAGAGATAATTTTATCTTATGTTGGCACATCTTTTTTTTCCCATTTGTAACACTGTTATGCGGCGTACACACGGTCGGAATTTCCGATGGAAACAGTCCGATGGGAGCTTGTCATCGGATTTTACGACCGTATGTATGCCCAATGGTCTTTTTCTGTCGGAATTTCCGACGGACTTTGAATTGAGAACCTGTTCTCAATTTTTCCGACGGAAAACCTTTCTATCGGATTTTCCGATCGTGTGTATGCAATTCCGACACGCAAAATTCCGACGCATGCTCGGAAACAATTCGACGCATGCTCGGAAGCATTAAGCTTCCCTTTTATAGTGCTGTCGAACGTGTTTTATGCCGCTGTGTTTATTAAGCATTAAGCTTCCCTTTTATAGTGCTGTCGAGCGTGTTTTATGCCGCTGTGTTATTGACCGTCGGAATTTGGTGTGATCGTGTGTAGGCAACACAGCTTGAGCGGAATTCCGTTCCGTGCTCATTTTGATTTAGGGCTAATTCACACCACGAATAGCACAGGAATGCACTGTGCATTCTTTTTGCCACCTAGCAATGCCTCTGGTCATAGGATTCTATCTAAAATGCCATCTTGAGTAGAAAAAATGTCCTTAATATTAATTTAACTGTTGGCAACTGTGAACACATCTGCAGTGTACATGGGCACAGCTGGACACAAGCTGATGCAAGTGAGCAGCGAAAATCCTGTGACCTACTTTATGTTCCTACCTCTTATGCCCCGTACACACGGTCTGAAATTCCGACCACAAAATCCGTCTGATTTTGTCCGACACTGGTGTTGCATACACACGGTCGGACAAAGTTGTCGGAAAATCCGATCATTCTGTACGTGGTGACGTTCGTTGCGTAATGTGATCCGAGCATGCGTGGCACTTTGTCCGTCGGAATTCGCTACACACGATCGGAAAAAGTCTGATAGGACTTTGTTGTCGTAAAATTTGAGAGCAGGATCTCAAAATTTTTACGTCGAAAATTCCGACGGAAAAAGTCAGATGGAGCCCACAGACGGTCGGAATTTCCGACAACATGGTCCGATAGGACATTTTCTGTCGGAATATCCGACCGTGTGTACGGGGCATTAGAATTGCTGACCATTTCCCTTTTAATCACCAGACAGAGAAAGCCGCAGACTGGAAATACGTAAAGAAGACCCTCTAAATATCTTCATCGTCATTGACACATCAAAAAGCATTGGGCAAAGAAATTTTCAGACAGCAAAGGATATCAGTGAAATCTTCATAGAAAAGGTAAGATATCGCTGAGCACACACTAACATATTGAACTATGGTTAGCCTGGGGCGATTACTCACAAAGTACACTGGCACCTAGAACAAGTATGCAACTAGTGAAGTCAACAGGGGGTCAAAAAGAAATAAAAATTCCTGCAAACTTGTTCCAGGTCAATGGTTTAAAGCACTGAGACCACTGATTCAGCATGACAATGAGGCAACCAATATTTTGAGACAGAGAGGTCAACAATTGAATGCCTAGAAGACTGGTAGTTTCTATTGAATGGTAACTTTTATTGCCAAGAGACTGTTTTCTGTGCAGCTCCCGGCACAAAGATCTATGACCTACCCTACGCCCCCCTACGCCCCCTCCACACTAACCCTAATACCAACTTTCACCCTAACACTCTCTGTAATACTAGCCTTCCTTGTACCCTAACACTAATGGTCTGTGTCAATGGACTTTTGTTTGCTTTAGAACTGTTTCTCTCCTCACAAGTCTATGCGCATTGAATAGCAGCTCAAGGTCAAGTGCAAGTCAACTGTGCCTGCAATGAATTTTGAATGGTCTCACAATTGTCTCAAACTTAAGTCAAAATCACACTGCATTTTACCAGTGAAGCCCATTGACATGAGTTCTAATTCTTGCCTTAAGCATCCCTGTAATTCTTCCTATGTTCCTCCTCATTTTGATACGTCAGAGCTGAGGAGGAGCCTAGGAGAAGCCAATGTCTAATGCCGTGTACACATGACCGGACTTTCCGGCAGACTAGTATAAGTGAGGGAAAACCCCCTTTAGAAAGTTGTCTCTAGAACAGATGACCTGTTGGAAGATTTCTTCTCACCTTCTGTTCTGGAGTAATGTTTTTGGATAACAATTTCCATCACAATGACAATGGTCCTATGATGGACCCATGATGCCTTCCATTCACTGTATGTCATCTGTCGTCTGGGTTGAATGATGCTGAACATCATGATTAAGAGAAAAGGAAAAATTATGGGGAACAGCACTGGGGAGGAAGTGAGCACTGCAGCCTAACTGCATTTTTATTTTAAACACTGCCTAGGGGGGGACAATAAAAAAGCCCAGAGCTGAGCTTTAATCAAAGAAAAGCTCATTGATGATTGGATAATCTGAGTTTAAAGCAACGTTTGCATACAAGAAGACAAAAATTTTGCATACAAATCATTGTAACGTTTGCATACAAATCATTGTAATGCCCCGTACACACGGTCGGATTTTCCAATGGAAAATGTCTGATCAGACCATGTTGTCGGAAAATCCGACCGTGTGTGAGCTCCATCGGACTTTTTCCATCTCCGGGATCCTGCTCTCAAATTTTCCGACAACAAAATCTGATCAGACTTTTTCCGATCGTGTGTAGAGAATTCCGACGGACAAGGTGTCACGCATGCTCAGATCAAATTAGGAGACCAAACCTATTGGCTACTAGTCTCTACGTAGTTCCGTCGTACGCAACGAACGTCACCACGTTCAGAATGATTGGATTTTCTGACAACTTTGTCCGACCGTGTGTATGCAACACCAGTGTCGGACAAAATCCGTCGGAAAAAATCAGACGGATTTTGTGGTCGCAATTTCTGACCGTGTGTACGGGGCATAAGTGGGCAAATGATTGGAGACCTTCAATTAGGGGTACTCATGTTACATACAAATGGCAATTGCCCCAAACTATAACTTGACGCATGTCAATCAACAACATAGAAAAAATCCCATCTCAACTTACCAGCCAGCCTGCAATAAACCAAATCCTCCTGTCAAACAATTCACTTTAAAAATGTGTTTTGTTTTCACACATTTGCAAATACACGCGTAAGCAGCAAAAGCCAGGCTATGGCACCCCGTATCTGCAGTCTTAACTCTATACATTTTGAGAGCCTCCATAGTAGCAGCACATATACAATAATGGATAGATTGAGGGCAGGTATGCCTGGAGGGAGCTCACTCCTTCTTAAAGGCACAGGGGCGCACTGGACACCCAGCACATAGCACAATGGCAGCGAAGGTGTCCAGTGCACAAACGGCAACTGCCCCAAATTATAGCTGGCCTTAACAGCAAGGAGCACATGGAAGAGCGACGCATGTCAAACAACAGCAAAGAAAAATTCCCAGCTCACTTACCAGCCAATCTGCAATAAACCGAACTGTTCTGCCTAATGCCTCGTACACACGGTCGGAATTCTCGTCGGAAAAAGCTCTGATGGTTTTCCCCTCGGAATTCCGACGGAATTTCGCTCAAACTGTCTTGCCTACACACGGTCACACCAAATTCCGATGGTCAATAACACCACGCCTTAAAAACGTTCGACTGCACTATAAAAGGGAAGTTTATTGCTTCTGAGCATGGGTCTGATTTTGCATGTCGGAATTGCATACACACGATCGGAAAATCCGATAGAAAGGTTTTCCGTCTGAAAAATTAAGAACAGGTTCTCAATCCAAAGTCCGTCGGAAATTCCGACAGAAAAAGACCGATGGGCATACACACGGTCGGAAAATCCGATGAAAGGCTCCCATCGGACTGTTTCCATCGGAAATTCCGACCGTGTGTACGCGGCATTACAGTTCACATTAAAAACAGAGGTTTAGTTTGCACACATTTGCAAATATATGCGTAAGCTGCAGAGGCCACGCCACCCCAGTATCATCCTGGGTTCTGGTTCCCAAGTCTCTGGAATATGGCAAACATCCACGACTTCCCCCAATGTAGTGTGCCATGACTGATTCGGGGGGGGGGGGGGTAAAAAACAAAGGCACAAATTTGCAGACGTGCCTTTTTTGAGAATATTTTTGGAAAATGCCTTATATATATATATATATATATATATATATATATATATATATAAATATATATTTTTTTTTTATCTTGACTAGATTTCATCCTATGACATTGTGCCTCGCTTTGCTGTCATCTCTTACGCTTCAAATGTAAAAACCATCGCAAGTCTGAATGAAAATTTGAATCCAGAGGAAGTAATTGAGAACCTTAAGAAATTTCGTTACAGTGGTAAGATATTCTACAGGTTGGACTCTTATAGATAACACCTGGTACAACTACGTTATTGGACAGTGCAGAGGACATCCTGGTGGGCAAATTGCTGTCAAGTATTTTTTTTTCTCAAATACATGATACATTGTTTATTAAAAAAAAATAAGTTAAAAAAAATAGACATAAATCCAGCACAATTGTCACATAGGACAAGACAAAAACAAAGTCAACACCAGAAACGTGGCAATAGGAAAAGGATATTCAAACAATAGAGAGAACTTAGGGCACATAACCTCACAATAATATTCTATCCACAATAAGATCAGTGGGACCAAGGCTGGGGTCTCCATCCACAAGCCTCCGATTTTTTCAAAATTCCCTACGTAGCTTTCCAGTATATCACCTATAGATTTAACCAATTCAGCATGTGTAGGGGGATCCTGAGATTTCCAATGGACCAGTCTAAGGGCCTGAAATAGAGCTCTAGCAATGGCTTCACTAATAAAGTTCTCAACCTGTAAATCACCTAGGATACCCAACACACAGCATTTGAGATTGACAGACAGTGGTTTAAAACACCTCATTAAGGGTGGTCACTAGACCTGTCCAGTACGTATTCAACTTGAGGCATCGTCAGAGTAGATGGATTAGATCCCCATAATCTCACCTACATTATTACACCAGGTAGCAGCACACATTATTATTTCTATGATTACATTTAATGCAAGTAGGATCTAGTAAAGCCCCCATCTTAATCTCCAGAGCTTCTTCCCACTACTCAGCCTCAAAGGCACCTACTGTGTCAGTAATTCTGACAGGCATTCAGTAACATTGCATAGCTCCTTGAAATAAAAGCCTTCACAAGAGCAGTACTTTTCATTAAATTAAATAGAGGGGTCGGGGACTGTCGCCACACTGTACCATCACCCTGGGCCCGCACTGCATGGTGTAATTGAAGATAGTAAAACTGCATCCTGTGGGGGAGGCAAAAAGAAGTTTGCAATTCCTGAAAGGGATATAAAGTCCCATTATATATAACTCCATAGGGCTTCCATTTTTTTGTGTAAACTTTGTTTATTAGGTTCGGTCACAGCTTGACATACATTTGCAGTATAAGCTTAATGGTGACATACATTTTGTCATTTCATTGGAAACAAAAAGAAGAGGTAACATATAGTAACAGAGATAGATACAACATGAGGGGGATTACTCTTGTCCCTTCCCTTGTGCTTCCATCGGCCTGTTAACTATGGTAGGCTCAGGGTTTCAATCGCCAACTACATAGTGACAAGGCAGGCCGCCAGTCACACAACCAGCCTCTTACCCCATGTTGGCCTCAGCAGGTGGGGGGGTCTGGATTTACTACGACGCCGCCTGGCCCAGGCCCCACACCAGGAGAGGGGGGTAAACAGGACCTCTATCTGACCTCCTCCAGTGTTCTGCCTAGGCCTAAGCCGCATCCGAGCTCCTCCAGAACCCCAGTGGGAGGCAGATCACTACCACCTCCCATTAGGTAGCTCATGTTCCGGCAGGGAAATTTGTAGCGCTTAACAGCCCTACCAAATGGAGGGGACATGTTATCCAGGCCTTCAAGCGATTTTAACCTTTAGCGATAAGTAAATTATTGGGGGGGGGGGGGAGGGGTAGCAAGGGGTTAAAGAGGAACGATAGGGAAAACAGTGAGAACAGGAAAGGGGGAAGAATCAGGATCTTACCTTAGCTCATGCGAGTCTTTAGTGTTCGCACCGGGCTCCTAGCCACCAGGCAGCCATGTCCTTCATCAAGACGGGTGTATACAATGTTCATTGTCGGTGCTCAGGTCTAAGGGGGGTATATTCCTCTACTACCGAGGTCAGTCATGGTGGCCCAGGGCTGGCTCCGCTAGTTCTAAAAGTGCCACGTCTAGGCTAGAAGGGACCTGGGTGGGATCAGAAAAATCATCTGTCCATAAGGACCACGTGATGGCAAGCTTGTCCCTGGTGCCCTTACAGGTAGCAATCCATTCCTCTGCTTCCCTGATCTCATTCACTCTGCATTTCCATTCCTCTCTGCCTGGTACCTGTGCCTTCTTCCAGTAAATAGGAAGCAATCTCTTGGCTGCATTCAACAGGTGGGGTAACACATTCTTTTTATAGTGACTTACTGGAATGGGAGGAATGTGTAGGAGGAAATGGACCGGAGAGAGGGGAACTTCTATCCCTAGAATTTCCTTAACCTATTTCTTAACATCCTTCCAGAAGGGTGCGATCAGTGGGCAGTCCCACCATAGGTGTAGTAGGGTTCCGTGGCCTCCACAACCCCGCCAACATAATTCAGAGTTGGCAGGGTACATCCGTGCCAGGTCAGCAGGGATCCTGTACAAGCGTGACAGTATTTTGTAGTTTGTCTCTTGCATTCTGGAGTCTACAGAGCTTGAATGGGTAAGCTGATAAAGATTTCTCAGCTGAGGCCCAGTAAATTCCAGCCCTAGGTCCCTCTCCGAGGCCCAGATATATATGGGCTTGGAGGCCGATGATCCCAGTAGATGGTAAATTTCTGAGATCATGTGTGGGATTGGTTCTTCTGCTATGAATAGGCCTTCAAAGAGTGTAAGTGATGTCATGCCTCTTATGGAGCTGCTGTGTACCTCGAAAAAGTGATGTAATTGTCTGTACCTCCAGCTCTTTTTATTTATTTTAATCTTCCTATTTCCAAACTTTTTTTCACCTCACAGAACATGATGGTTATACGGGAACAAACACTCGCGGAGCACTGGTTCGAGTGTATGACATGCTGTCTTTGGATCTGCGAAGCAATGAAGAGAAGTTTCTGAAAACCAGGAATATCATTCTGCTAATAACAGACGGTAACGGCACTTTATGATGCTGATTCAGTAATGGGAAGAGCAGTGAGGGTGGCCAATGTGCAGCAACCCCTAGAAACCAATTGAAATTCAGTTTACTCGAGTAACCTAAAACTCTGTGCCTTAAACACTTGACCGCTGCAAGATTTACCCCCCCCCCCCCCCTTCCTGACCAGGCCATTTTTTGCGATACGGCGCTGCGTTACTATAACTGACAGTTGTGCGACACTGTACTCAAAAAAAATGTATCATGTATGTCCTTTTTATCCCACAAATAGAGCTTTATTTTGGTGGTATTTGATCCCCTTTGCGGTTTTGAATTTTTGCTATAAATATATATAGATATAAACAAAAAAGACCGACATTTTGGAAGAAAACTATATTTTTTTACTTTCTGCTATAAAACACATCCAATAAAAGAATATAAAAAAAAAATAAAAATCGAATTTCTTCATAAATTTAGGCCAATATGTATTCTGCTACATATATTTGGTGAAAGAAATACCAATAAGCATATATTGATTGGTTTGCGCCAATGAGTTTGCATGTTTTTTTCAGGCAGTATGAAGACAACTGCCTACAGAAAATATGCAAATTTCCACAATCATTGATGATATGGGGTTGCATGTCAGGTAAAGGTACGGGGGGATGACAGTTATTAAATCTTCAATAAATGCATACGTTTATAAAGATTTTGGACTCTTTTCTTATTCCATCAATTGAAAGGATGATTGGCGATAATGACATAATTTTTCAGGATGATAATGCATCTTGCCATAGGGCAAAAGCCATGAAAACTTCCCTTCAAGAAAGACATATAATGTCAATGGCATGGCCTGCAAATAGTCCGGACCTCAATCCAATTGACAATCTGTGGTGGAAATGAAAGAAAATGGTCCATGACAAGGCTCCAACCTGCAAAGCTGATCTGGCAACTGCAAAAAGAGAAAGTTGGAGCCAGATTGATGAAGAATACTTTTTGTCGATAGTTAAATCTCGGTGCCAATACCGAGTATTTGCACAAGTATCGGTACTCGTGCAAATGCACCGATACTTGAAACCGATACTTTCAGGCTTGGTTCTTTGAGCTGTCAGTGGGTCTCTCCAGTGTTAAAGAAGTCCGGGAATTGGAGCTGTCAAAAAAAAAAGCAGCCGACAATGTTTATTAACAACATTGCTCAGCCCTGAAACACTAAAATAAAAAGAAACATTGTTTCTTTTTGTATATTTCTGTTTCTTCATCTGCAGATCAAAAGGATGAACAAATAACTCTTAATTTACTCTAATCAGCCTTAATTAACTCCCTCTTCTCCTCCATTTAATTATTATTTTCCTGCTTTTTTTCTTTTGTTCACATCTATTTTATAAACGATAAAAAATTAAAACTTTTTTTTTTTACTTTGGTAATATATATGTGTAAAAATATTCACTATCATATATTTACACATTTCACATTGAAAAAGTGCTAAAAAAAAAAAAAAATCTATTTATTTCATTTGTAAATAACTTTTCAATGCTTTGTACCATTGCTGACAGCTGAAGTTAAAACAAAACCGGGTTCGGTAGGTATCGGTAATTGGTATCGGCGAGTACTAAAAAAGTATCGGTACTTGTACTCATTGTAAAAAAGGTATCGGTGCATCCCTAGTTCAGAGCATTCAAGCTGTTATAAAAGCCAGTGGTGGTGGAACAAATTCCTAGTGGTATACTGTGGGTTGTTTTCTTTTTTTTTTTGATTCCATAATATTTTCCCTAGAATTGAGTTCCATATTTTTTTTTCTCTGCTTGATGTGCAAAAACAGTTGCAATTGACCACGGTTTTCTTTCTTTTTTTTGTTTTTATAAATGTTTCCTAAAGCCAGAAGGTTAAATGAAAATAGTTTTGAGACATATCGGATTTGTTTTTTTCTAAACAATTAAACAATTGAATGAACATTTTCCAAGAGTGGTGATTCCATTCTTCCAGGGGTTGTATATTGCCCTGTTTAGAAGCCATACATAAACTTTTTTGCCCCACTGCCAACCTGCCTTTTTATGTTCTCTAATGACTAATTTTGTGATTCTTCAGGAAAGTACAATCTGGGGGGAGACCCAACTGTGGAAATCCGGAAGATCAGAGAGCTTTTGGGGATAAAGGGCCAAAATGATCGGGAGGAGTATCTGGGTAAGTAAAACCAAGCATCCAATTGGGAGGTGCCATTAAATGAAGACTGTTGAGCACTAATACTGGTGGGCGCTGGCTGTCAGGCAAGTATTTCATCAGCTATTTTTGTAACTGATCGAGGAACAGACTTAAATTATTTTGACTTTAGGTCAGCTTTAACCACTTCAGCCCCGGACCAATTGGCAGCCAAAGGACCAGCCCCTTTTTGCGATTCGGCACTGCGTCGCTTTAACTGCGACGTGGCTCCCAAACAAAATTGGCGTCCTTTTTTTCCCACAAATAGAGCTTTCTTTTGGTGGTATTTGATCGCCCCTGCGGTTTTTAATTTTTGCGCTATAAACAAAAATGGAGCGACAATTTTGAAAACAATGCAATATTTTTTGCTTTTTGCTATAATAAATATCCCCAAAAAAATATATAAAAAAACTTTTTTTTTCCTCAGTTTAGGCCGATACGTATTCTTCTACATATTTTTGGTAAAAAAAATCGCAATTAGCAGTTATTGATTGGTTTGCGCAAAAGTTATAGTGTTTACAAAATAGGGGATAGTTTTATAGCATTTTTATTAATATTTTTTTTTTACTAGTAATGGCGGCGATCAGCGATTTTTATTGTGACTGCGACATTATGGCGGACACATCGGACATTTTTGACACATTTTTGGGACCATTGTCATTTATACAGCAATCAATGCTATTTAAATGCATTGATTCCTGTATAAATGACAGTTGTAGTGAAAGAGTTAACCACTAGGGGGAGGGGTTATGGGCTGTAAAGTGTGTGTGTTCTTTTACATTAGGGGGCGTGGCTGACATCTGACGTCATTGATCGGCTTTCCCGATGACCGGGAACAGCCGATCAATGACAGGCAGAGTAGGAAGCGCGGGGAGAGGTTTGTTTACATAGACCTCTCCCCGTTCTTCAGCTCTGTGACCCGATCGCGGGACACCAGCGGCAATCGGGTCCGCTGGTCCCGCGGCCGGGGTCACGGAGCTCCCGACCGGGTCGCGAGCGCGCGACCCACGGACGCGCCATTCTGCCGCAGTATATCTGCGTGAGGCGGTCGGGAAGCGGTTAACTTTAACTGTCTTGGTTTTGGGTCCTTTTTAAGTTTATATGTTTTAAACTGATGTTTTATATCTGTTCTATTTTACTATATTTATACATTCCTTGTTTTTAAAAATAAAGAGTTAATATATGACATATGATTCCAAGAGCACTAAAGGTTAGCTAAAATGACAGCACTGCAGTAGCTGCCTGTCTTCAACCATGATTTGTCTTACTGAAACCGCACATTGAGCTGCCTGATATGGAAGGTGTAACTGCTTGAGCTACTGAGCCCTTTAAACAATAGGGTGCTTTTGTGAAAAGATCTAAGGAGGGCCTGTAAACATGTAAAAGGGAGCAAGAGCTGTACCTGTGCTGACTTAAAAATGCAAAATATTCATGCACAAATATTTTCTATTGACTTGACTAAAAAAAAACATTTTGTTTAGTCCAACCCGTAATAAATAAGAAAGGAAAATCTATACAAAATCACTATACAGTCCTTTTTGAGATGAACAGAAACCGCTTAAAAATATTGTTTGAGTATACATGGTGTCCCTGAACACCAGTCGCCACAGCTCATGGTGTCCACCATCTTGTTCTTATGATTGCAGATGTCTATGCCTTTGGCCTAGGTGATGATGTGATAATCGAAAGGCTTAACGATGTTGCATCCAAGAAAGACAGGGATAAACATGTGTTCCAGATGGAAAGTATAGATGATATGAAGAAAGCCTTTGATGAAATAATAGGTGAGATGTTGTGCTTCAAAAATGTTCTTAACCCAATTTAGTTCTCTGTCAGATTTTTCCTGAAACTGGGTAAGTTGCCCCTTGCCAAGAGGCTGCATAGTGCCCGATATCCACGCTTATTTACCAAAGGTGACCCATTAATCTGCTTCTCAACTCTCACTCAAAAAAAAGTTTCCCAAGTGCAGTCAATCAGAGTTTTTAATCTTTCTAAAGATAGACCAGTACCAAGATTTTGATTGGTTGCTGTGAGTTACCGAACATAAAAATTACCAGTTTGTAAGAAGTATAGTTTATCTTCATCAAGCTCATATTTTGTGATAATATTACTGTGTTTTCCTTTGAAGTCATTATTGTCTAGATTTCACTTCTAGGCATTTTTTTAATTACTTCCAGACCTGCATTTAAGTTACCAGTTTGGAGTGTTATACCGGGTTGATGATGGCAAATGCAGGCATCAATCCAGTGTTATTTTTTTCAGCCAGCTTTTATGCCAGCTTTTGTTGACCCACCATATTATTTTCTAGGGTCTCTGCTTAACCACTTGAAGACCAGGCTTTTTTTCTCACACTCCTCATACATGTAAAGATTAGTATTTTTTGCTAGAAAATTATTTAGAACCACCTCCCAACTACAAGTCCCATCGTGCCTATTCATCCCTCTCCATTTGGGAGTCATGCTAGTAACTGTCATCCTTGCACTGCTTGAGAATAGTAATTGTGCAACAACTGGAGGGCCACAGGTTGAGCACCCATGCCCTAGAGCAGTGATGGCAAACCTTGGAACACCAAAACATTTCCCATGATGCTCATGCACTCTGAAGTGTAGTTTAGCATCATGGGAAATGTAGTTCCAAAACATCTGGGGTGCCAAGGTTCGCCATCCCTGCTCTAGAGAATAAAATGGTGGGTGATGTCATTTTTTTTATGTCACACGGTATTTGCGCAGCGGTTTTTCAAATGCAATTTTTGGGGATAAAATACACTTTAATGAATTTTAATGCACAAAAATACACTACAATAACCAATTGTTTAGTAAAATATAAAAGGTGATTTTACACGGAGTAAATAGATACCAAACATGTCATTCTTTAAAATTGTGCACACAAACGCTGACAAACTACGTCAATTATATTACCAATAGGTGGCACTTTTTTTTTATTTATTGTTTTATTTTTTTTTAAATTTTCAATCTTTATTAATTTTTTCCCCAATTATTTAACATTTCATTATAAAAAAAAGTAGCAAATGAACAGACTCTTATCGTTTATAAAAGGGCACATTAAATAGATCTTAAACATTTATTTTATCCCAAGGAAAGGAGGAGAAAAGGAAAATAAAAAAAAAGAAAGGAGGGAGAGGAAACATAGCCAGGAATAAGCGGCCTGTAAACATCTTCCTCCCTTCCTTCCATATAGGTGGCACTTTAAAAACCTTTACAGGTTACCACTTTAGATGTCCACAGGAGGTTTAGTGCTCTCGATCTGGCATTTGTAGTGAGACTTCACATGTGTGGTGCAATCGCTGTTTACATATGATGCAGGACTCGTGCATTTGCTTTTGTGTATGAGCACAGGGAGACGGGGACGATTTAAAACATTTTTTTTTTTTTTTTACACTGTACTTATTTACTTTTTTTTTCCGCAATATAAACATTCCTTTGGGATAGCAATAGACAGTGACAGATCCTCTTTACTAAGTTGTCTCCTCTGCCCTTAAAAGCTTCATATTATACCAAGATCGGTATGATCCGATGCTTTTTTTCAAACCAGTAATGGTTTGTTTACAACCAGCGAAACCAGAAGTGATGAAATACTCACTTCTTCTGGTTTCTTAGACCATGGAGAGGATCGGGGCCATTCTTGTCACCAATCAGCGCTATAGTCTGCCAACTTAACCTCCAGCTGCAATTCTGGGTTCCCCGGGTAGGACAGGAGAGCCCCGAAAGGTGTCCAGAGTGTGTGTGTGTGTGGGGGGGGGGGTTGCCCCCTCCTGCCACTTGCAAAAGCAATCCAGCAGCTATTAGCTGCTGGGATTGCTTTTACAAGAAAGTGCTCCGCCAGATGTAAAAAGAAAAGATGCAGCTGCATGCATCATCCTATTATAACCACTCAAAGTTGGGGACGTACAGGTACATTGCCGGCAAGTGGTTACAAAAAATATATAATGTTTGGGGGGTTCTAAATAATTTTTTTGCAAAAATACAGATTTTTACTTGTAAACAAAGAGTCAGAATTAGCAACGTCTTAAGCCCCATACACACGGTCGGAAAAAGGGACATAGTTTCAGTTATTTGTTCATCAAACACACACAATTCTCATCTAGTGACTGGTGCAAAATGTTTACAAATAGAAAACCATACAATTCTCAGCCCAGCAGTTTAGATTCTGGCCCCAAATGTCTCCCACACCACTGTCTGTTGATATGTCAAACACGTTAGGAACTAAGCAATTGGCGATCCTGAATTAAGTGAACATCATTCATTATTCCCATAAATGGTAGCAAAACTACTATACCTGGAACAAGCTGGGCTCCTCCACCTCTTCCAGACTGGAAGGCCCCGGTGCTCCTCGGAAGCCTCATCACGGGTGGGCTGTGCGCAAGGAAGCGTGGAAGGAGGAGTAGAGGTTGGCTCCGTGACATCAGCCTTGTCCTTCAGAAAATGGAGACTCTGATAGTACCAGAGCTTGGGGACATAGACCTCATCTGCTGAAGTTGCAGTTTCCTCAGACTTCACGACCTTCTTCCTCTCCCTGATATACGCACTCCTCAGGCTGCCAATTTTCTTTCTAATATCTTCAACAGTTGCCGTGGGGAACCATGGCTTGACAAATTCCACAAGTTCCTCCAGGGCTGCGTGCCTCTTTGGTTTGTTGGTGTAATGTGGGTGTATACCCTGCCACAATATGGGAAAATCCCTGTATTTGGCAATGAAGAGGGGGAGAAAACTCATGTCGTTGAATCCCTTCATATCAATCTCTGCAAGACACAACAACACACAAAAACCCTCAAAATTCTGTCAGGCTAAACTCTCCTAATCTTCTCCATAAAGAAGCCTCAAGTTCAAATCAGTCTAGGCTAGTTATGTACCAACGTTAAATTGTTCCTTCGTTTGTAGCGATCGTCTCGTGTGAGTTTTCTCTCCCCTCGTCTCCCAGATCGTGGCTACACACAGGCGTGTGACGTTTTATATACACTGCGCATGCTTCAAACTCCGCCCGCCCCTGACGATCTTTCTCGTCTATTCCCCACCCCCTTCTCTTTACGGCGTAGTGGGGAGAGCACATGGCGGGGGACACAGCAGGTGCGCCACAAATATCCCACCAACGAGGAGGAGGACGAGGAAAGTCCGGAGGCAGAAACGTCCCGATCCCGGAACCTGAAATTCAAGGCCTCCCATATGTCATTTGGAGAAATGTTGGAGATGGTTGACATATTAAAGAGGAGCGACTATGATGGGAAGTATGGCCTTACCTCAACCCCAATGTCCGCAAGGCCAAGATCATGTCTAAAGTTGTGAGGAGGCTGTACAATAATTTTGGGGTACAACGATCCAAGGAGCAACTCAGGAAACGCTGGTCAGACCTGAAACTGAGGGAGGCCGATCAGTACAGAAAGATCAAGAGAATTCTTCAAAAAAGTAAGTAGTTGTGTTTTGTTTATGATTTCTTGCTTGCATTCTGCTCCATTGTGTTTTGATTTTTACCAAGTTGTACATTCCAAAATGGCCACTTTCAGGTTCGTCTGTGCATTCGATCGTACTCATGCCCTCGATCTTCTGCCACTGTCATGGTCGTGTGTGTGTGCATTCGATCGTACGCAACCTCGATCTTTCTGCCACTGTCATGGTCCGTGTGTGTGCATTCGATCGTACGCAACCTCGATCGTTCGGCCACTTATAATACGATGTTTGGTGTTTTTTTGGGGAAAGGAAGTTTGTTCTCACTAGAAATGTCATCAAGAATGTAAAGCCAATTTATTCAATGTAAAGGAGAGGTCACTCAGTAGCTGTTTAACCCATCTGGACTCTAGAGCACTAGTGCTGGGACACCCAAACCCCCCTTTTTATTATGCTTATTCCACACATGTGCTCCAGTGGATACTAGAGGGGGTCTCCATCACACAAACTTCTACCAAAAAGCTAGTCAGTTTAGCACCTTTACAAAGTGACTTCATTCATGTAGTTGACATTTGTAACTGGCCAAACTAAAATAGTGTCCGTCACTTTCAAGCAATGTTTGTCACTTCCTATTTCTGCCCTCAATAGCTTGTGTTGCTAAATCTTCCTTTTGGACATTCTCATAGGGGAGCGTAAAAACTGGGCCGTCTGAGGAAACCCCCAAACCAACACCTCCCAAAAAAGTGGAAAGAGCAGAAGCAGAGGAGGAGGAGGAGGAAGGAGAGATCATCGAACTTGGAGAAATTGTCACCACAACAGGTGAGTGTGGGAGAACACACGCTACTGGTAAGCTAATCCATGTATGGCTGCCTCATTTCCAACACCCCATTTTTTTTGTTTGTGGTTTTTAGGTGACGTGGATGTTGTGGAAGAAAAATCGCACTTTACCACAGAGAGTGCCCACGTACTCATCGGAGAGATAATGGTCTGCAATCGAGATCTAGATTACATAAAGCAAAACATCAATGATGTTCAACAAAAATTGAAGAACATCATTGATGTTTTAGGAAAAATATGAAAAAGCACCAAGTAATTTACACACATTTGTGCCATCTTCTGAACACATTTTGCAACTTAAAAACTGTGTGAAATTTGGAACATGCACACATTGTGTCCACATGTGAGCTAGCTCCCATCATGGTGGATGAATGGCAACGTTTTTTTGGGGGTTGCAAACACTTTAACGAACTACGAAAGTGGTTGTGGTGAAGGGGTTGCACCCCCAAAAAACGTCCATTCATCCCCATGATGGAAAATGGCACTTTTGAAGCTTCTAGGCATGTGTTTTACCATCTAATGACCATTTTCAGAACCAAATTGGTGTGCATGTTCCAAATTTCCTACCAACTTTTCGGGGTGACCCCCCCATGTGATGAGGCAAGATCAAACACACTTTGAACATATAGTCATGTCTGATCTTGTCTTCACTTTACAAAGTTGAACTTTCCTACTTCATATGGTTCTGCTTAGCTCCATGCCTGGTTTTACCAATTGCGTAATCTTTGTAAATAATGTTGTAAATAACCAAGATGTTTGTCAGTTTTGGCGTGAAGATTGTAAACGCACTTGTGAATGTTTTCCAAGTAAACTTTTTTATTTTTCTAAATGTGTGGCTTTCCTTATTTAAATAAAACAATGCATTATGTATGTAAAAATGTAAAGGATATGGGGGCAATGGGTGTTATTTACTAAAGGCAAATCCACTTTGCACTGCAATTTCCTTTCCCAGGGAACTTTTTCAATGCACTTGTAGAGCATAGCGGATTTGACTTATGTAAATGACACCCACAGTGCTTTGGACATTTGGAAGAATAAAACACGGAGCACAGCATTTTGGAGAATACACACAAGTCAGACCTGGTGCTGAAAAGGAGTATTTGGGTGTCAGTTATGCAGGACAAACCTTCTCTAGACCAAAGATTATTGTAGCAAACACACATGAGAATAATCTTTTGGGGAAGAAGAGACTGTTACCATCCTTTTGCCCAGAAAGTGCATTTACCACTGTCGAAGGCAAAGGGAAAAAATGACAAAGTAAAATAAGCTAAAAAGAAGACTGAAATGACAAAAATCAGAGGTTGGTTAAAATATCAGATTTATTAAAAAATGCCTCTCACACATCGTCAGGCAGAGCAATGGCCCCCCTACCCACAAAGTATTCCATATATTGGTCCCGGACCACGCGGGCATTGAGAGGGGGCAAGCCTGGACGTGGCACTCGAAGGGCTGTGAGGTCCGCATTTGGAGGCCCTCCACATCTGGCCAACGGGCACCACATAGTTCCTGTTATGTCTTTTGAGGAAGTTGTGCAATATGCAACAGGCAAGAACTATGTGGTTCAGTTTGTATTCCGCCAAGATTAAATGCCGTCAGGAACAGGCGGAAGCGGCTGGCCAGGATGCCAAAAGCGTTCTCCACCACTCTTCTGGCTCTGGACAGCCTGTAGTTGAAGACCCTCTGGTCCGGGTGAGGGTATCAAGATATAGGCCGCAATGACCAACAAATTGACTACACGCACTAATAAACAGATTGTAACGATCTGAGTCAGAAAACTGAAAAATAATTTTTTTGCAAAAATACAGATTTTTACTTGTAAACAAAGAGTCAGAATTAGCAACGTCTTAAAGTGGTTAATTTTTTTGGGGATAGCATGAGGAAGGGTTAGACCCTCTGTCACATTTTTATTTCTGTCTATGTCACTGTTGGGAAGATTCACCACTCTATTTGTACTGTTAGTAAATACAATCAAGAAGAAACACCGCAAAGGAGCGTCTCTTTCTAAATTGTAGCAGCGCTCCTAATTGGACTGATAGTCCCGTGTGAATTAAATAAAAAAATATATAATCCCTTTGTGAATCATACAAATTATAAACACGTGAGTAAATGAATTAAATGCGTAAATAAATAAATAAAATGGATATATATAAATAAATAAATAAATATATATATATAGAATTTAAAAAAATATATATTATAGAAATGAATAGATAGCTAAATAGAAGTCCACGTCCGTAATCATGTGAATAAATCAATCAAAATTCTGTGTCCATAAATTGTGACTGAGTAAACAAACAATATTGAAGGATGAGGTGAGTGATTTTTCCAGCAGTGAAAAGACAATGAGGCAAGCACACATGTGAACCCGGCAGCATGGGAGGTATGCAAAGAAAAATACTTTGCTTGTGTTGTGTAATTTGGCCCCCTGTATCACCTGAAATACCTGGCTGATCCTGCCTGGTTGCCCCCCCCCCCCATAAACTGACCACGGTTTAACATGGCTGCTGAGCCCTGACACCGTGGTCAGTTAACGTGCCTTCATCATCTGCAGCTCTCCCTCCCTGCCTGTCTGCTCTTACCAGTGCCGGCCCCTCCCATTCTGCTGCTGAAATAACTGTGTAAAGTATACATACACAATCCCTGCTGTTATAAAGCATCCTATGCTGCAGTGTACGTTCTTTGTAGAAAATATGCCCATTACTACTTTATTTCAGAGCGTCATGTGACTCCTTGCTGCTCTCTCCCTCTCCTCCTCTCCTCCCAACTGATGTCAGCAGGGGATTCTTGGCCCCTCCCACTGTAGCTGTTCGATTGGAAATAGCAAGGAGTCACGTGAGCGCCAAGCGGTGCCCTGAAATAAGGTAGTAATGAAAAAATGTAATAAAAAAAGGAAATATTGAATCATGAGCATATTATGATTGCTTGGCTATTATTGGAAAGTACTGACAGTGATTTAAATTTTTGCCTGGAGATGCAGTCTAACCTTCCCCATGTTTTAGTATTAGTGTTAATGGAAATTGTTGCCTTATGAGTTTATGGGAAATCTCCATTAAGATCTGGAAAATATTGTAATTATGAATATGTCACTTTTAGCTTGCATCTATGAAAGCTGGGAAAAAGCCTTCCTCCAAGCGCTTGTTAAGAGCAGACAATGCGGGGCCGAGGCTTGTATACACAAAAAATGGAGAGCCAATTGCATTGTTTTACACCTACTCACTTCAAAGGACCCCATGCTGGGGTAGACAATGAAGAGAGCCCAACCCTAATCAAAACCTGAGTTCCTGGGCTAATTCAATTACATCTCCTGCCCAGAAATAGCCACAAGGGTTTGCATGAAAGGGGGCCGACTTATGTAGTAAGCCCTCCAATCATGATCCAAGCTAGGCCAGCCTATGGGGCATCAGCATGAAGGCATATACTCAGAGCAAAGGGGAGGTAACAGCTCTCTTTCTGGCAAACCAGCCATCACAGTGGATCCTTGGTAAGGATGGGTACTTATGGGAAAGGGGTGCCCTGTTACTTGTAACTAAATATGCTTGTAGATCACTGTCTTAAAGAATATACTCTGTATTCCTTCATGTAAATATTTTATTTCAACCTAGTATTTTCTTCCTTGATGGAAGACCATAGCTAGAGATTTGTGTATTAGCTAGACTTTTTCACTCCTTTTTTAATAAATGTTATTATATTTAAAGCTTTTCCTCCTGGTCAATAGAACTCTTATTTAACCCGTATCATATCTTGTGATGAATAAATCAGAAATATAGAGTTTAGAGGTTAACAGAAATCATGTCTGAAATATTTCCCTCTGACATTTTCAGACGAGACTTCTGCATTTGATATGTGTGGACTGGCCAGAGATCACTTAGAAGAAGGATCTGAAAGATTTCCATGGATTGCCAAAATTACTGTTACAGTAAGTAGTACCAATACACTGATGCTAAGTAGCAAAGATTTTTATACACTGAAGAGATGTTCAAGGGAATATATAGTTGTTTCAAATATATAGGCAGTACATATTGTTATCTTTGTGTGTCAACATGGTTGTAAACCCTTACATGTACCCAGTGACTGGCCTCAGGTGATACACAGAGATTAAGCAAATCCTTCTACATACGTTGCACCTGTTTATCTGCAACTATTTGTCCTGTACATCCTGGCAATACTCAAAGATTACATTGATTTTTCGGACTCACAAAGCAGGGGGAGAGGAGCTGCAGTTGCACACTGTATAAGAGCTCTGAGAGCTGATTGGAATCTGGTAGTCTCATCAGGATACACAGAAACAATATATTTTCATTGGTGGGTGGCCCAGGCCCTACAATCATAAACTTTACCTCTCTCAAAGATGTATCTAAAACCCCATTGATGAACATTTTTTAGATACCTAAAGATCAACAATGTTGTAAACCACAAATTTATCTGGAAGAGTATGATGTCAACACAAGAATTATAAAATACAGACCTAATAATTATTTGGGTGAATTAAAAAAAAACAGTTGGTTTTTATTTGAAAATATCCAAAAATAAATATTGATAAATGCATTTGATTTAAACAGCAATTTATATTATAACATTTTACCATACATCTATTTTCAATAGATGTATCTAAAAACCTAAGTTATGTGTTGATGTTAGGTTAATTGTCCAAAATTTGCCCTAGTATATGTATATATGAATGTTAGTTAGGGACCTTTAATTATAATAGCAAGAAATGCTGGCAACTTGATTGCTTCTTCTTAAATCTTGAACACTAACAGCAGTGCGACATCTAAAGTGCTAACATGTTTCGTCCGGAGCCTTCCTCATAGAATACAGGTTTACAATAAAATCAAGTTTATATAGAAAAGATATCCATTGCTCCAAAAAAAGGGACGGTACAATCCAATTTAAAATCAATTAACAATTAAAATCATGTGAAGTTGGCAGAACCAGAGAAAGAGGGGAGGGAAAATGGAAATACAGACTGAAAACTCTAGGGAAAATTTAACCCATTGTGGAATCAAATTGTATTATTTAAAAAAAAATTTACATCTATTCTACTGTTCATTCCACTAGGAAATCGAGTATTCAATCTGTGTATCCACTACATCTCCCACTGAAGTAGGGTATGGTGTCTATCCCCCTCCCCCCTAACAGATCTCCTCTCCTGTTCCAGACTGCAAAAAAGACTCCAGATTACCAGATTACCACCATGAGCTGTTCTAAAGTGTAATAGTGAATAGTGAAATATTTTTTGCTTTGCTATTAACAGTGTCATTGTAGAGTTCTGATATTATAATACGTAGATTGCGAATAGTGCATCCCACATACTTGTCAGAAACCATGAATCAAACTGAGACAGAAGTACCATTACATCACACTTGTTTAATAACAAAAGTAAATAGAACAAATGTAGTCAAAACATAGCCAAAGTTCGGTAACCCGAATGAATAGTCAGCAAGCCAGAAAGTCAGGAAACCAGGAATCAGCATAGTGGAACAGCAAGCAGGATCTGAAGCCAGAATGGATGTCAGCTAAGCAAGTCTTTAACAGGAGCGCTGAAGAAAGTCTCTGTGATGTTGACCAAGGCGAAGGCAGAGATCATCTGGGCTGGACGGCTTAAGTAAGCAGGACTGACGAGCAGGATATCATCAACAGGCGAGTCACGGTGGGGAGATGAGAGCTGACAATTAGCTGACAGCTGAGCGGCCAGCTCAGAGAAGGACGGGCTGGATGACAACTCTATGCCAGCAGGAGTGAGTTACCTGCACATTGTTTCCTGTAGATTTTGGTAGAGACCATTCCACTATCCACACATCCCACCAAAGTCAAATCCAAATAATCAACGCTGTCCGGATCTGAAGTGTGGGTGAACTCCAAATTCAGATGATTGGCATTGAGATAAGCCAAAAATGAATCCAACACATGGGCTGGCCCCTTCCATACGGAGATCAAATCACCTAGGAAGCGACAATACCAATCAATGAATTCTCCATATGGATTATGTTGGGAGAAGAGGAAAATCTCCTCCCACCAACCCATGTACAAATTTGCCAGAGAAGGGGAACATTTTGAACCCATCAAGGCGCCACGGCACTGTAAATGATATTTAGAGTCAAACATGAAATAGTTGTATTTTATCAGGAATTCTATGGCCATGCACAGAAATTCACATAACTCCCACTTATAACAACTATAACGTGTAAGGTGATATTTAACAGCTTGGAGTGCCAAGTGGTGTAGTATGCAGGAGTATAGTGTTTTTACATCCACTGTGATCCAACAACTATTGGATGACTATTTTATCTCATGTGTATGTGCCTGTAAATGTCCTGCATCTTTAAGATAACTGGGTAAGCGTTTGATCAAGGGTTGTAAATGCTCATCAATCCATTCACTACGTCTTTCTAATGGGGATCCAATACCCGCTACTATTGGGCGTCCCTGAACAGGGGATTGCTGCTTGTGCACCCTTGGAAGGTGGTGGAATATTGGGGTCACAGGTTTATCTGTAAATAGGAAATCAATGATCCTCTGTTCTAAAACTCTGATTTCTTTACCATCATCCAAATGTTGCAACAAGCCCCATTGAATACTGTCAGTAGGATCAGAATCCAGTGGCCTATAGGTGCTGGTGTCCTTAAATTTTCTAAGTGCTTCTAAATTATAGTCTTCTGTATTAAGAACTACCACTGCTCTACCTTTATCCGTTGATGGATTATTATATCAGTTATTTTTTCTCAATACATTTTTTATTGAAATTCACCCTTTGGTAAGTTACATTTAGCACGATGTGTTTGAGACTCTGTTAGCTCTTTAAGTTTGTTGAGCTCCACCTCTACTACCTGCTAAAACAAGTCTACCACCTCACTCCTAGCCTGAATGGGATAGAAATATAGAAATATCTGTCTCCAGTGTAGACAAGACTATTTCTAATCCAATGGGGCCCCACATCAGATTCAGATAGTAAACTTTCTAAAGTAGAAACCATAATAAGATGATCAAATGGGAAAGAGGAAGACGTATCATCAATTGGAGCCACACTTGATGCAGTCTCAGTCTCTGATGCTCCCTGATCAAAATGTTTTCTCAGCAAAAGACTCCTGACAAAATGGTTAATGTCCAGAATGGTAGATAGGACATCAAATTGGCAAACAGGGGCAAATGCCTTTCGACAATAAGGAAAGTTCACTGTCAGTCAGTGTAACAGATAATAAATTCAGCACATTAAGGCCCCTTTCACACTGGGGCGGGGAGCCGCGGTGACGGTAAAGCAGCGTTATATTTATCGCTGCTTTACCGTAGTTTTGCCCGCGGGTTTCGGCCGATCGCGGTGCGGTTTTACCCCCGCGAGCGGCCGAAAAAGGGTTAATATCCCCCGCAGAGCGCCGCCGTAGTGGCGCTTTGCGGCGGTATTGTCGCGGTTTTACCGCGGTGTCCCATTCAAATCAATGGGAAGGAGCGGTATAGGAGCGGTGAACACACCGATCCTATACCGCTCCAAAGATGCTGCTAGCAGGACTTTTTTTGCCGTCCTGCTAGCCCACCGCTCCAGTGTGAAAGCCCGCCGGCTTTCACACTGGAGTGAATGGGGCCGTTTTTTTCAGGCAGTATACAGGCGCTATTTTTAGCGCTGTACCGCCTGAAAACCGCCCAGTGTGAAAGGGGCCTAACTGTACCTACTTCTTGGATTTCCCTGTTCTCCTGGGATACTTTCTGTTGACAGATTTTTCTACTTGTCCTACAGATCGCCATACTAACACATCTGATGTCAGTACGGCAATCTCCCCGCTGAGCTATTGTGTTCTCACAGGGGACCGCCCCCCCCCCCCCCACCAGGACACGCATTGGCTGTGAGCACTGATTGGATGCTGGTTTTCCAGCATGCTCCTAAAACTGGCTTCTGGGGAGCTGTACATATGGGCCTAAAGTTGGACGGTTCTTGCTGAACCGACCATTTTCGGACAACGTTTGGCTCATGTGTACCTGGCTTTAGGAAATGCAAGACAGGTATTTTAAAAATTTGATTTCCCAGCAAGTGGCTGGGGGATTTGAATTTTAGCACCCCAAAAAATATACAAAAAAATTCCATATGCTCAGATCCACAGGGATAAAACCAGAATAAATTAAATCTCTATAACATATATAAGCCCAAAGGTAACTAATCTGCCAAAGCAGCAAATCACAGTATCAGTCAATTGATTAGGACACAGGTAGCCCCAGCAGAGAACCACAGTAAGGGCCCTTTCACACATGCAGTTCTGTGCAGTGCGATTTCACTGCATGCACTACTTTTTGAAATGCACGGCAACCGAATCAAATAAAACTTTTTACCATGAGATCCATTACGGGCAAACGCCATGGCAATTGCAAACTGCATTTGGGGTATCGCTAACTATGCACTGACCCTTACAGCAGATTACAAGGGCAGTGCAACTGGAATGCTGTGCGGGAAGCCGCACGGGAACGTGTCTTACTCGAACCACATTCTAGTGTGAATGATGCTAAAACTAGGAAGCAGTCCGGTGGAGCAGAGAAATGTCTCAGGGCCCATTCACATTGGAACATGGTGCAGGAAACCTAGTGTTCCCTGAGTGTTACCCGCACTGCCCTTCTGATATGCAGCAGGTGTCAACGCAAAGCTCAGGACACCCCAAATGCAGGTCGCAATTGCAGTGCGTTTGCCTGCATCAGATCCCATGGTACAGAAGTACCATGCAATCCAGTTGCAGTGCATTTATAAAAGTAGTGCATGCACTACTTCGGCGTGGTGCGGTGTGATTCCATCCCATTTGAAATGAATGGACTGAAATTGCACTGCACTGCACTCAGATCACACGTGAATCGCACAGGAACATATAGCACATTTCTGTGTGATTCATAGTGTGAATGGGCCCTTAATTTGTAAAAAAATATACAAAGAACCCAGTGCAAAAAGAGCCTCCAGTTGTAGCATAAAACAAATAATTTTTCACAAATAGACAAGCGATCAGCCATTAACCAGTTCCCACCCAGCCTATAGCAGATTGACGGCCGGGTTGGCTTTTTGTCACTCCAGGTGGACGTCCTATATGACGTCCTTCCCTTCTTGGTTGGAGCATGGTGATTGGTGGTCATTCAGGGCACCACTGATCAGGGTAAAAAGCCAATGACATTGGTTCTTTACCATGTGATCAGTTGTGTCCAATAACAGCTGATTACATGTAAACAAATGCCAGTTATCAGCATTTTCTTTCCTCAATGTTGTCACTGTCTGAAAAAGGGAAAGCCGATAAGCTTTTCTGTGACAGTGGACATTTACACTAATAATCAGGGCACTGATTATCAGTGCAGCCTCATCAGTGCCCATCAGTTCAGCATATCAGTGCCACCTTTATCAGTGCAGCCTAATCAGTACCTATTAGTGCAGCTTACCAGTGTCCATCAGTGCTGTCTCGTCAGTGCCCATCAGTGCAGCCCATCAGTGCCCATCAATGAAGAAAAAAAAATTACTTTTTTGAAAAATTGTATACGCAGAAATGAAGATGAGGGAAGATGAAAACACTGCACAGGGATCAAAGGGAGGAATCGGGAGAAGAACCAGCCGGATCACATAGAGACACCACTTGGAGCTGAATCGCCGGCTGCTGTCAAACAAAGTTCCACCTCATGGACCAGCTCCTATGATAGACCTCACACTAGCTCAATTTCCCAGCTTTCTACCAGTGTGCTGTCTATCATAGGAGCCGGTCCAGGAGTGGGGCTTTGTTTGACAGCAGCTGGCGTTTCAGCTCCAAGCAGTGTCACAGTGGTGTGATTTGCCTGATCTGGCCGGCTCTCCTCCCAATTCCTCCCCGTGATCCCTGTGCAGTGTTTTGTTTTACATTTTCTGGTAGAAGCAGTGCAACCTTTTTACAGGGAAGCCCAGGGGGCAATTGCCTCCCTGCCCCCCAACACAGTCTGCCCCTCCCTTTATTGTATAGTCCAGCTTGTCACAATGTAAGTATGTATATGAATGTCATATATATTTTCAATGAATACAAGGCATTTACTGATCAGACAAGGTGGAGACCGCACCGTCCACTATTAACTCTTTCCTGTGTGGACCAAAAGTTCAGCAGCACTGAGAAAAAAGGAGCCAACAGCATTGAAAGCTGTAAACGGCAAAGGCTGGGGTAATATTTTTAACAAATCGTCTACTGGGGAATGTTTATTTTATTGTTCTCAGTGTGTTAAACTAAAAAGACCTGCAAGTTTAATACTACTTTGAATTGCATCGGATAAAGCTCCCATGCCAAAAACAATTGTGCCTATTTGTTTGACACTGAAAAGAGCAATAAAGAAGCATAGTTGGACAAACCCTGATAATTTGAAAAAATAAACACGAGACTCGGAGCAATAATCAGATATTTTAGGAGGTTGCTCACTCTGACCATTTTATCCTTCCAGAGGCCATACAGAGTGGAGAACTGTAAAGGATCCATTGTTACCAAAAACTTCATTCTGACTGCTGCTCACTGCTTCCACCTAGATGATGAACCACACACTGTCAGTGTGGAATTAGGTAAGTGATGCTGTAGAAGCTGCCATTGTGGTAACTTTATGTACAAAGAAAATAAAGGAGAACTTCAGTTAACAACCTTTTTTGGAAGCTCCATTTGATAGAAAGGAATAATCTTCAATGACATGTAGGCCCTATAAAAGGAAATAAGGCTTGGCCACACATTTACAGTCTGAATGTACTAGCTCCTATAAATTGGCCAACAAAAATACACTGAGGTCATGGCTCTGCGTAGACCACTCCAGGTCCTCCACACCAAACTCACCAAACCATGTCTTTATGGACCTAGATTTTTGCACAATGACACAGTCATGCTGGAACAGAAAAGGACCTTCTTCAGTACAGAAGAAGTATGAAATGCCTGGTCATCAGTAGTCACTAGAGGCAATAAATGTCCCGTCATCAGTATTCAGTGTAATACAGTTGTGCTCATAAGTTTACATACCCTGGCAGAATTGAAGATTTCTTGGCCATTTTTCAGAGAATATGAATGATAACACAAAAACATTTCATTCATGGTTAGTGTTTGGCTGAAGCCATTTATTATCAATCAACTGTATTTACTATTTTTAAATCATAATCACAACAGAAACTACCCAAATGACCCTGATCAAAAGTTTACATACCCTGGATTTTGGCCTGATAACATGCACACAAGTTGACACAAAGGGGTTTAAATGGCTATTAAAGGTAACCCTCCTCACCTGTGATCTGTTTGCTTGTAATTAGTGTGTGTGTATAAAAGGTCAATGAGTTTCGGGACTCCTGACAGACCCTTGCATCTTTCATCCAGTGCTGCACTGACGTTTCTGGATTCTGAGTCATGGGGAAAGCAAAACAATTGTCAAAGGATCTGCGGGAAAGGTAGTTGAACTGTATAAAACAGGAAAGGGATATAAAAAGATATCCAAGGAAATGAGAATGCCAATCAGCAGTGTTTAAACTCTAATCAAGAGTGAAGAAATGAGGAGTTCCGTTGAAACCAAACCACGGTCAGGTAGACCAACTAAAATTTCAGCCACGGCTGCCAGGAAAATTGTTCGGGATGCAAAGAAAAAAACACAAATAACTTCAGGTGAAATACAGGACTCTCTGAAAACATGTGGTGTGGCTGTTTCAAGATGCACAATAAGGAGGCACTTGAAGAAAGATGGGCTGCATGGTCAAGTCGCCAGAAGAAAGCCTGTCAGGGCTGGGCTCAGCCCTTCCTTCTCTGAGCTGGCCGCTCATCTGTCGGCTAATTGCCAGCTCCTATCTCTCCAGTTACTCAGCTGTTGATGATATCCTGCTCGTTAGTCCTGCATACTTAAGCCATCCAGTCCAGAGGATCTCTGCCTTCGCCTTGGTCAACATCGCAGAAACTATCTCCCGCGATCCTGTTCAAGACTTGCTTTGCTGACATCCCTTTTGGCTCCAGATCCTGCTTGCTGTTCCACTACATTGATCCCTGAGTTCTGGCTTGGCTGACTATCCGTTTCGGTTACTGAACTTTGGCTATGTTTTGACTACGTTTGTTCTTTTTACTTTTATTATTAAACAAGTGTGATTTAACTGTACTTCTGTCTTGGCCTGCTATCATGGTTTCTGACAAAACCATTATTTTTATTTATTTATTACAGGATTTATATAGCGCCAACAGTTTACGCAGCGCTTTACAATATAAAAAGGGAGACAATACAGTTATAATACAATAAAATACAAGAGGATTAAGGGGGCCCTGCTCAGAAGAGCTTACAATCTAATAGGGTGGGGGAGGTGATACAAAAGGTTGTAACTGTGGGGAATGAGCTGATGGAAGTGGTAGAAGATTAGTTGGAGACGTGATAGGCTTCCCTGAAGAGATACGTTTTCAGGGATCGCCTGAAGGTAGCTAGAGTAGGGGATAGTCGGACAGGTTGAGGCAGCGAGTTCCAGAGGATGGGAGAGGCTCTGGAGAAATCCTGGAGACGAGCATGGGAGGAGGAAACAAGAGAGCTTGACAGGAGGAGATCTTGAGAAGAGCGGAGAGGACGGTTTGGGATATGTTTGGAGACAAGATTGGTGATGTAGCTCGGGGCAGAGCTGTGGATAGCTTCGTAAGTTGTGGTTAGCATTTTGAATTTAATTCGCTGGGTGATTGGGAGCCAGTGTGTTTCAAATAAACCGTGACATCCAAAATAATGACATCAAAGTGAAAAAAAAACTTTACTGCAGATTTTGCACTTATATTATTGTTTGTGCACCATTGTATGCACTTGCACAATTGATTTTTTGCACATATTTATATATCCTAGGTTTATTTATTTTTACACTTTGATGTCACTATTTTGGATGTCACGGTTTATTTGAAATTGGAATTTAAAGGTGCTATTAGCTATTTCTAGCACTTTTGCACTGGAATGAATATTCATCTTTTTTTTATCCATCTTATTTTAATCCCCATGTATTTTATATTACTACTTGTACTGAGGTATTAGCAAAACCTTTGCACGCTGCACCTTACTGAATGTACACTTGTACTGCTACCTTTAGCAGCATACTTCCTCATGTGTACTTGTACTGCTACCTTTAGCATCATATTCTGCTGGGAGCAGCACACCATCTTGTTGAATTTATTCTTATACTGCTACCTTTAGCAGCATATTCTCAGATTTTTCTGGGAACAGCGCAGCGCCACTCTTTAACACAATGTAGTCCCATCATTTGTGGTCAGTTGAGGAATGTAGCCCAATCATTAGTGGTCAGTGAGAAGAATATAGCCCTATCATTGGTGGTTAGTGGCCATACTTTTCTGATTAGAGTTCTGTAAGAAACCATTTATCTCTGCACTTTTGAATGTTACCGTGTTTACGATGTACTTGGCTTTAAACAAACCAGTCAGAACAATAATGTAGGAACTGCCATTGCTGACTTATTTTTGAGGTTACAAATCAAGCAAAGAGCAACCATCTGTATGTCAGGTGTTTCAGCTTCACTGGCTGCATGCATGTTCAATAAGCAGTAAATATAGCAAAACATATTGGCCTTCAGAACCAGTACATTCACAAACAAGTCAGCAGTGGTAGCTCCTACATTTCTATACTGAGGGTGTTAATTCCACTTAAAATAGTCATATTCTTATTGGATGTTTCAGGTTCATCCGACAGAGCAAAAGTTACACGGAAAGTCCAAAACATCCACCGCCATCCAAAATATGATCCCAGCGGCAAAAAAGATAAGAATATTCAAAAATCCTTTGAATATGATTTGGCTCTTGTCGAATTGAGCCAAAAGATCGAGTTTTCTCCAACAGCCAGGTATCATTTTTTGTTTGTAGAGAATTCTCTCTAGTGTGTAACATGCAAATCTTTAAATCTAATACAATAACAACAATATGGGATAGCAAGTGTGAAAATGCTTGTCATACTAAAATGTATATAAAAAACCTCTTAATACGCTGTGCCTTGGAGAATATTTACATTAATGTGTTAACAATACACTTTCTGCCACTATAAAAAAAACTTTTAAATACAAACAAGACTAACTATAAATACACTCTCTGGTAGAGCAATAATGCACTTAAAGCGGTTCTGCACTGTCTATTTTTTATTTTATTTTTTTGAGCGATGCTATGGATTGCAACATGTTTTGTATGTACTCACGTGTTCCTGTTCTCCGAGTCATTGCTGCCGGTTTTCGTCCTGTAAAAAAAATTAGAATCATCCTTCCTGCTGGGGGCCATCTTGCCTGTGGGCATGTGAAACCCCACAGGCACTTCAGATGGCCCAGCATGCATCGCCGTTACTGCGCCGATCTCGCGCATACGCAGTAACGGCGAAGTGCAGCTCACGTTCTCCGAAATCTCGCGAGATGTCGGCACATCTGCCGACATCTCGTGAGATTTCGGAAGATGTGGCTGACATCTCGCGAGATTTCGGAAGATGTAGCCGACATCTCGCGAGATTTCGGAAGATGTGGCCGACATCTCGCGAGATTTCGGAAGATGTGGCCGAAATCTTGCGAGATTTCGGAAGATGTGTCCGAAATCTCGCGAGATTTCGGAAGATGCCCGCACAGACTCCTGGGATCAATGACACCAGATCCCAGGAGACAGTGCGGCGTGACGAGGATCCCCGCACAGACCCCGCCCACCGCCGCAGACACAGAGGACAGGAAGTCGGCGATTATCAAGGTAAGTGAAAAAAAAACACATTTCATTTAGTACTCTTTGCCTGATTTGGAAGGCAAAGAGATTTACTAAATAAAATGTGTGCAGAACCGCTTTAAATATCTTATAGGTGATCCTAACAAATCAATATAAAGTGCCAATGTCTGTGATATTAAAATGTTCATAAATTATTCTATATATTCATCAGTGATATCTTTATAAATTCATAAATTATTCAGTGCAACAGTCAATATTCTTCCATCAAATACACCACAATCGTTGGGTAAATCTTCCAATCCTCTGCCACTGTGTGAAAAGGGCTCACCACTAGGGATGAGCCGAACACCCCCCGGTTCGGTTCGCACCAGAACCTGCGAACGGACCAAAAGTTTGCACGAACGTTAGAACCCTATTAATTACAATGGACGCGAATGTTCTAAATCTAAAGTGCTATTTATAATGTCCAATATGCATGTTATTGTCCTAAAAAAGGGTTTGGGGACCAGGGTCTTGCCCCAGGGGACATGTATCAATGCAAAAAGAAGTTTTAAAAACTGAAGTTTTTTCTGGAGCATAAAGTGAAAAAAAAAAGTGAAATATTCCTTTAAATATCGTACCTGGGGGGTGTCTAATGTATGCCTGTGAAGTGGCATGTGTTTCCCGTGTTTAGATCTGTCCCTGCACAAAATTACATTTGTAAAGCAAAAAAAGCCATTTAACCACTTAAGCCCCGGACCAATTTGCAGCCAAAGGACCAGGCCCCTTTTTGCGATTCGGCACTGCGTCGTTTTAACTGACAATTGCGCGGCCGTGCGACGTGGCTCCCAAACAAAATTGGCTTCTTTTTTTCCCCACAGATAGAGCTTTCTTTTGGTGGTATTTGATCACCTCTGCGTTTTTTATTTTTTGCGCTATAAACAAAAATAGAGCGACAATTTTGAAAAAATGCAATATTGTTTACTTTTTGCTATAATAAATATGCCCAAAAAAAATATATAAAAAACATTTTTTTCCTCAGTTTAGGCCGATACGTATTTTTCTACATATTTTTGGTAAAAAAAAAATCGCAATTAGCGATTATTGATTGGTTTGCGCAAAAGTTATAGCGTTTACACAATTGGGGATAGTTTTCTAGCATTTTTATTAATATTTTTTTTTTACTAGTAATGGCGGCGATTAGCGATTTTTATTGTGACTGCGACATTATGGCGGACACATCGGACATTTTTGACACATTTTTGGGACCATTGTCATTTATACAGAAATCAGTGCTATTTAAATGCATTGATTCCTGTGTAAATGACACTGGCAGTGAAGGAGTTAACCACTAGGGGGCGGGGAGGGGTTAAGTGTGTGTGTGGTTTTTTTTTACTGTAGGGGGCGTGGCTTTGGGTCTGACGTCACTGATTGGCTTTCCCGATGACAGGGAACAGCCGATCAGTGTCAGTTGCGCTAGGAAGCACGGGGAGAGGTTTGTTTACACAGTCCTCTCCCCGTTCTTCAGCTCCGTGACCCGATCGCGGGACATCAGCGGCGATCGGGTCCGCTGGTCCCGCGGCTGCAGTCACGGAGCTCAGGACCGCGCTGCGAGTGCACCGCCGGCGGCACGCGCGCGACCCACGGCTGGGCTCTTAAAGGGCCACATACAGGTATGTGGTTGTGCCCAGCCATGCTATTCTGCCGACGTATATCGGCGTGAGGCGCTCCTTAAGCGGTTAATGATGCATAAAGTGAAAAAAAAAAAGTGAAATATTCCTTTAAATATCGTACCTGGGGGTGTCTAAAGTATGCCTGCGAAGAGGCATGTGTTTCCCGTGTTTAGAACTGTCCCTGCACAAAATTACATTTGTCAAGCAAAAAAAGCCATTTAACCACTTAAGCCCCGGACCAATTTGCAGCCAAAGGACCAGGCCCCTTTTTGCGATTCGGCACTGCGTTGCTTTAACGGACAATTGCGCGGTCGTGCGCAACAAAATTGGCATCCTTTTTTTTCTTTTGGTGGTATTTGATCACCTTTGCGGTTTTTATTTTTTGCGCTATAAACAAAAATAGAGCGACAATTTTGAAAAAATTCAATATTTTTTACTTTTTGCTATAATAAATATCCCCAAAAAATATAAAAAAAAATTTTTTTTCCTCACTTTAGGCTGATACGTATTCTTCTATATATTTTTGGTAAAAAAAAAAATCGCAACTACCGCTTATTGATTGGTTTGCGCAAAAGTTATAGCGTTTACAAAATAGGGGATAGTTTTATAGCATTTTTATTTTTTACTAGTAATGGTGGTGATCATCGATTTTTTTTTGTGACTGTGACATTATGGCGGACACATCGGACATTTTTGACACATTTTTGGGACCATTGTCATTTATACAGCAATCAGTGCTATTTAAATGCATTGATTCCTGTGTAAATGACATGACTGAATATTAGGCAGATGCCTGTGTTGCACAAATCAACTACACAACACCAGCAATGAGGGGGTAGATTCAGGTGTATGCTGTGCACACTACACCCACTGTAACAGCGCTAGGTTAGGAAGCAAAGCAAAGCTGACACTGTCCCTGCCTATCCTGCTCTCTCCCTGAACACTACACTCACTGTAACAGCGCTATCTAAAGAAGTATAAAGCACAGCTGTTCCTGCCTATCCTGCTCTCTATGAACGCCGCACAACACTACACAAGGCCGCCGCACTGGCGGTCTTATATAGTGGGGCGTGTACTATACCCCCCTGAGCTATAATTGGCCACAGGCATCCTGCCTGTGGCCAATTATGCCTCTCCTCGCTGCCGGCGCTGTGTTTGGCCAAGCATGCGGGGTCACAGTGCATGCTTGGCCAATCATCAGCCAGTAATGCACTGCGACTGGCGCAGTGCATTGTGGGCCGTTCGTATCATACGAATTTGATGCGAACAGCCCACAAAGTTCTGGTTTTGACGAACGGCCGATGTTCAATTCGAACATGGGTTCGAATGGAACACCAGGCTCATCCCTACTCACCACTCCCCCATAAGACACCACACTCACCAGAGGTTATTTCCTTTAAATTAATCCCATCAGTTTGTTGTATTCTTCCATATATTTCTAGGACTGAAAGTGGCACACATAGCATAATCCCATTTAAAATAATTTTATTAAAATAAATGCTAAATGTCTTTAAAATGCCCATCAAAAAATATAAGTATAAATACCGTCAGAAGTGCCCAGAATATGATAACTGGTGAAGAATGTGTCTCCCCACATCACATCTGGTCTGACGTCACATCCTGGTGCCATAAAGTCCTGCCAACGTGTTTCGTCACTTCTGACTTCATCTAAGGCTGGGTTCACACTACTGCAAATTGGATGTGGTTTCCCCACATCCAATTCGTATGACATTAGAGTGTGCTCAACTCTCAATGGAGCCGGTTAACACATCTCCCTGGCGGCCACGGAGCGGCTTTCACAGGGGTCCTGTGCATCTTTGGCTCAGTTTCAAGTCCGAATTCAGGCAAAAAATTTGGGCTGGATTTGTCCCTGAAATGGAGAACAGGGATGCACCGGACCCCTGCTGTGAGCCACATCAGCACTAAATGTGAACCCAGCCTGGGGGTAATTTTTAGTTACTCTTGTTTGTATTTACACTAAAATTTATGATTGAGGGTCATATTGAAAGTTATTTTAACTACTTGCTGACTGCAAGACAGATATATACATTGCAGTTTGCAAGTAGTGTACCAGGGCTATAGCTAAAGCTATCACTCATAACCCTGGTATTTATGTTTCAGCCAGCGGTCGGCTTTCTGGCTAATTAGGCACTGGATCTCTTTCAGAAGTGGCAGGAGGGGGTAACCCCCCTCCCGCCATTTGCCGGTGTATCTCAGGCTTACTGTTTTTACTGTCGCACCTGAGAAACAATCAGGAGGTGTGGTCAGCTGGTCACAAAGGCAAACAGATGGACTCTGGTCATGGCCTTGAAGGACTGAAGCGACGTCATGACACAAGTATATACATTTTTTTTTTTTTTTAAAGCAAAAGATCCAATTTTTTTTTTTTTTATCTGTCATCTTTATTTCTATTACAAGGTTTATATTTCTTGTAATAGGAATTAAAGTGATTTAAAAAAAAAAAATGAAAGGCACAGTGTAAACATTTTTAAAGCACCCCCATCACTCCGTGCTCACGCACAGAAGTGAACGCATACGTAGGTTGTGCGCGCATATGTAAATGATGTTCGCACAATGTGAGATATCGCTGTGAACGTTAGCTCTAGTTCTAGCACTAGACCCCCTCTGTAATCCTAAACATGTAAAATGTAAAAAATTTTAAAGCTTCGCCCATGGAGATTTTTAAGTATTGTAGCTTGTTGTAATTCCATGAGTGTGCACAATTTTAAAGCGTAACATGTTAAAGCGTAACATCATCTTTCACATTTTAGAAAAAATATTTGGGTACATATTGTGTTCTTTTTTTATTAATTAAAGTGAATTTTTTCCACAAAAATTGCGTTTGAAAAACGGCAAATACTGTGTGACATAAAAAATTGTAAAGATCTCAATTTTATTTTATATTTATTTAAGGTCTCTGCAAAACTAATTGGGGGTTATAAGTATTTTTCTAGCAAATGACTGATTTAAACTGGTAAACAAAAAGTGCCAGAAAAGGCTTGGTCTTCAAGTGGAAAACGTTTAAAGTAGCTAAAAATTTGAACTCACAGAGTGCAAAAAAAAAAACAAGGAAAAATATTTTCTTACAATGCGCTGTAAAAAGTGTATGGAAATATGCATATTTTGCCAAAGAATATAAGCAATGAAATGAAATGATTTTCTTTTTACAGGCCTATTTGTCTTCCATGTACAAGTGGAACATCCTGGGCATTAAAACAACAAGGCAAGGCTGTGTCTTGCAAGGATCATGGTAAGTGTGCAAATATTCCAGGAAATATAACAAAGTGTGAAGTAAAACATATGTAACAAAACCCCCAAAAGGGCCGTTGATTGAGATAGGTCTTCTGATGCTGGCCTCAACCTTCTCAAAACCCCCAACCTCTTGGACATACCACAAGCACTATTTCTTACACTATTTCTTACATAGGAATCAGACGGCAAACCTAGTACTCAGTGTAGCAAAGTCTTTTACCTCTTTTGGTCTAATGAGAGCCTCCAAGGCCAAAGATAGTGGACATCCTTCAATATGTGGTGGGCTGTGAGGCATAGTGGGTGCAAAGATGGTGAAAGTCATTGGGCGTCAGACACTTTTTGGATGTAAAAGAGGTTTTATTTCTTTTAACAGTCCTTTTATATTTTGAAGGGAAAGATGGTTAGGGCCAGGACACCCTTAGTTAGTTGCAAACTCAATTGGCAGACATCGAGACTTCAATAGGAGGACAGCCGTGCAGGGAAAGGCCCCAGCAAGAAGCCACTTCTGCACTTGCAGGATTGCTGTCTCCTATGGTAACAGTCCTTTAACAGTTTCTAACTCAAACATAACAGTTCTTTCAGCTCCACTGCAACTGTTTCTTGTAGTTCTTCAATACTGAGCTCCTGGTCTCTCACTAGACCCTCTGATTCACTGACTCTGAATCCCTTGAGCTCCTCCAAGGTTTGCGGTGGTATCTCCCTCAAGCGTCACCCCTGCATCTCTGCTGGGTCTCTAGCTTGGCACTCCAGATACTGCTCAAGATTCACCCCTGCTAACCAGCTCTAGGTCCCTGGCTTGACACACAAGGTTGCTCTGCAAGCATCTCCTCCGCTGGTTGGGTCCCTGACTTGATCACCGCCTGAAGTTTCCTGATTCTCCACCATGCCCTTTTGGTGAGAATATGGTTCTGGTACTTGCTTCAGTTACTCACTGTGGTCTCTGGTAAAGGCCATTGGTCCCTTTGTTGCGACAGCTTCCCTTCTATCTCCAACCACTGACAGGTTCTCCAGCCGGCAGAACTGTCACTTCTGGTTGGACTGCAATCCGCAATCCCAACCCTGCGCTGCTCTCTCACTTCTGAATAGGCCCTCACACAACCTAGCAACCAGATGCCCCCGGATATGCCCAATCGCCAGCCTAGCAGCCCGGGGCATACGACACATGTCCATCCAGACAGCTGTCCAGGTGGCACAGAACATAGATCACCTGACTACACCAAAATATATAGGCTCTCCCAGCAGGCCAAGGGATTCAAGAAAACCCCTGCCCATTGGCTGAGATACCCCATATACTCATAACCTGACCTTGAGTTGTACTTCTCAGATCTAGTACCACGAAGTACCCGGCCACCTAGTGGTAGAACAGAAAAGTGCAACAAGGCCAAATTTAGGGAGAAATCAATAGATCCCTATCAATCGACCACGATGACTACTCCTGGCAAGTAAAATTGTGAGGAGCTCCCTGACTAAACTCCAGGGTGCTACATCAGCGATAATGCTATTTGGAAATAACAGACAGTAGAACAATCATTAAAAGCAAGCTTTGTTTATTGATGCCTATTAATGGTTAAATAATGAAACAGGAGAGTGATAACAAAAAAAGACATTAAATGACAGAGATGGTAGTCCATTTAACATACAGAACAATTAACAATACAACGTAGCCTAAAATTCTACCAGCCACACAGGTTAGCTTAAACAGTAACACTGTCGCTCTGAGTTTACAATGAGCAGTAATAAAAATTCAGGTATGTCTAAACCCCCAGAGATACACTGCTCAATGGCACAAGGGTGGCTATACTAGGCCTAAGGCTGCCTGAAGGTCTCCGTCCAAGCCCGAGCGATCCAAAGTAGGTAACAGGAGGTGGTATGTGAGTAGATGAAGTAATACAGGGGCCGTCCTTAAGTTGTTTCTTCTGCCGGCTAATGTTGTGGCTCTTTGAAGTGTTGGTGGACTTTAAGAGTTTGCAATGAGCCTGTGTTCTATCGATTTGTGCCCTCGTCAAAAACTGCCCGCGCATGCACAGAACGGAAGGGCACTCCAGCTGATTTGCTGATCAGCTGGAGTGAAGTCACCATAGCGCATGCGCACATCGTAGGAGGGTTTTTTCGATGGGTGATACCATTTCACAGGCACAATTGAAAGCTATGAAAAGAGAAGAGGGACACTGAAGATGTCAGATTGTGCCTCACTGTAAACCCGTGGCGCAACAGCAAGGCACAATATGACAAATACGGTGTTTGCATAGCATTAAATTGTGCCAGAGAAATGGTCTCCCGTCGAAAAAAGGCTCCTACGATATGCGTATGCGCTATGGGACGCCACACCAGCTGTTTGGCAACTCAGCTTGTCACCCATTTACGTCACCAAGTTGCCCTGCCCTCAGCTATATAACAGCTGTCATTGCGAAGAAGTGTCACACACTTCCCATGGAGGCAGAGGTGTTGCGGCTATTTATTTCTTTTTTTGACTCGTCAGACAATCTGATAGAAGATGAATGGACATCGCTGGGCATTTTTATTTTTTTATCTTTCAATAAAGGACTTGCTCATAAGTGTCTCCTGATTTTTTTACAATTTTTTACACTTTTTTGTGAAATGGTAGGGGTACAATGTACCCCTTATCAATTCACATGGGGGAGGCCGGGCTCTGGGGGTCCCCTTGTTGTTGCAGATTCCGATAAGCCCTCCACATACCCCCACAACCACCGGACAAGGTGCTTTGGGGGGCTACTTCAAAGCACCCTCCCCATGTTGAGGGCATGTGGCCTGGTACGGTTCAGGAGGGGGGGCGCTCTCTTGTCCCCCCTCTTTTTCTGCTGCCTGCCAGGTTGCGTGCTCGGATAAGGGTCTGGTATAGATTTTGGGGGGTACCCCTACGCCATTTTTTTTTACATTTGCCGCAGGATTCCCCTTTATTTCCATACCAGACCTGATGGGCCTGGCATGGATTTTGGGGGGACCCCCACACAATTTTCTTTTACATTTTTGGTTTAGGGTTCCCCTTAATATTCTTACCAGACCCAAGGGGCCTGGTAATGGACTGGGGGGGAACCGGCTGCACCTAAAGATCAGCTCCGGACATTACCGAAGTGAGCCCTGTGTAGGTAAACAAACACAGGGCTCTCTCTTTTTTTCCTCCTGCAAAGTACATTGCTTAGTAAAAACAACACACACAGTAAAACATGTTGGCCACACATTTAACCCCTTGATTGCCCTATATGTTGAGCCCTTCACTGCCAGTGTCATTAGTACAGTGACAGTGTATATTTTTAGCACTAATTACTATATTGGTGTCACTGGTTCCCAAAAAGTGACAAAAGTGTCAGTTAGATGTCCGATTTGTCCGCTGCAATGTCGCAGTCCGGGTATAAGTTGCTGATCCCCGCCATTACTAGTAAAAAAAATAAAAATCCCATAAAAATATCCCAGAGTTTTTGAACGCTATAACTTTTGCGCAAACCAATCAGTAGATGCTCATTCGGATTTATTTTACAAAAAATGTAGCGGAATACATTTTGGCCTGAATTAATGAAGAAATTACATTTTTTTTACATATTTTATTGCATGTTTTATAGCAGAAAGTAAAAAAAAAAAAATATTGTTTTTTTTTTTTTTTCAAAATTGTTGGTCTTTTTATTTTTATATGGAAATGTGGGAAAATAAGTGGAGCTCTAAACCTGTGTACAATATCCAGAACTTAAACCAGATAACCAAAACTTAGTGATAAACAAAAAATGAGTGATAAACAATATCATGAACATTGTGAATTGATTAATAATAAAGTGCTATGAAGCCAATGTGAATCAAAGACTACCTGCTCTAAAAATGAGTGCAATATTGAAATGCCAAAAAAAGGTCAGTGTCTTGAACATCAGATGGTTGTGATACCATTCAAACATATATATATATATATATATATATATATATATATATATATATATATATATATATATATAGTGTAAAACAAACCAAATAAGATCACAAAATTACTTAGTGAATAAAATGTCACTCAAATGTATTTTAAGCATGATAAACGTCCATCCAACACTGAATAGAAAGGTGTGCTCTTCCACATGTGTATCAACAAGACCTTGAGGACAATGATATTGCTGTGTAGTTTAACCACCAGGGATAAGTGCTTCCACCACCAAGGGAGAGGGGCAGGTACTCTTACCAGAAGGCATGGACCCACATGCCAGCGGCAATGAGTCAAACGAGCATATACCGATATCCCAAATCCTAGATGGCGGTCTTCTTTTGAAGAAAGGTTCAGGCACACCTGCTCGGCAGAAGGATGGACGGACTGAACAGTAGACGACCACAATCTCCAAGTGTGGTGTTTATGTAAAAAGTTCTCCAACAATGAATCGGAGTATTCATGAAAAACAAATAGAAGGCTTCCACATGGTGTAGATCAAAATTGGCAAGCAAATTTATTGATAAAAAAAAATACAGACATCATAGGGGATGTATGCAGATAAAAAATGATCATAAAAATGATATAAAATTCCATGAAAAGTTGGCGCAGTGTGTATGGCTCAGCAGACGACCCGACGTGTTTTGTCCTATGGGACTTATACTGGGGTGAAAGTCTGGTCGCCAACACTGCGCTTCTATATCTTTAATGTTAATTAACCAAATTAATAGACTGCCCATTACAGTCAATCGCTAAGATGCCAGGAGCGACGACATGCACACACCACGGTATAGCCATGAGCCAATAGCGAGAAAGCTACGTCAGGGCGCTAATCATTACGAGGCACCACGTGTGTGTATCGCCTCATTCTGGATAGCCAATCGCGAGGACGTAACTGCGAAGATACGTCATTGCGATGTCCGGCGTGTGCCACCTGCCACGTGTCAGACAGCCAATCATATGGCAAATGGATCAAAGTCATGTGACCAATAGATCATATGATGTGCATTGTCATCACATCCTGGAGTGATGCACCCAAGCCTCACTGTGGCTGCAATCACCACAACCACATCGAGACCCGGAAGGCAAACGGAGCCCTACTGTGGTATTAATAACACATCACATGAAAGTGGAGAATTTGTTGAAACATATTTCAGTCCCTTATCTAAAATAAGCTTTTCAGCATCTGAAAAGGTCACTTGACTAAGATTGAAAATTCCCTTATCATCTATGTTCTTTTTCTTTTTCTGGGTACACCGCCCCCCTATGGAGCCTCGTTTTGTTCATGTCCTCACATGTGGCCAGGTATTTCCCAGGGAAAATCCCCAGCGTGGGAGGGTCCTGGATGTGTTTGGTTATAATTATATGGTGATTTTTTGTAATGGTCATAATCCCTTTCCATGTAAGGGTGATATGTATTGTGTGTCTCTCGCAAATAATCGTCTCTAATGCCCCTTACACACGGTCGGAATTTCCGACGGAAAATGTCCTATCGGACCATGTTGTCGGTAAATCCGACCATGTGTGGGCTCCATCTGACTTTTTCCGTCGGAAAAAATTTGAGATCCTGCTCTCAAATTTTCCGACAACAAAGTCCTTTTGGACTTTTTCCGATGGTGTGTAGCGAATTCCGATGGACAAAGTGCCACGCATGCTAAGATCACATTACAAAACCAAAGCTATTGGCTACTAGCCTCTACGTAGTCCCGTCGTACGCAACGAACGTCACCACGTTCAGAATGATCGGATTTTCCGACAACTTTGTCCGACCGTGTGTATGCAACACCAGTGTCGGACAAAATCCGTCGGAAAAAATCAGACGGATTTTGTGGTCGGAATTTCCGACCGTGTGTACGGGGCATAAGAGGCACATATTTTTATTTTTATAGCACAAAAAATAAAAACCACAGAGGTGACCAAATACCACCAAAAGAAAGCTCTATTTCTAAAAGAACATACATTTTATTTGGATAAAGCGTCAAACAACCCAGCAATTGTCAGTTAAAGTAACGCAGTGTCATGTCGCAAAAAATGGTCTGGTCACGAAGGGGGTAAAATCTTTCGGAGGTCAAGTGGTTACCAACTGGACCTCCGGAGGATTTACCCCCCTTCATGACTAGACCATTTTTTGCAATACAACACTGCGTTATTTTAACTGGCAATGGCACGGTCATGCAACGCTGTACATGAATTAAATTACATTTTCCCCCACAAATAGAGCTTCCTTTTGGTGGTATTTGATCACCACTGCATTTTTAATTTTTTGTGCTATAATCAAAAAAAGACAGACAATCGCAGTGCGAACTGTGAATTTGCACAGAAATCGGATCACATAGGTGAGAGCACCCATGCGATACGATTCTAGAGCAGGGAAAAACAAGTCCCTGCACTATTTTCTGTGCAAATCCAATAGGAGTTCAGCCATACAACTGTATGGCTGAACTCGCATTGCTCAGACATCGCATGTGATGGTGACGGTGCGAATCACATGCAATCTCTGAAATTGCGCTAGTGTGAACCCAGGCTAAAGGAGTATGGCAGGTAGCTGTAAGTAAAGCTTGAAGATTAGTACAGTGGTTAAGGATCTACAGTGGGATACTGTAAGTTAAGCTGGAAGGTCTACATTAGGATACTGAGAGAGAAGTTGTTGCTATAGGAGACAGCAGTTGCTACAAGATACAGATTGCTGCATTCAGCTTAAAGGCCCTTTATCTGTATTGCTGCTTGCCTACCGTATATACTCGAGTATAAGCCGAGGCACCTAATTTTACCACAAAAAATGGGAAAACGTATTGACTCGAGTATAAGCCTAGGGTGAGAAATGCGCAGCTACTGTAAGTGGAAAAGAGGGTCAACAATGCACATTTGCAGCCTCACTGTACCCATTTGCAGCCACAGGTCCCCTGAACTTTAAACTTAGTAGTTAAGGGTTCCTAGATGCCCCCTAGCTGCAGCCAAAATTTGGAATTTGGGGTCTCTGGACCAAAAGGGTCCCGAAATGACATTGCTGCAGATGGACACAGTTGAGCGATTTTGGGGCCCTGTATCTCGGGGCCACTTGGTGCTAAGAACCCCAAATTTGGATATGTTGTAATGTTGGTTCCACTGGGTGTGCACCAAGTGGCCCCGAGATACGGGGCCACAAAGTCGGGTCGGAAAATGTCATTCTCTGCTGCAGAAAAGTGCTTGACTCTAGTATAAGCCGAGGGGGCACTTTCAGCACAAAAAAATGTGCTGAAAAACTCGGCTTATACTCGAGTATATACGGTAGTTATATTTTTGGTCTGCAGAGTTTTGCCTAAATACTATTGCTCAAAAATACAAACAGTTGTATGGACAAATTCTGTCTTTTTTTTTCCTCCCACAGAAAACTTTCTACTGTCTGGAGATCTGGTGAAAGCGTTATTTATTACAGAGGAAAGAAGAAATGATTTGGAGCAGATGAATGTCCTGATAAAGCAAGGAAACTGGGTAAGGAGGACTGCAATCTGTAATCCCGCTGCACAGTATATTTCCCTTTAGTAAGTCAACCTCTATGTTATACATGGTCCTACCTAAACTATCCAATCACATTGTGTCCAATCAGACAGACTTTGGGGTTGATTTACTAAAACTGGAGAGTCCAAAATCTGCGACAGCTCTGCAGAGAACCCAATCAGCTTCCGGGTTTTATTGTCAAAGTTTAAGGAAGCTGAAGTTAGAAGCTGATTGGCTACCATGCACAACTGCACCAGATTTTGCACTCTCCAGTTTTAGTAACTCAACCCATTTACCCTGCATACTCATAGGTAGAGCCAAAGAAGATTGTACCATGTGTGTACATGTACTGTGAGCTTTACTCTATACAGTCGGCATCTAATGACAGCACCACTGGATTACGTGAAAAAATTCAGCCTTCCTATTACTGTAGGTCTAGAGTGCAAACACTAACTTTCAGGACTAACAAAGTTTGGGCCTGTGTCAATGCCTATGGACTTATGTCATTGGGATCAGTTTGATATCAGTTTAAGAAGCATCTGAGATCAACCAGGATTAAAGCGGGGTTTCACCTAAAAAAAATTTTTTTTTAAAAGTCAGCAGCTAAAAAAAAAGTCACTGCTGACTTTTAAAAAGTACACTTACCCTCCCAGGGCGCCCGCGATGTCGTTTGTGGAGGCCGAGATGTCCCTCGGCTATCCGGATCCAGCGCTGCCATTCTCAGTAAGGGAAACGGCTTCTCGTTTCCTACTGCGCATGCGAGAGTCGGCGCGCGGCCTATTGCGCATGCGCGAGTCGGCGCGCGGCCAACTGCGCATGCACGAGTCTTATTTGTGAATGGGGAACGCGGTGTGTTGTGGGACACAGTTCCCACAACACACAGCGCCCCATTCACCTGAAGACGGAAGAAGAGAAGATCACTGCGGCGCTGGAGGAGGCAGATTAGGACGATCTGCCTAGCAACAGCCATTTCTGGTAAGTAAAAAAAAATAATTTTTTTTTTTTTTTAATTGTTACTAACTTTTTCTCAAGTTTTAATTTTCAGGGTGTCCCACCACTTTAAGTAACAGGTGCATTTGACCTCCTCCTGATCTGTTTCAGGTGGGTTTTGTGTTTTCAATTACTTGTATGGGAATGCAAAATCTATTTGAGGCTAGGTTCACACTTGAGCCATGTTTTGCACGAGCACAGCAGCCCAGTCAATTAAATGGGCTGTTGTTCCTCCAGAAAATGCAGGGAAAAGGTCCCGCACGGAACCTGCAAGTGCAATGTGGTTCCCAGTGCGGGGAAATGCCATTAGGATTAATGTTACCCCCATGCATTTCCTGAGTGGTAACGCGTTTCTTTGTGTGGGTGGTTGCGGAAACAGGTGTGGACCTACAGCGGCAGCCACCTGCACAAGCGTGTAACTGGCCTAATTGAACAAAAAGCATATTGACACAGGCCCTTAGGTACCTTCCATCTAGCAATCCTAGCTGAGTACGTTTTTCCTAGTTATAGATGTATTTAACATTTTTCAAAAGATGGCTACAGCATGGGCTTAAATTGCTGTGAGGGCGTCCATGTTTGTCCTCCCATGCTCGAGCTGCCTGTGCGCCCATCTGCAAGGTGCAGGTGGCGCGTTCTTTGATCACGAGTCCATTGGACTTGGCTGATTACAGATCGGAGTAAAGGGTCGATCCCGGCCCTTTACCGCATGATCAGCTGTCAGCCAATGACAGCTGATCACATGATGAAAACAGAAGCCTGCTATCAGCTTTTTTTTCCTCACGCTGACAGTGTGAGGAGAAAAAGTTGATTACCAGCCTGTGTAAACAGTATATCGTTCCCGCACACTGACACCCACTGCTGCTAAGCAGTGTTTACCAGTGCCACCTACCAATGCCCATCAGTGATTGCTTTGCAGTGCCCACCAGTGCTTCCTATCAGTGTCAACTACCAGTGCCACCTCTCAGTGCTGCCTATCAGTGCAGACTCATCAGTGCTGCCTTATCAGTGCCTATCTGTGCAGCCTATCAGTGCCCATTAGTGCAGTCCCATCAGTGCACATGAATGAAGGTGACAAATTACCTGTTTGCAAAATATATTAACAAACTATGAAAACTGTTTTTCTTTTGTTTGTTTAGCAAACAATAAAAATCCCAGTGGTTATTAAATATCCCCAAAAGAAAGCTCTTTGTGTGAAAAAAATGATAAAAATTTCATATGGATACAGTGTTGCATGACCGCGCAATTGTCATTCAAAATGTGACAGCGCTGAAAGCTGAAAATTGGCCTGGGCAGGAGGGGGGTGTAAGTGCCCAGTAAGCAAGTGGTTAAAGATGGTTTAGAGATTGAAAAGGGTGAAGGATGAAGGGAGATGTCAGACATCTCAGATCTTAGCTTTTCCAATCAATCCAAAATTTGCAAGAATGCCCAGCTTTTTCTTATGGCTAGTAGGAAGAGAACAATAGAAGACCATAGAGTAGTATTGTTAAAACCTTGCAATTTATTATATATAGATTATACTCACAAAAATCGCTGGTGGATATAAAAACGTCACAAGCCGCTGACCACACCTAACGTGCATTTTGCCTACAAATGGACGTCTTCCGGGGACAAGCAAGCCCTTTGCTTGTCTCCTGAAGACGTCCATTTGTGGACGAAACATGCATTGGGGGGTCAGCGGCCTGTGCCATATTTACATCTGCCAGTGACAATGGCAAGGCGTTAGATTCTTTATGTACCCTGTGATTTTTGTTAAATAAAGTATATATAATAAATGGCAAGGCTTTAGCGATACTACTCTAGGGTCTTCTAGTGTTCTCTTAGTACTATCCCTGAGGACAAACTAGACATTCTTGCAAATTTTGGATTGATTGGATGTGTTTGAAAAGTGTTGGTGGACCCTGGGAATGATCTTACATATGTGTTCAAGTGATTTTGATCTCTTTTTCTTAGAGATCCTGGTAATCTGGCAAGGAGGTGGCACTTCTGGTTATTTAGTGATCTGGGAGCACTGCATGCGTAGGTCATAACACACAGCATTCATATTATAAGTGTTTCGGCACTTTTTGGACCGTAATTGGACACTGGGAGTGGACTTTTTATGTTTATTTATTTTTTACCTTTCACTTTTATTTTATGTAATATTGTTTATGAATTTTTGGTCACACTGTGTAGTTTATTCATTTTCAAGGTGGTTTCTTGTTAAACAATATGTTTTTACATATATAAATACTTGGTGAGATATCATCTTTTGTAATTGTATAGTAATAGAGGAGTATATGCACATTTTTTTATCTTAAATAAAATCCTACTAATCTATGGCAAAATCTACTATAGCCAGTGGATGAAAGCACATCACAGCAAGGTCCAGGAGCCATGGGAAGTTTGTAGCGGATCCTCAAGTCCGCTGGGAAATCCTTGAAGCTGACAAAGTGCTAACTTATCCACGGCCACCTCCCCCCCCCCCCCCCCAGTAACTGGACGACACACAGTTCGGGGAGTCAATGAACAACTTTATTTTAGCCACAGCTGGCTTTTATGCTTCCCCATGCAAGGGGTTTCTTAATCCATTTTCCAGGGGCATTCCCCTAACAATAAAACCTTGCCCTTCACATGACTAAGAGTGTAATTACATCTCGTAGCAGATAATAGGTGGATTCATTAACACACTGAACAATAGGTGAATGGAAAGCTGCCTCAGACCCTGCTTAACCCAATTTACTTATTCAGACATCAGTAGACATTCCGTCTCCACCTCTCCTGGTATGTCCCGTCTAGGAGCCGGAGATCCTGGCCATCAACTTCACAGTATATTGGGGACTAGACTTTATATTTCGCTACACTCATGTATCTCCCCAATAGCGGGTCATTCGATCTGTTGGCAAAAAAAGAGGAAAAGAGATGAAATCTGACCTTTTCCCTTTAGACTCTTGTAGTATCAACAGTTTTGGACAAAATATACATCCCAACTCCATCCGAAAGTGTTTTTGTCGGTTTGGGATGGGGAAAGGATAGATACTCTAAGGGTTTTATTTATCTATAGCCCGTTTGGAAAATTTCACGTTTTCACTTCTGCAACATTGGGACAAGAAATGAGGGAAAAGTGGCCGCTGAGACAGGAGGAAACATAGAGCAGTAAAAAAAAATGGTTCTTACCATTCCATTTAAAGTATCAGATATAAATAAACGATTTGTTGCGCTTAATAGAAATAAAATATAAAAAGCTGCTCACACAGTATTGCTGGATACAATATACATGATATGGGTAAAAAATGTGGCGCTCAAAAGTATGAAACAATAAAATAAATGTCCCAAAAAAGTTCATCCAAATAAATGAAAGCTGATCCAAATAAAGCTGAATTGTGAACAATCCAAGCAAGGAAAATGCACCAAATAGGAACTAATCACCATCCACCATAAGCATGCAGGAAAGATGAAACAGGATCCCGTCACCTTCACCCAATAAGACTGACCCTTACCGTCAGTGCATGGGTTATGCACATATATTGAGAATAGGTGATAGCTCGAAAATGGTCCTTGCAACTCAAACAGCAAAATAGTGGAAACCTTCCTCTTGACGTGGAACGGAACCAGGTAATGGTTATAACTATGGCTTGATAGTCATATACATATAAAAAGTAGAAAGACACCGCTCATTGCGCAAGCATCTTAAACAATTCAGCATTTATTAAAGATAATAAGAAATACACTCACATTTTGTAACGTTGTATAAGCATGATAAGGAGAAGCGACCAGCGCTTCTAACCAACAAGGTGGCCGCTATACTGTCGTCCGTCCGCGTCCTGCGTCACGTGTGGCTCCACCCAATGTTTCGTTATTAACATGCATCATCAGGGCCACCCCTGATTTTCTTTTTTACTAGTAATGGCGGCGATCTGCGATTTTTATCGTGACTGCGACATTATGGCGAACACTATTGACATATTTTTGGGACCATTGGCATTAATACAGCGATCAATGCTAAAAAACTGCATTGATTACTGTAAAAATGGCACTGGCAGTGAAGGGGTTAACTACTAGGGGGCTAGGGAGGGGTTAAGTGTGTCCTGGGGGGTGATTCTAACTGTTAGGGGGCTTGGCTATGAATGACACTTCACTGATCTTAGCTCCCGATCACAGGGAGCTATGATCAGTGACAGTGTCACTTGGCAGAACGGGGAGATGCTTGTTTACATTAGCATCTCCCCGTTCTTCAGCTCTGTGAGACTATCGCGGGTACCCCAGCGGCGATAGAGTCCGCAGGCCCCGTGATCCTACTCGCAGAGCTCCCGGCAGGGGCACGCATGTGACCACATGGCGGCAAATTCAAAGGGACGTACCTGTACACCCATTTGCCCAGCCGTGCCATTCTGCCAACGTATATATACATGCGGCGATCGGCAAGTGATTAAAGTAGGAGTAACTGAAGTCAAATTTTTTTTTACATAGAATGGAGAGGGATTAGAACACCTGTCAAATTTGTATTGCTGTCAGTGTCCCCGTTAGATTCATCCTCTCTGTTTGTCCTGGTGACTGTTATCCCTAAACTGAGTAAAAAAAAATTTTTTTATATATTTTTAGGGGATATTTATTATAGCAAAAAGTAAAAAATAATGTGTTTTTTTCAAAATTGTCTCTCTTTTTTTTTTTTATAGTGCAAAAAAAAAAAAAAAAAACGCAGGGGTGATCAAATACCACCAAAATAAAGCTCTATTTGTGGGGAAAAAAGGACGTCAATTTTGTTTTGGATCCACGCCACACGACCGCGCAAATTGTCAGTTAAAGCGGCGCAGTGCCGAATCGCAAAAAGTGCTCTGGTCTTTGGCCTGCAAAATGGTGCGGGGCTTACGTGGTTAAAGGAGGCTTCTAAACTCGGATAAATCTGCAGACCCATAATTCCCTGTGCAACTGTGGTTTAAGTCTGCCAACTGACCATTTAGTTTGGCTGATTGCTGAACTACTGAACAGCCAAAATTCAGTCTGAACTGGCAGCTCTTTCCTTGTACTCACAAAGACAGTAAGCCACTCCTCTGTCTGATTTTTTTCTCATTCTGTCCTAATCTACTAATTTCTTATTTACAGAGACAAGGTTGCCTCAAAGATGCAGAGAAAGTGGAAGACTTTAAAGATGTGGTAGATATCAAAGACGTTGTAACTGACAATTTCCTGTGTACCGGAGGAATAGACCCTCAAGTGGATCCCCAGACCTGCAAAGGTAATCTATAATTTTGCTAAGTCAATTTTTTTTTATGCTTGCATATCTACCCAAGAATCTGTCAAGACAGTACAAGGGAGCTGCCATTGCTGACTTGGTTTTTAAAGTGCAATGGTCAGAGCTTTTATCCTAATCCTTAGTCCTTACCCCTCTATGTGTTAAGTCATAGATCTAAAACAATGATGTGTATATAAAGTGTTGGGATAACTCATATACACATGCCTGTTCCAGGGCATCGACCCACAAAGCAGTGAAGCACCCATTAGCATAACAGTCATGGACCTTGCATCTTTAAAAAAACAAGTAAAAAGTGGAAGTTTCCTTATTTCAATCCTGACTGATTACCATTAACTGCTAACTCCAACCAAAACTAATGTTTTATTTTTGGGAAGACATGGCTGGTTTGAAACACCCCTTTTCCTTGGAGACATCAGGAGGGGAAAAAAGGGATAGAGAGTTACAAATTTCCAGCAACCTTACAATACTGAAATGTCAGTTTTGGATGGACCTGAGGTTTAATAGTGTTAAGAGAAGTGGTGGCCCATCCATAGGGGGCGCACGAGCGCTGCCCCCCCTCCAGGCAAAAGAGAAAATATTTGATTCCACGCTATGGAAATAATTAGTACCAGCAGGAAGAAAATGTAAAATTGAAAGGAAAAAGGAGAACTGCTGCCCCTACTGATTACTCACACCTAAATGGGGTAAATGAGTAGAAAAAAATATAATAAGTAGGTGTGGCGCTGTTCATTAGAGAATGTTGTGTTGAAGGTGATTGATGTGTTTAGAATGCAAATTTCTCCCTATGGAAATTAGTGCAATATGTCTTCATAAAATAAAAGATGATAAAATGATACAAATATTTGCAATACACCTTCATAGAATATAAGATATTTAATAAAATATATGTGCAATCCGCAAAATGAATGAATAAGAAAATAAAGAAATGTATAATAAATATATCACAATTTAAATATGCAAAAAATAATTAATTACACAACATAGGATGTATCTGAATACCGTGCAAATAAGCAATTGAAGTTCATAAAAAATTCCTTTGAGATATGAATATGTTTTGCTGTGCAAAAATAAATGAATTCAATGCTGATGTGCAAAAAAATCCAATGTATAAATATGAAAATATGTTATATTTTCCTGTGCAAAAAATATAATAAATAAATATACTACTGTGCAGAAAAAACGTAAGTGTCCCCAACGAGCATAAACATCGTTAAAACAAAGTAAAAAAATCCAAGAATAAAGTTCATAGTCCCAATGAAAAAATAATAATAGTGGATAGAAGTGTTTTGTGCTAGTGAAAGGAAAAAATCCCACGTTGATCTATTCCCTCTTGAAAACGTGATCACAGCATACGTGGCTTATCCTTGCTCTTATTGTGACTGCACTCACCAGAGATAATTCCCCCTCCAGGGGTATAAGGCATTCACAGTTTTTGCCACTGTGTAGCACTCTGGAGGTTTGTTCAATCCTTAGGTCTCCTGTTAATATTTCACTGAACTCTCTTACAATGCTGGCTCTGTGTTTGACCCTCCTGACTGAGATATATTGCACTAATTTCCATAGGGAGAAATTTGCATTCTAAACACATAAATCATATAAAAATACATAAAAAAGGTCCTTAAGTGCACGTCTATGCAATCACGAGACTGCAGACGAGGCGCTTCATTTGCGGGCTTTTGTCCTGCCTTGTGGGGCATTCCATCGCACCAAGCAGCTTCCGCCCGGTGCCTGTAGAATGTATTACTAAGGCCGGGTGGTTTGATTGACATTCGAGTTACGATGTCACTTCCTGTGCCAGTGAGCCCAAGCAGAGGAAGCATGAGGACTCCTCCACCGCCGCTGCTGCCCACTAAAGGAGACACAGCAGGAGGAGAGGGGCATTTGATGGGACACAGTGAGGCTGCATTTGATGGGACACAGTGAGGCTGCATTCGATGGGACACAGTGAGGCTGCATTCGATGGGAAACTGTGAGGCTGCATTTGATGGGAAACTGTGAGGCTGCATTTGATGGGACACGGTGAGGCTGCATTTGATGGGACACAGTGAGGCTGCATTTGATGGGACACAGTGAGGCTGCATTTGATGGGACACAGTGAGGCTGCCTTTGATGGGACATAGTGAAGCTATATTTGATGGGACACAGTGAGGCTGTATTTGATGGGGCAAAGTGGCTGCATAAGACGGGCACAGTAGTTGTATTTTATGGGGCACAATGGCAGCATTTGATGGCACAGTGGGAGCATTTGATATGGCACAGTGGCTGCGTTTGATATGGCACAGTGGCTGCGTTTGATATGGCACAGTGGCTGCGTTTGATATGGCATAGTGGCTGCGTTTGATATGGCACAGTGGCTGCATTTGATATGGCACAGTGGCTGCCTTTGATGGGCACAGTGGCTGCCTTTGATGGGCACAGTGGCTGCCTTTGATGGGCACAGTGGCTGCATTTGATGGCACAGTGGCTGTAATTGATGTTTTTTTTTTTTTCAGACTTTTTCAGTTTGTTTGCACCCCCAAACATTTTTGAGTACCAGCCACTAATGGTTTAAGAGGGCAACTTTCACCATGCTAGGACATGGCCTATCAGGTCTTTCCAGAAATCTGGAGCTTATGTGTCTTGCTCTTTTACAGTTCCTTCTTCCTCAAAGTCATTTGACTTCTATTGGTTTAGCTTTTCTTGTTTGTCATACACAACTGGCCTTATTCGATAAAGTGTGCCAAGTACAGCAACTCATTACAATTCATCTTGTATCCTAATGATTCATTCAGATTCATTGCTTTCAGCCCATCCAAAATGTATCAATACAAAAGCACATTGACTCTTGCATTCAATTTTGGATATGGCAGGCAATAGGCAAAGTACCCATTTCAGGCAATATAGTATCAATATACCCTGCTTACCTAGCATCAGTTCATCAGTTTATTAATGCTTATTTTTATCTCTTGCAGGAGATGCTGGTGGTCCTCTTATTATACAACATAACAAGCGTTACATCCAGGTACAGTAAACCTATCTTTTAATTATTGGGAAAATATATAATCTAAAAATATAAACTGATGGTGTAAAAAATGGGTTTTAATAAATGAATGTAGCTGCTATACACAAAGTGCTAAACACTTAACCATAGTGACAAAATATATAAATACAGCGCTCACAAACAAAGACCCATAATAGGTGCCAAAAAACATATAGTCCATATAAACGAAAAAAAATGTAAATGTAAAACTAAATACAGTCCATTTAAAACTAAAAAGGTGCTTCACAACTAATGTGCAAAATCGCAGTGAATGCTTCACATCTGGTGTGCAAAAAGTGCAGAGAAAAATGTTGCAGAAAAAAGTTTATTTTAATTTTTTTTCAGGCGTACCAAGACACCCCCACATGTGTCCCCACTCACCAAATCACAATGACACCCAGCTTTTCAGTCTGGGAGTCAATACAGGCTTAGAACGATATCCAGAAAATGACACATGGATAGAAAACTGGCTAAATGACAGAATTCAGAGAGTCGTGGTTAATGATTCTTACTCTGAATGGTCTAAGGTTATCAGTGGTGTACCCCAAGGTTCAGTGCTGGGACCCTTACTTTTTAATTACTTTATAAATGATATCGGGTCTGGGATCAAAAGTAACATTTCTGTCTTTGCAGATGACACCAAGCTTTGCAGTGGATTAACGTCCTTACAGGAGGTCTCCAATTTACAAGCCGACATCAATGCTCTGTCTAATTGGGCAACTATGTGGCAGATGAGGTTTAATGTTGATAAATGTAAAGTTATGCACTCAGGGGGCTAAGAATATGCATGCATCATACATACTAGGGGGAGTACAACTGGGGGAATCCGTAGTGGAGAAGGATCTGGGGGTTTTGGTAGATCATAAGCTCAATAATAACATGCAATGTCAAGCTCCAGTTTCCAAAGCGAGCAAAGTCCTTTCTTGTATTAAGAGAGGTATGGACTCCAGAGAGAGAGATATCATTTTGCCTGTTCAAATCATTAGTAAGACCCCATCTGGAATATGCAGTTCCGTTTTGGGCACCAGTTCTCAAAAAGAATATCGGGGAACTGGAGAAAGTGCAGAGAAGGGCAACCAAACTGATAAGAGGCATGGAGGAGCTCAGCTATGAGGAAAGATAAGAGGAACTGAATTTATTCACTCTTGAGAAGAGGAGAATAAGGGGGATATGATCAACATGTTCAAATATATAAGGGGTCCATATAGTGAACTTGGTGTTGAGTTATTCACGTTACGGTCAACACCGAGGACAAGGGGGCACTCTTTACGTCTGGAGGAAAAGAGATTTCATCTCCAAATACGGAAAGGTTTCTTCACAGTAGAGCTGTGAAAATGTGGAATAGACTCCCTCCAGAGGTGGTTCTGGCTAACTCAGTAGATTGATTTAAGAAAGGCCTGGATACTTTCCTAAATGTACATAATATAACTGGGTACTGACATTTATAGGTAAAGTTGATCCAGGGAAAATTCAATTGCCTCTTGGGGGACCAGGAAGAGATTTTTTTCCCCTGCTGTAGCAGATTGGAACATGCTCTGCTGGGGTTTTTTTTTTTTGCCTTCCTCTGGATCAACTGTGGGTATAGAATTGGGTACTATATATTTTTTATTTTTTTTTTATTTTTCATTTTTATGGTTGAACTGGTTGGACTTGTGTCTTTTTTCAGCCTAGCTAACTATGTAACTGTAACTATGTAACTATGTAACACAGGATGGCAGGTTCATTGATGAGATGATAGACGATCCTTCAACGTAAATACTCAGCCATACAAAAAAGGTACCCAGAAAGAAAGAAAAAAGGGGGACCAATAGTGAAGTATGCTAAGAAAGCTAATTTATTGTGCTTAAAGGGTATACTTAAAAAAGTAAGCTAAAAACAGGCATTGAAATTGTAAGAAGATGCAGCAAACACCATTAGGAGCGTTCCTACGAGACCGGAAGTGATGTCAGTGCCATAAGTGAGTCAAGTCAATGCATTTCGAAATCATGTCAATGCATTTCAGCTGACAGATGTCCTTACAGATATCTTTAACATTTCGCTGAGCCAGGTGGTTGTCCCTACGTGTCTTAAATCTACCATCATAATTCCAGTGCCAAAGAAGATACCTGTGTCCTGTTTGAATGACTATCGTCCCATAGCACTAACTCCAATAATGATAAAGTGCTTTGAGAGGTTAGTCATGCATCACATTAAAGCCCCATACACACGGTCGGACAATCCGCGGACCAGGTCCGTCGGACCATGTCCGTCATACTTTGTCCGATGTTGGTTTTGCGTACACACGGTCGGACAAAGTTGTCGGAAAATCCGATCATTCTGAACGTGGTGACGTTTGTTGCCTACGACGGGACTACGTAGAGGCTAGTAGCCAATAGCTTTGGTCTTGTAATGTGATCTGAGCATGCGTAGCACTTTGTCCGGTCGGACAACCGTACACACGATCGGATTTGGTGTGATCGGACCGGGTTGATGGCAAATCTTTCCAGCAGGAGATAAGACTTTGTCCGACGGACAAACCGACGAACACTGTCCGATGGTGCATACACACGGTCTGATTTTTCAACAACCTTGTCCGATCGGACCAAATTGATGAAAAAGTCCGACCGTGTGTATGGGGCTTAAGTCAAGTCTTTCAAACACGCTGGACCCATATCAGTTTGCATACCGTTCAAACCGTTCCACGGACGATGCAGTATCCTCTACTCTTCACTTGGCCCTTACCCACTTAGAACAGAAAGACTCTTATGCTAGAATGCTGTTCATTGACTTTAGCTCAGCATTTAATGCAATAATTCCTCCGAAAATTATCACTAAATTGAACTCGCTGGGCCTCAACCTGCCCCTCTGTAATTGGATCCTGGACTTTTTAACCTGGAAGACCTCAGTCAGTTTGTGTTGGCTGCAGCACGTCGAGCACTACCACACTGAGCACGGGTGCCCCACAGGGATGTGTGCTCAGCCCGCTGCTCTTCACACTGCTGACCCACGACTGTACTGCCAAGTTGCCAAGTTCAGCTCCAACCATTTCATCAAGTTTGCGGATGACACAACTGTGGTAGGTCTCATCAGCAACAATGATGAAACGCTCTACAGAGAGGAAGTGGAACAACTGGTTAAATGAAGTAGTACAAACAACCTGTTCCTTAATGTAAACAAAACAAAGGAGGTTGTGATGGATTTCAGGAGAAATTCTGTTGATCACTCCCCACTGACCATCAACAGCTTGACTGTGGAGAGAGTAAGCAGTATTAAAGCGGTTCTACACCCATTTCATTTAGTAAATCTCTTTGCCTTCCAAATCAGGCAAAGAGTACTAAATGAAATGTTTTTTTTTTTTTTTTTTTTTACTTACCTTGTAATTGAAGACTTCCGGTCTTCTCCCTCTGCGGCGGCGGGCGGGGTCTTGCGTCGATCGTCGTCACGCCGCACTGTCTCCTGGGATCTGGTGTCATTGATCCCAGGAGCCAGTGCGGGCATCTTCCGAAATCTCGCGAGATTTCGGCCACATCTTCCGAAATCTCCCGAGATTTCGGCCGCATCTGCCGAAATCTCGTGAGATCTCGGCAGATGAGCCGTTACTGCGCACGCGCGAGTAACGGCAGTGCATGGTGGGCCATCTAAAGTCCCTGTGGGTGTTTCACATGCCCACAGGCAAGATGGCCCCCAGCACTAAAGAAGAAGACGAGGAACTTCATCGGACGAAAACCGGCGGCGATCGAGATGGAAGATGGAACAGGTGAGTCCCCTAATAAAGGTAAGCACACTTTATATTACATCCTTAAAAAAAAAAATTTTTTTCAGAGTGCAGAACCGCTTTAAATTCCTGGGAGTGCACATATCAGAGGACCTTACCTGGACAACTAACATCACGTCACTAACCAAGAAGGCATAACAGCGCCTATATTTTCTCTGCCGCCTTAAAAAAGCCAGTCTCCCTCCACCCATCCAACCATTGAAAGCATGCTGACCAGCTGCATCATTGTCTGGTATGAGAACTGCAGTTTTGCTGACCACAAGACCCTGCAGTGGCTAGTGAAGACGGCAGAAAAGATTATTGGTGTCTCTCTCCCCTCCATCCTGGACATTTTCCATACATGATGCTCCAGCAAAGCTACCAGTATCGTGAGGGATCCTACCCATCCCTCCCACAGTCTCTTTCAGCTCTTGCCATCAGGTAGAAGGTACCGGAGTATCAAAACCAGGACTGTCAGACTGCTCAACAGTTTTCCCCCATAGGCTGTGAGAGCCCTCAACTCCAATCCTCTTTTACCCTTTTGTAGAAACCTCTTCTACAACCTATAAATTGTGACCAGGAACGTCTCACGTCCCCTCCTTTTTAATCTTGAATATGCACTAGATGCTGCTACAAAGACTTTTGGAAATATATAGTATATGTACAGTTACGTAGTTCCCAGATGAGTATAGATTTTTTTTATTGGTGTTTTTATTCTTTGTATATTTATTTATAATTATGTTTAATTTGTATGTAGCACCGTGGCCTTGTGAGATACGACATTTCGTTCTACTGTAAGTTCTTACGTGTAGTAGAATGACAATAAGGCTTGATTTGACTTTTGACTTGACTTTAGTGAGTGGGGACACATGTGGGGGTGTCTTGGTAAACCTGAAAAAAAAATTCTGCAACATTTTTCTCTGCACTTTTTTCACACCAGATGTGAAGAATTCCCTGTGTATCTTTTAATTATGATGGATGGATTTCCAGCATAGTTTTGTAACGTGTTTTGCTTTACCTTGCCTCACTTTCCAGCATTCATTATGCATTGCCCATGTGTTTTGGTATTTTAATTTTTTATGCCTGAAAAATAACTTTTCTTCCCTTGTGATTTTCCTTTACTTGTTCACATTACAAAGTAGTGCAAGCTTCATACTTTACCATTCTCCTTTTCTTTTCTCTTCCATTTCCCTTTTTCTTGCCCTTCCTTTTGCTTTGGAGGAGCACTGTCAGCGATGAGATCTTTCCTTTCCCTTAGCTTCTCTTTCTTTTCCTTTCCCTTTACTTTCCCCTTTCCTTTCCTTTCCCTTTTGCTCCTTTTTCCTTTCTCTTTCCATACTTTACTGTTCTCCTTTTCTTTTCTCTTTCATTTCCGTTTCTCTTGCCCTCCCCATTGCTTTGGAGGAGCACTGGAGATGAGATCCTATCCTTTCTTTCCTTTTCCTTTTCCTTTCCCTTTTCCTTTCCCTTTTCCTTTTCCTTTTCCCCTTTCCCCATCCATCTGCTCCCTTTTCCCTGTCCTCCCTTTTCCTTTCCTTTTTCTTTTCCCTCTGCTCCCTTTTCCTTTCCCTTTTCCTTTCACTTTCCTTTTCCCTTCTGCTCCCTTTTCCTTTGCCTATCCATACTTTACCGTTCTCTTTTCTTTTCTCTTCCATTTCCCCTTTGCTTGCCCTCCTCTTTGATTTGCAGGAGCACTGGAAATGAGATCCTATCCTTTCTTTCCTTTTCCCTTTCCCTTTTCCTTTTCCTTTTCCTGTTCCCCTTTCCCCATCCATCTGCTTCCTTTTCCCTGTCCTCCCTTTTCCTTTTCCCTCTGCTCCCTTTTCCTTTTCCTTTCCCTTTCCTTTTCCCTTCTGCTCCCTTTTCCTTTTCCTTTCCCTTTCCTTTTCCCTTCTGCTCCCTTTTCCTTTTCCTTTCCCTTTCCTTTTCCCTTCTGCTCCCTTTTCCTTTTCCTTTCCCTTTCCTTTTCCCTTCTGCTCCCTTTTCCTTTCCCTTTCCTTTTCCCTTCTGCTCCCTTTTCCTTTTCCTTTCCCTTTCCTTTTCCCTTCTGCTCCCTTTTCCTTTGCCTATCCATACTTTACCGTTCTCTTTTCTTTTCTCTTCCATTTCCCCTTTTCTTGCCCTCCTCTTTGATTTGGAGGAGCACTGTCAGAGATGAGATCCTATCCTTTCCCTTGCCTTTCCCTCTGCTCCCTTTTCCTTTTTTTTTAAAGAATTATCAGAAATACTAAAAAAATTTAGTAGAAGCCGGTTGTAGTTTCCTAATAGCAATCCCAACTCTAACCCTTGCTCTAGCCGGCAAAGGTTACTTATAAAAAAATATCTGTGTGCAGACAGGGAACAAATTGCTGCCTCTGTAGCAGCAGGAGCCATTTATAGTCACCTGCATAATCCCTGATAATAACAAGCTGTCAAAGAGACAACTCACTCACCAGTATATACAGGTGCTCAAGGCCAACCAGGTGGACAGTATTGGCCATTGGCACTTTGCAAAATACAATTTTTTTTACAATTTTGAAGCCAGTGCCTGGAAACTAAGAAGTACCTTTAAAACTTGACATATTCATCAAAACATTTCACAATGGGAGGAGTTGTATTTATCGGAATTGCACTAGTGGTTCAGTGCCTAGGAGGGTAGCACCAAGCAAACAAAATTTGCATATATTTTACTTATGTTGTTCACTCCCTTCACTCTTCACCCTGTGGCTAAATTCACCACGAAGAGTTGGGTATAGGGGTATGTGAGTCAAAAAAACTTACTACACTGCAGTTCAGGAAACTCAAAATGATCACTATTTTTTGTTTGTTTGTACAATTGTGAATACAAAGCAGACAGCATTTTGCCTCCGAAACCATTCGAGCACTCATTTTTAATAGAATAATCACATGATACAAGAGGTCAGAGCAGAAGGATGTCTAGTTCAAGGTATTTTGCAATAACTTTTTGAAATCTTTTCCTCTTTTCTGCTTCTACAGGTCGGAGTAATAAGTTGGGGAACAGTGAACAGCTGTAAAGGGTATAAAAGGGAACAAGTCCCTGCAGCTTCCCGGGACTTCCATGCTGGCGTTATCCCTGGGATGGCATGGATAGAAGAAATTATACCAGATGAACTTACATACCTGAAGTAAATGCTCCACACCTTGTGGGCATAGAAGAATGAATACGACTCAATGTCGATTGTGTGGAAACTTACTGATATTTCTGTGAAGACTGATATTTCAGCTTTGGATATTGGCCACCATCTTCTTAATGCTCTTGGGAACTCTGGCATTTACTCTGTACTTAAAGTGGTGTTTCCACCAATATTACAACATTATGTGTATTTAAATAAAATCTGAAAAAAAAAAAAAATTGGATAAAAAAAAAAAAATCACTTACCTATTTCTCCCTGTTGCTAGGTGGTCCCACGAAATCTGCCTCTTCCTCAGCCCGGGCTAGAAACGTCACTTCCCCTCGGCAGTCAGTCATCTGGGACACGTGACAGGTCCCAGATGACTGTGCGGCGTATCACGATGTGCGGCGCCGCTCGCGCATGCGCAGTGGGTGCCCGGCTGTGAAGCCACAGCCGGGTGCCCACAGTAAGGATGCCGGCGCCGCAAGCGGAGCGGGGAACGAGGGGGGGCATCATTCCCCCGCATCGCTGGACCCTGGGACAGGTAAGTTTCCGATTCTTAAAAGTCAGCAGCTGCAGTATTTGTAGCTGCTGACTTTTAACATTTTTTTTTTGATGGGCACACCTCTTTAAGCTTCTCTCATGAGGAGCTCTCAATCTCTTCGTTTGATCTTTGCATCATTCTACATTATCCAGAGCATCAGGAGGAGCTAGAATCCATAACAGCATTAGAGGGAGGAGAAAATAAGAAGCCAATGAGTAAAATTACTAGCATCCAGTCATAATTGATATAAATGTTTTGGAAGGGCTTCCCCTAAAATAGACCTATACATCTTTCTGAGTGATGGTTAAAAAAGGTATAGCAAGCTCTGAAATACTTATCTTTCCCTAAAGTTCTTGTACTTTGGCAGCCAGCTGGTCACATGATCAATGCTGCGGTACTGGTCATGGTCACCCGGTTTCTGCTTAAGGTTGATCTATCTAAAAGTTCATCTAGAGCAAGGCAGGCAGTGGCTACCATTTCGTCAACAGAAGATTACAAAACTAAGTGACCAGTTATGTGATATGCACTGAATTGAGACTGGAGTGGTAAGTAATTCAGCCCTTATATTACTCCTTATTTATCCATCTAAACAAGACAATTAACATAGGTTTATATCTCACAATAGGTTCCATTTAAGAGTTAAGGCTACCAAAAACAACACATTTATTTCTGGTATACAGTGATAGGGGTAGGCTGAGTGTAACAGCCTCACCAATGAGATCCAGAACACCAAGGTTCCTTCTCAGATCTTCTCTCCTTCACTGGTCCAGTCATCCCCACTTCTTTAAATAACATGTCAAACTAGCAGCAGACATGATCTGTGCAGATAATCACGCTGGAAAATATACTGTTAAAGGTACAGTTAACATCTTTCCCACATGCATTGTTTTCTATCTCAAGCTATGATGAAGATGGAGTTTTTGGACCCCTGAAATCTGTTGGATATGATTTTGATTGTCTCTCTGACCCTTGCTGGAATAAAGTCCTATCTGGACCTTTTGGCAGTGGTGTGGTTCTTCAATTCACAGTTTTGCTACACTACACGCCAAGCAGAACGTGGAGATCCTATTGGGTGTAAAAGCTTCCAGCCAGGGAACACTATTCCATTGCAAAAACATGGTAAAAATGCATATGCTTGTTTGCTGTTTTTTCCTCCTGTGAAAAAGGACATGTGACTCAAAATGCACCAAAAATGCAACCGCGGGTGCCTTTGTGATACGTTATTGCAGCGTTTTCCATTTCAACGGGGATGTGCATTTTAGGTGTATTTCTTTTTACTGCACCAAACATGCATCAAAAATGCGGCATGCATTTGTGCAACTGACCCACAACTGACTGGTGTGAAGAGTTCCCGAGGATTTAATGGTGCATTTTTCTTCTGCTTTTGGTAAGGCTGATTAGTGTGAAAGGAACCTAAGATAGGATAGCAATACCTACAAGATAATATCATGGGTCCAATGCTATTTTACACTTTTTTTAAATAACGTGTCTGCCCCAACTATTTCAGTGAATCCTCTCAGTACCAGAAATGTGGGAACTGTGTGGAAAGGTGAAGTAGGGGTAAGCTAGAGGTATCCAACAATCTACAAAGTATAGCCTGCATACAGCCTGCCCTCATCACACTCCATTCAAAATGGAACTAAGTTTCTTTCTTAAAACTTGTCGAGATTTTGTAAAAATGCATACTAGCTTTTTATCGATACAGTCAAATATCCATAACCAGTGTAGATAAGATATAAAACAAAGATGTTTATAAACTAGCCCTCCTAAAAAAGCACCACTCAGCGCTTGGGATGTGAAAAATATATATAATATGTAGTGAAAGATGACGCACGATCCAGTAGGTGTACATATATGGTAAAAAGATAAGTAGCAGTGAATACATATATATATACAGTAATTAAAACTGGGATGGCCAGAATGACCTTAATATATAAGTAAAATAACCAAATTGCCATGACGAAGAGTTTTAGGTATAGATAGAATGATATAAAATCTTGATATTCCATGATTAAAATAAAAAGGTTTTACAGTGCCGCGAAATGCGTAGAGCCTACAATTAAAACTTTTTTTATTTTGATCATGGAATAACAAGATTTTATATTATTCTATCTATACCTAGAACTCTTCTTCATGGCAATTTGGTTATTTTACTTATATATTAAGGTCATTCTGGCCATCCCAGTTTAATTACATTACATTACTGTATATATATATATATATATATATATATATATATATATATATATGTATTCACTGCTACTTATCTTTTTACCATATATGTACACCTGCTGGATTGTGGTTCATTGTGTATTTTATGTTTAATTGATCTTAGATTTATTGTATAGAGGCTTGATGCCCTAAGTATTTTCAGAGGTTTGATGCCCAAAGTACTTTATAATGAAGTATGGATTGTATAACATAAATAAACTTAATCTTCCCAGTCACTTGACTTACTCTTGAACTGCTGTGTGCTACATATAAAGTCCCATCTCTCTCTCCCCCATTGTAAATACTAATATAAGGTTGACCTCCCACTGGCATAGTGAAGAAATTAATTTCTTGGATATAAATGTTTGTCGTCGGAATGATAGATTAGAGACGAAAGTCTATTTCAAACCGACAGATAGGAACTGTTACCTCCGAACTTCTAGTAACTGTTCAGAGGCTGACAACTTCTTTTCACAGTCAAAAATCTTAATTAACAGGTTTGAAGCCAGGGGTTATGATCCACAAACTTTGGAAAAATTGATTGAAGAAGTTGGCGCAGTTCCAAGAGAATTATGTTTACAAGAAAAGAATCAATTGACCCCTCTTGAATCGAACACAAATAAAGTATGGGGCTACATTTGGGGGGTTTCATGCCCAGTATAAAGAGGTTGAGTTAATTTTTAAACAACATTGGCATATCCTACTCATGGATAGAAAACTGAATTCTGCACTCCCTCCTGTTCCGCAATTTATATACAGAAAAGCGCCTAGCTTTGGAGATAGGGTGATAAAAAAAGTCTTGGACCCTCCTCCACGCCCTCTGTCATTTTGAAACAGGAATGGGTTTTTTGCCTGTAGAAGGTGTAAGGCAGCCCTAAAAAATTCCACACGCCTGCTCGCAATTTGCGAGTGGAATTTAATGCAGGGCGAGTGAGGAGCGGGGGAGACCAGGCTGACCATTTCCTGGCGGAAGCGATTAGCCAGGAAATTGTCAGCCGGAGGACACAGAGCGGCAGGACCGGACTGCCCTGGCGCCGCTTTGAGCTGAGACTGCAGCGCTCCCCTCCCTCCCTCTCTCCTCCTCTTGTCTGGTGTATCACACACACAGCAGGGATGTCCCGCTTTGTGTCACGGAGCTGGCTGGGCCTGTGTTCGGCGCACGGTGTAACAAGGTCCTGCCCCCCTAGACCGGCTTGTGTGATAGTATCAGTGTTCCGCCTATGAAACGAGCCAGTCTAGGGGAGCAGGACCTTGTTACACCGTGTGCCGAACACAGACCCAGCCAGCTCCGTGACACACAGCGGGACATCCCCGCTGTGTGTGTGATCCGTCCAGGTGAGTCTCTATTGATGATGGGGTACAGTAAAGCTGCATTAATAGGGCACCAAAAATCTGCATTGATGGGGCACAGAAAATCTGCATTAATGGGGGCACAGAAAATCTGCATTGATGGGGCACAGTCAAGCTGCAATAATGGGTCAGTCAAGCTGCATTGATGGGGCACAGAGAGGCTGCGGGCACAGAGAGGCTGCATTGACAGGCACAATGAGGCTGCTTTCACGGGCACAGTGAGGCTGCCTTAACGGGCAGTGAGGCTGCAATGATGGGCACAGTAAGAGTGCATTGACTGGCACCATGAGGCTGCATTGACTGGCACTGTGAGGCTGCATTGACTGGCACCACGAGGCTGCATTGATGGGCACCACGAGGCTGCATTGACAGGCACAGCGAGGCTGCATTGACGGCACTGCGAGGCTGCATTGACTGGCACAGTGAGGCCGCATTGACGGGCACAGTGAGGCTGCATTGACAGGCACCGTAAAGTTGCATTTGATGGGGACCGTAAACTTGCATTTGATGGGCACCGTAAAGTTGTATTTGATGGGTACTGATATGCTTTATGTTAATATTAAAGTTTTTTTGTTTGTTTTTGGAACTTAATTCTGCTTAAAACATTTAACAGTGTAATTTCATGAGATAATTTAATAGGGCGTGTTTAGGAGCGGACTTAGGGGTGGGGCAGGGGAGAGGTTGGGTGGGGCAACTGGTGGCGAGTAACTCTTAAGGCCTGGCTAGTGGCTCAGGACTTTTGAAATTTTGAGCCCTGGTGTAAGGCATGCACGGAGGTCTCTAAAGACTATGTTGCGAATGTTCTTTCATTACGTATAACGGGCAAAACAAAAGAAATGGTCATGGGGAGAAAGTACATGCATGTGTATATATACTGACAGCTTTCAGTAGAGCAATGAACGTTGTCAGCAGTTTTTATTTTTATTATTTTATTTATTATTTTTTACACTTTATTTTTTTTACCTTTTTTTTTTTGGAGCCCCTTTAGGGGGCTTTGGTGAAATACCAGGGGTCTAAACAGGGGGCTCTGGCAGTGCATCCAACCCGATCGATGAAAAAATGTTATGATTAATCGAGACATTTATCTTTAATTTCCACAGCCCTAGAATATTTATGTGCTATAAATATTACAGTGCAATAAATCAATGTGAACAATTTTTACACATAAAAAAAACGCAATCCTTAAATGATAGATGGATCTATATATAGTGCTTCCAAAGAAAATTCAAGGATGGATTGTGCTATATATAATCCAGTCCAATAAATCAATGTAAACAAATTTTACACAAAAGATTCAATCCTTAAACGATCGATCTATATATAGTGCTTCCAAAGAAAATTCCTCAGTGACTTGTGATAATACTTCAAGTGGTTCTAAAGGCTGAGGGTGTTTTAACTTTTAGTGTGCTGCTCTTCCCTCATCCTCCCCATACTTACCTGAGCCCGAACTCCATCCAACGATGTGCAGTGGCTCTCCCAGGGGTCTCTCCCTCTTCATTGGCTAAGACAAAGCAGTGGAAGCCATTGGCTCCCACTGCTGTCAATCACAGCCAGAGAGGAGAGAGGAGGGGTGGATACACAAAGGCATGGACACACAACAGAGACTCGCGAGTGAACAGGCATGAGTGCCCCCAGAGCAAGCTGCTTGCTCTGGGGGCACTCAGCAAAGGGGTGGAGCCAGGAGCGCTGGCAAGGGGGGACCGGAGAAGGGGAGGATCAGCGCTGCTCTGTGCACAACTACTGCACAGAGCATGTAAGTATAACATGTTTGTTATTTTTGTTTTTTTAATTGGAACCTTTAGTATAATTTTAAAGTACATAAACAATAGACATCAGGTTCACATTGCAGTTTGTCTCTTAAAAGCTCATCTTTTTTCAGCTGTCAGTTTGTAAAAAATATTGGTGCAACCTACATACGTGTAATGCATAGTAGTGATGGTCATCTCCATCTAGCAGCCAACGTGCACACTACTTAGTTCAATGTTATCTAGGGTTGCCACCTCATCCCTTTAGGCTATGTTTCCACTATTGCGTTCCCCCCAAATTTGCGCGATTTTGCCGCGACTGGAAGCAATGCCTGTGTATTCTTGAGGTTTATGGACCTCAAGTCGCATCAAAGTGGGACCAAAGTAGTGCAGGGACTACATTGAAGTCGCTGTGTCTTGAAGTCACACAGATATGAACGGTACTCATTGGAAATTATGGGGTACGACTTGTCATGCAACTTTTCAGTCCCAAATCGCATGAAAAGTCGCACTAGTGGAAACCTAGCCTTAAACCCAAACGCATATTAATTACACAGGTTCTGTGGTTGATTAAGGTGGTAATTAAACTCACTTGGTACCTTATCTGCATTTAATTAGCCTCAGAACCTGTGTAATGCAAAGGTGTTCAGGTTTAAAGGGATGAGGCGGCAACCCGAATGTTATTCCACTACAGAACGTGCATGTGAAGCCTCCAGAAACCTGCAAGGGGAGCCCCAAGGTTTGGACTGCCTAAGAGCCTCCACAGAGTTGAATCTGGCACTGGTCCATACTCATCAAATGGCACTTTACCATTTTCTTCTAGTTGTTCCTTTCAGATACACTGACAGAGTGGGCAAACTGGCTTTTTCAACCTCTCTGTTCCCAGAAAGGAAGCCTGATCTTTTAAGCGTGTTCCTAAAGCTAGGCCATAGGTGGTTAGAGTTCGTTCAAACGTTCACAGAAAAATTATTTGAAAGCCCTTAAAATGTCATCTAGATCTGCTATTTGAATGGAATCCCAGACATATTCAATAGTTTTTATTACAACATGTGCCATTTTTCCCAAATGAAAAGTACATTCACAGTTAGAATTTCTCTTGTTTGTTTAGGTAAGATTTTTCCATCCTGCCCCTTTGAATTTCTCATCACTACGGTTGAAAACGAATGCCCATTTGACTCCACTAGCTATTAGAAAATGAAACAACCATTCCAAAAATGAAAACTGTTGGATGGTCAGTTGACTGCTAAAATGGCAGCAGGCCTGGAAGGGGACTTGTTTTGTTAAAAGTTTGTGATATCACAAGTAAGGATGAGCTCCGGCGTGTTTGCATACTCCACGTGGAGAGCCCGCCAAGAAGTCTGTGCAGCACTGCTTTAATCACAGGCAGTGAGACATTGCCCCGGTGCGCGGCTGCAGCTATCGGGCAATGTCTCACTGCCTGTGATTAGCGCAGCGCTACGCCGACTTCCTGGCGGGGCTCTGCACGTGGAGTATGCGAAGGGGTGGGGACGAACGAGCGCCCCCCCCCCTCCTGAGCCGTACCAGGCCGCGTGCCCTCAACATGGGGGGGTGCCCTGGGGAAAGGGGGGGAAAGGGCCTCTTCCCGACAACCCTGGCCGTTGGTTGTCGGGGTCTGCGGGCGGGGGCTTATCGGAATCTGGGAACCCCCTTTAATAAGGGGGCCCCCAGATCCCGGCCCCCCACCCTATGTGAATGAGTATGGGGTACGATGTACCCCTACCCATTCACCTAAGGTGTAAAATGTAAAGTACAAAAACACACACACTTTTGAAAAAATATTTTATTGCACTGCTCCGGGGGTCTTCTTCCGTCTTGGGGGTCTTCTCGCCGGACTCCTCCGCTCTCTTCTGCTCTTTTACCTAGCTCTTTCACGAACGGAGGAGTCCGGCTACCTTCTTCGTCGTCGCCGCCGTCGTCTGGGGGTCTCGATCCGCCTTCGGGGGTCTTCCGGGGGTCTCTTCTGTTCTTGCGGCGGTCGTCGTCTTCCGCGCCGCCGGCGCCTTCTTCTTCTTCTTGTCCTTCTTCTTGTTCTTCTTCTTCCGATGTTGACCCGACGCTCTCTCTGCCCGGAATGCTTGTGCCGCGCTGCGCTGGGACTTATATAGGGGCATGGGGACAGGGTCACATGCACATGTCACATGGTGACCCCGCCCCCTTGTGTTGTCACAGTCCCGGAGGATGCTGGGACTGTGACATCGCAAGGGGGCGGGGTCACCATGTGACATGAACATGTGACCCTGTCCCCCATGTCCCTATATAAGTCCCAGCGTAGAGCGGCACAGGCATTCCGGGCAGAGACAGCGACGGGTCAACATTGGAAGAAGAAGAAGAACAAGAAGAAGGACAAGAAGAAGAAGAAGGCGCCGGCGGCGCGGAAGACGACGACCGCCGCAATAACAGAAGAGACCCCCGGAAGACCCCCGAAGGCGGATCGAGACCACCAGACGACGACGGCGACGACGAAGAAGGTAGCCGGACTCCTCCGTTCGTGAAAGAGCTAGGTAAAAGAGCAGAAGAGAGCGGAGGAGTCCGGCGAGAAGACCCCCAAGACGGAAGAAGACCCCCGGAGCAGTGCAATAAAATATTTTTTCAAAAGTGTGTGTGTTTTTGTACTTTACATTTTACACCTTAGGTGAATGGGTAGGGGTACATCGTACCCCATACTCATTCACATAGGGTGGGGGGCCGGGATCTGGGGGCCCCCTTATTAAAGGGGGTTCCCAGATTCCGATAAGCCCCCGCCCGCAGACCCCGACAACCAACGGCCAGGGTTGTCGGGAAGAGGCCCTTGTCCTCATCAACATGGGGACAAGGTGCTTTGGGGTGGGGGGGCCGCACGGCCCCCCTTTCCCCAGGGCACCCCCCATGTTGAGGGCACGCGGCCTGGTACGGCTCAGGAGGGGGGGGGGCGCTCGTTCGTCCCCCCCCTTTCCTGGCCTGCCAGGCTGCGTGCTCGGATGAGGGTCTGACTTGGATTTGGGGGGAACCCCCACGCCGTTTTTTCGGCGTGGGGATTCCCTTTAAATCCATGCCAGCTTACGGAGCTAGCGCGGCGGCATTTACTGCCTACGCTAGCTACGTAACCTGAAGTTACGTTCGAAATGAACGGACTGCTCCGTGTGTGGGCAAGTCCGTTCATTTTCAAAAGTCCCGCGGACTTTTGGCCGGAGGATTATCCGCTGGAGAAGTCCGTGCGTGTGTGGGCAAGTCCACACGCTCGGAAAGTCCAGCGGACCTAGCTGGAAAGTCCCGCAGGATTGTCCGCTGGACTAAGTCTGCCGGCAAAAGTCCGCACGTGTGTACGCGGCATAATTCTACCTTTTGCAAATAAATATTTAGGGCTATCTTGCATATATTGAAAAAATGTCCATATCACATAACGTATCTCATATACTACTCTATAAACCACTTTGTCCACAGATTCTTACACATACGATTCCCCGGAAGAAGTGGCAGAGGTATTTGGATCCTCCTTGGCTGAAACCATTGAATCCTCAGACCCAGACAGAGTTGAAGGTTGGAAAATACATAGTATATAGTCAGTCTTAGGCCACTTTCACACTGAGGCGCTTTTCAGGCGCTTTCACACTAAAAACAGCGCCTAAAAAGCTCACGAAAACTTATTTCCATTAAAATCAATGAACGCTTTCACACTGGGGCAGTGTGCTGGCAGGGCTGTGAAAAACTCCCCTCCCCATTGAAATGAATGGAAAGCTCTTCAAAAGCGCCTGAAAAGCTCTTCAAAAGCGCTCAGTGGTTTTACTGGCAGTTTAGAAGCGCTTCAGTGTGAAAGTGGCCTTACAGTATAAAACAGCCTTTCTCAAACTTTTTGCCCCAGAGGAACCCTTGAGAAAAATTTCAGATCTCATGGAACCCCTGGTAGGATTAGTCCATTGGTTGTCATTGGGAAAATGCCCCTACGTTGGATGTGGTACATGGTAAGAATTCCGCCCTTAAGGGGGTAACCAGAATGACTCCCTTGCAGTCATTTCACTGGTGCTGCCAAGTGGCGTTCGACCTGGAACTATGCAGGCACCATCAGATGGAGGTCAGTTAGACAAAGATCACGGGACCCCTAGCCAACCCTTGAGGAACCCTAGTTGAGAATGGCAGGTACAGAAGAACGTTTTAAACATTTTTTTTAGTGCTTGTGATAACAGAATAGAGAAGGCCCTTTTGTGTTTAAGCATGACTGTGGCCCTGTGCACAAAGCCATTGCCATAAAGATATGGTTTTCCGGGTTTGGTGTGCTGGAAATTGCGTGGCCTGCACAGAGCCCTAACCTCAACCCCCTAAACACATTTGGTATGATTTAAAACACCATTTGTGAGACAGGTCTTCTCATCCAACATGGTTTTGGAATGGCTCATACTAATATGGTTCTGATGGTCAGGTGTCCATACACTTTTGGCCATACAGTGTAGCTTTTCAGGGGATGCAGGGCCTTGTTTGAAGCCCATTTGATTGGTTTCACAGAGATAGAGATGGATTTAGTATCTTAAGTTTATGGGGCTCTAGACTAGGGTTTGCAGTGTACAATTCTTTAATTGCATGAGTACGGGGGTTATAGAGCAGCACACTTCCTGGCTGTTCTCAAATGAATTTCCAGGACTTGTTGCAATATTATGTGAGGCAGTCTGAATTTGCACAGTCACCCATAGCTGCCGAAACTAATAGAATTTAATTTAAAATGATTTGCTTCTAAAACAATCATTTGATTTTCTAAGCATTAGTAGGGTCCAATCAACGTTAGTTTTCAACCGCAGTGAGAAGCATAGCAAAATGTTCTCGAATTACCAAATTTCTAAGAATGACTGTGGTTTTCGATTAGGAAAGTCCATTGGTTTCAAATTCGAATGTTAAATTTGGAAGTACTTTCGAACAACATTTTGTCAAGTCATCGAATGTGCTGAGAATTTTCATACAAATTTTCATACGAATGTTCAAACACAAATCTACTAGCTTTAGTCTGTCTAGGAACAGCTTGATAATAAGCAAATAATGCTGTAACTGGTTAGAAAAGTCTATATTTACTGTAATTCCACCTTGCAAAATATATGGTCTTTACTCGCTCTTTCACACTGGTAAATGGGGAGTGTTGGTTTTACCACCCCTTCCTCCCGGCCATCCACCAGTATTCTAAAATTACAGCCTGACAGGGCCATGGCAGTTTTAACTCAGGCTGCAGAGTTTGACAGTCTGCACCACCCGTCAAATTCGCCCATTGCTTGGATTACAGTTGCAGCGTGATCCCGCAATGTAAAATTTCCATTCGGCAATTAAAAAAAAAAAGTACAAATAAAAGAAAAGAACGGACGGCAGTAGCACCTCCTGAATGCCTGCCACCAGGGATTATTTTTCAGAGGGAAGTTAACATTACTGCCTACCTGTCTGAAACAGAACTAAATATGTATATTTCCAGTGATGTAATTTTTGTCTGTATTCTTTACAGATAAAGGCGATCGTAAACTGCAAGTAAAAACAGGTGGCCTCATGAATATCTTCATTATCATTGATGCGTCAAAAAGTGTTGGAGTGAAGAATTTCAATACTGCAAAGGACATTGCGAAAACATTCATAGAGAAGGTACAGAGCCTTATGTTTAGCTGGCAGGAAATGTGACATAGATAGTGTAAACAGAGAATAAATATCCCATCACAATGAATAATTCACTAGTTAGGCCCCTTTCTACGGGCTTTCCGATCAGGTCCTCCTGTCAGTTTTTCAGGCAGACCTGATCTGACCCTCCTTTCAACCCTATGGAGCGGCGGATGTCAGCGGTGACATGTCCGCTGACACCCACTGCTATCCGATCTGATCCCGTCTGCCAAATCCAGACAGATGGAGGTCCTATTCTCCATCTGATTGGCAGATCGGTTTGGATAAAAATGGACAGGTGGACCATTTTCATCCTACCTCCCAATAGAGGAGAGCGGGACTCTTATGCCCTGTACACACGGTCGGACATTCCGACCTCAAAATCCGTCAGATTTTTACCAATGGATTTTGGCCGAAACTTGTGTTGCATACACATGGTCACACAAAGTTGTCAGAAAATCCGATCGTTCCGAATGAGGTGACATACAACACGTGCGATGGGACTACGTAGAGGCCAGTAGTCAATAGCTTTCGTCCCCAAATTTATTCTGAGCATGCGTGGCACTTTGTGCGTCGGAATTATATACACACGATCGGAAAAAGTCAGATTGGATTTTGTTGTCGAAAAATTTTAGATCCTGCTTTCGAATTTTTTCCGACGGAAAAAGCCCGCTATAGCCCACACACGATCGTATTTTCTGACAACATAATCCGATCGTAATTTTCCCGTCGGAATTTCCAACCGTGTGTACGGGGCATTACAGGTCTGTCTCTGCACAGTGAGCAGAGATGGACCTCTCATCCGCCTGCTCAGCAGGGATCAGTGGATCGATCCCCCGCTGAGCAAGTGGAGTCTGTCAAACGGACAAGCTCGTGTGAAAGGATGTTTACTTAAGCCCCATATACACGGTCGGATTTTCCAATGGATTCTGTCCTATCGGACAATGTTGTCGGAAATTCCGACCGTGTGTAGGCACCATCGGGCAGTTTCCATCGGATTGTCCGACGGACAAAGTCCTATCTCCTGCTGGATAGATTTTTTGACAACAAAGTCCGATCACACCAAATCCGATCGTGTGTAGCGAATTCCGACGGACAAAGTGCTACGCATGCTCAGATCACATTACAAGACCAAAGCTATTGGCTACTAGCCTCTACGTAGTCCCGTCGTAGGCAACAAACGTCACCACGTTCAGAATGATCAGATTTTCCGACAACTTTGTCCGACCGTGTGTACGCAAAACCAACATCGGACAAAGTACGACGGACATGATCCGACGGACCTGGTCCTCGGATAATCCGAGCGTGTGTATGGGGCTTAAGACTGCTTGTTTTTGCAATTAAACAGTTTTTAGCATCAACTTTGTGTGCACAAAAATGTAGGCCTTGTTCACATGGCAAGATTACATCCGTGCCCCATGCAGGACCATGTGCTACTGGCATGGGGATGTACAGATGTTGTGTGCATCCCTGTGCCGGTGTTCTGTCAAAAAATGTCCGCCTATCGAATACTGTCCGGCCCGTACTGCGCAGGTGCAGCGCTTGCGCAGTACGTGAGTCCAGGTGCAAGCCCCACCATCCAAGTGGACATAGAGCTGCACAAAGTTAGAGGGCCCCTCGCCATGCATCGCTTGCCACGCTTCGGGCACGGCCTCGCTTCGCTTGGCTCTTTTTTATTCTAACTCTATGTCCACTTGGATGGTGGGGCTTGAACCTGGACTCACGGCACAGGCGCCGTTCCTCTTCGGACATTTTCTGAATCTGCTTGTCATCCATACTGCACATGCGCAGTACACAGCGGACAGTATCCAACGGGGGACACTATCCGACAGGACGCCGGCAGTCTCATAGCTGTCTATTTTTACTAGGGTTGCCACCTCATCCCTTTAAACCCGAACACAAATTAATTACACAGGTTCTGAGGCTAATTAAATGCAAATAAGGCAACAAGTGAGTTTAATTACCACCTTAATCAGCCACAGAACCTGTGTAATTAATATGTGTTCGGATTTAAAGGGATGAGGTGGCAACTCTAATTGGGACACAGTGGCTTCACAAATATAGCCATGCTCCCAATGTGATATCTGTGCGGGTGCAAGACCCTGAATGCACCCAGGGTGAGTTCAGGGACACACACCCTCACCCACATGGATGTCATATTAAACACCATTGCATTCCCGTGTGGATAAACATGGAGCTGCACAGGGCATGGATGTAATTGCCCTGTGTGAACGAGAATTATTACAACAGTTTTTTTCAGGAAGTGCTTTGGAGGCAGTGTAGCTCATTTGTTAGAAGTGGGAACTGTATTGCCCGTGTAACCATACTTCCCAAGTTTGGAGCTTGTGAAAGAGGAACACCTTGGGATAAAGAAGACATACGGCATGTGCATTACGCCATAATGAAAATAAGAATGACTACATTGCACTGAACAATGGGAATGTCTTAAAGGGGCATGGTTAAAGAATTGTAAGCCTACTGATAGTACATAGTTTGCGGTCCATGTAGGCAAAAAATACCCCTTAATTACTGTGCTGTGGGTAAGAGTCTCACACACATAACCTAAAGGATCTATAAAAAAACATAAAACAAAATAAAGACGAAGAACTAACACTTTAGGGTCTATTTGTAAAATATTTGTTGCGCGAATGTCTGGCATGAGATTGCACGGCACAGGGAGACTGGTCCTGCAGCCTCCTGAGATATGTGACGTGTCCCAGGAGTTGCGGGTGGCTAAGAAAATATATAGAAAAAATGGTACTCTATAAATCATTAATAAGATGAAATATAAAATACAGTATATAATCAAATAGATGGTGCAAACAAACTCAACAATATCCTTTGTCAACCATTGTGTTATATACAGTATGTTCATGTGCGCTCTGTCAGCTCAAATAGAGAGAAATGGGCGATTAATCTACTCTCTGTAGTGGGGAGTCCCTGCATGAGAGTTCAAATGCAGCAAGAGGTGTGTAGATGGTCACAGATGGGCTGACTCTGGATGGCTGCCGGCTCATAACAAGCTAGAAGGGGCTCTGTAGACAGTAAAAAACAAAGAAGAGAGAAGCGCCATCTAAATGCAGCGTGATAAAAACATTTTAATATAGGACAGATGATTTTAAACTCACAAGATTGTAGAGATTACAGCACATGTGAAATGGTATAGGAAGTTAATTAATTCCTGGGGGATGGCGGTCAACTCGCAGGTGGAGAGACAGCTGATGTTCCCGGCTGCGCTGGTGGCTCCCAACGCTTCCTGGTTCTAAGATTCGGCTCTGGGGCGGCTGGACACGTCACTTCCGGAGAGAGTAGGGAGGAGCGCGCGTTTGGAGCATGCGTGCTCCGAATAGCCGTTCCTGCTCGACAGAAGAGAGGAGAGGAGGGAAGCCAGGAGCACTGCAGGGGGCACAACACAGGGTAAGCCTAGGCAATAGGTGAAATCGGCACCACACAGAGTGATTAGGGTGTGCCCAGGGACACGTGGCACACCCCCTGTGCACGTCTATGGAATTATGATAACTATATAATCTGACAATCTTTGACTTGACACTATATCTTATATTCATGCATACATATGTTTGTTTGAAGGTTTCCAGCTTTGACTTTACACCTCGGTATTCGGTCCTCACCTATGCTTCACACATAAAAAGAATTGTGACTCTCTCAGATGAGATCAATACAGAAGCCGAAGAAGTTATAGAAGCAATTCAAAAATTTAAATATTCAGGTAAAGTATTAGCTGAATTATTTAATTACCAACCCACAAAAGAATGATATTTTATACTGTATGTGGAGCCTGGTGACGGAGTGAGCTCTTTATTCTACTCTGGCATGTTACCAAAATTCTTCCTATGTTATTCTTGCTGAAACTGTATGTTTATTCCTGGTTAAAGAATCTCCAGTTGTCTCATGCTGGGGTTTGTACTTCCCTTACAGCTGGTAGAGATGCATAAATTGCCTCATCCCATAGCTGGAAGGCCAACATGTGCCCATGTGCTATAAACACTATATCACTTTTCAGAAGATGTCAATGTTCACGGTTGTTTTTTTTCCATTTATACTCCCACAGCACATGATGATAAACAAGGAACTAATACACGGGGTGCCCTTCAGGAAGTTTATAATCAACTGTCTCTGGATAATCTGAGAAACGAGAAATTTCTCGAACATTCTAATATTATTATACTTATGACTGATGGTAAGTATTAAGTGTCTGATCCAATTCTTGAAAATCTCATCAAGTTCATGCCCTGCTTTTGGCAACCTTAGTTCATTGATTACTACTGACAACCATAGTTAGTCCATGGTCTACTACTGGCAACCTTAGTCAGTCCATGGTCTACTCATACCAACCTGAGAGAGTCCATGGTCTATTCATGCCAACCTTAGTCAGTTCATGGTCTATTCATGGCAACCTTAGTCAGTCCATGATCTACTCATGACAACCTTAGTCAGTCCATGTTCTACTCCTGGTAATCTTAGTCAGTCCATGGTCTACTCCTGGTTATCTTAGTCAGTCCAGCCTATTCCTAAGAACCTTAGCCAGACCATGTTTCACTCTTGAAGTTGACGACCTCCTTTAATCTACAGCTTACCACTGATCCCCTCCTCCCTTTCCCTATTCTCCATTAGTCAATGTTTTGCTCCTTGTAACCATCTTTTATGTCTTATACCTGACATCCTCTGCCCATCAATTAGCTATTCCTTTCAATAGGAGTTAGTCCATGTGCTAATAATTAAAAGTCAGGCTTTGTCCTACTCTACTGTCTATAATCAGTTAGTCCATATCTTGCTCATGACAATACCAGTTTGGACAGAAAGCCTTCATCTCCATAACAGTACTATCACTGCCTCTGCCTCCACGAAAGAATAACAATTTTTCCTTAACACCTCAGGAAAACATAATATGGGTGGAGACCCGTCTGTGGAAGTAAACAAGATCAGAGAGTTTCTGGATATCAAGAAAGACCGTGAAGATAAACTGGGTATGTGGCATTCTATCTGTAATGGAATCAGACAAGCACCACTCAGGCTTTTAATGAGATCCTGTAAATTGAATACACGTAGATGGTTGGGCCTAAAGGGCTGTTAACTTGCCATCTAACTTTACAGGTTCTTTAGATTGCTATCTCTTTTGAGGACACAATGTCCTTTGAAACATAAATGCCCAAATCAGAGTCGGATAATGCCCAAGGCAATGTATGCACAAACTTACGGCCTAGAGCAGGGGTGCCCAACCAGTGGCCCGTGGAGCCTTTTGATGTGGCCCGTGACCTCCTGCTTTGGGATAGCAGGTTCTCAAGCCCAGATCATGGGTTGCCGACCCGCCATCCTAGAGCATCAGTGTTTTAAATTAAGCCAGCGGCTGTGGAGGGAGCCAGCGGCTGTCCCAAGCGGAGTGATACCAAATGCATTCTGCCTGGGACAGCAACAGCCGGCGATACCTGAATGGAAGACTGTTATTAAAGGTAAGTTTATTACTAAAAGCAGTGTATGTATGGGCATATCTGTTCTGCAGTGGTTACTGGGCTGCTTTCAAACTGATCCGCAGGTGCAGCGCATTGCACCTTTGGGTTACCTGCACTGAGTCATAGACTTCTGTTATTATCTTCGGGTTCGGTGAGCTTTCAGAAAGTGCACCACACCTGCAGGATATAATAGACATCGATGGCAAAGTGCAGCTAACCTGCAGGAAAGCCACAGGTGCACTGTACTGCTCCCGCAGTGCAGGTAAACTGCCGCACATCAGCGTGAAAGCAGCCTTAGGCCCCTTTCACATGATCGGTTCAACCCACGCTGACCCACCATTCACCTCTATGGAGCGGCATATGTAAACGGACTTGTGTCCATTTGCACCCACCTACCTCCAATCCGATCCACAAAAAACACACACAAAAAAAAAATCCGTCCCCTTCCATCTGGTTGGATTGGATAGTGGGGCCCACAGAGTAGAGTGGGCTGTGTCCATATCCGCTCTGCATTTAAAAAGCGGACACGGATCTGTCTTCTGTCCGTTCCACTTATTGTGGCCCGCGACCAGTTACCAAGTCACTTAAGTGGCCCTCACTCTTTAAAAGGTTGGGCAGCCCTGGCCTAGAGGATGTCCAGGGGACCCAGCTACAACCTTCAAGCTCCTGCAGTAAACCAGGGGGATAGCATGATTGGGCAAGGCAGTACACCTGTCTGTCACTTCACTTAGGGCCAGTGACTCTGTTGCATCAAATTAAACTTACTGTGCAAGTGATCTGAACTCTGCACTAAACAAAAGGCGAACTCCACTTAAATATGCTTTACTTTTTATTTTGCTGTTGTAGCTTGTCTGTTTATATCTTTTTACATTTCTTTTATTTTCATTAAATCAGTATTTTAAACTATTTTAAGGCATTACACTTTAAAATGTTTTTGTTGCTTTAACTAGGTTTTAGACCAAGTGTGTATTAAAGTGTATACTCATGTGAGGGCTGTGTTTACCTGCAAGGGGATGCACAGATGTTCCATGCATTCCCGTGTGGGCAGTCCCATTCATGTCAACTGGGACATAATCAGTGGCATAGCTATAGGAGTCACAACAGCGTCCAGGCCCCTTGCTGCAGGGGGCCCATGCGCCCCCCCTGTATCCAGGGCCGATCCTGGGTGGGTGTGCGGGGTGCACCGCACCCAGGAGCCGCCGGGGGGGGTGTATACAGTGGAGAGGGGAGGGGCCTCTGACACAGGCATTTATCGGCTTCACTCGTCAGTGTACAAGTGAGTGCTTGTACGTTCTTGCCGATACATGCCCAGGCCAGAGGCCCCTCCCCTCTCCACTGAATACACTCGTGAAGTAAATTACTAGCGCCAGGGAGATACCGCAGACACCATAGAGCTGCTCATTGCCCCCTCCCACCTCCCCCCACTGCATAGTAAACTGACAGCTAGGGGTGCAGGGGGACACCGCAGACTGTCATCAACATTCAAGTGAGGGGCCATGGGAGGAAAGTGGGGGGGGGGTACAGAGATGTGCTGGGGGTTGGAGGTGGAGTGGGTACAAAGCACAGATGTGTTAGGCCCCTTTCACACTGGCGTACTGATCAGGTCTGCCTGTCCGTTATTCAGGCAGACCAGATTGGACCATCTATTGCTCTCTATGGAGCAATGGATGTCTGCCGACCTGTGTCCACTGACACCGGCCACCATCTGATCCGCTAAAAACAGACAGATGGGAGATCCATTCCCCATCTGTCTGGCGGATTGGATTGGATGACAGTCAGATGCAAATGGACAGGTGGTCCGTTTCCATCCAACAGCCTCATAGAGAGCAGTGGGCTGTATCCATGTCCGCTCTGTATCATCGGAGCGGACACAGACATATGCATTTTCTCAGCAGTAATCAGTGAAGGGCCACATAATTAAATTTTTTTTGGCCTGGACCAGTGGCAAGGACCCCGGGACGGGGGCAGGGGGGCCCTTCGTGGTTTCTTGCAGTGTGGCCCTGAGGGTTCTAGTTACGATCATAAACTCTGTGCTCTGGGAGCTGTGAGAACCGAGCAATCTGCGATGTTAGATCACTCAGTTCTCAGTGTTAGAGCCGGCGGGGGACAGATAGAGCATCGAACCAAAACTGCATCCACCTAGGTAGGTATGATTCTGGAAAAACAAACAAACCCCATACATCTCTTTTAAAGAGCAGGCGTGGGAAGCCGACTGCCATGTCCTTAATGGATGACTCATCAGCTGTCAGCGTGGTTCCCTGCCAGCAATAAAAAATCGTGAAAAGAAATGGTGTAGGGGTCCCCCCTAATCCATAACAGGCCTATTCAGGCCTTTTTGGGTCTGGTACAGATTTTAAAAGTAATCCCCACGCCAAAAAAGATTAAATTATGTGGAGCCCCCATGCAGCCTGGCAGCCCAGGAAGGGGGGGGGGGGCAACAAGCGAGCGCACCCGCCTCCTGAACCATACCAGGCCACATGCCCTCAACATGGAGGTTTTTTTTGGGACAGGGCACCTTGTCCTCATGTTCATGACGTGCCGTTCCTTCAGAGTCTTGTGCTGTGAATAGCGGCCCCCAGATACCACCCCCCCCCCCTATTTTAAATGAGTATGGAGTACAGTGTACCCCTACTCATTCACCAAAAAAGTGTCAAATAGAAATAAAAACACAGACACATTTTTTGACATTTCCTTTATTAAAAATAATAAAACTAAGTCTCCCGGTGTAGATCCTTTGTCAATCATGATGTCTGCCGCCTCCACCACCGGACCTGAAAAAAAACAAACAAAAAAAAACCTCTGCCCGTGCCAAAGGCTCTCGCTGTCTGCCTGCTCCGCCGTGTGACAGTTATTAAATAGCTTAGGGGCGGGGCCACCTGACGATGCCACCGAGTGGCACCGCCCCCTGTGGCATCACCGACTGGTGCATGCTGTGTTGGTGACGTCACAAGGGGGGGTGACATGGATCTTGGGCGGGGAACCCCACGCCATTTAAAAAATAAAAATTGGTGTGGGGGTTCCCCTCAAAATCCACACTAGACCTATGGGTTTGGTATGGATTGAGGAGGATCCCATGCTGTTTTTTTTTTTGGTGTGGGTTTTCTCTTAAAATCAGTGCCAGACTCGAAAGGGCCTGATATGGATTGAGAGGGGGGGGCCCACAAGTTTTTATTTTTTTTCGGATCAAATTCGTGTTCAAAACTGATCCGATTCAGATGCATTCCTATTGCAAATTGGATGTGGTTTATAATGCATCCAATTCACATATATGTGAATGGAGCCCCATAGGAAACGCCGCTATAATTGATATTGCTTCACCCAGTGGTTCATTATCATCTGTTTACCTTGCCTATTTATTATTATCTGTGTTGAATCTACTACTTATTAACATCATCTGGCTGGGTATTGCTGCAAGCAGATTGTATTCTATAATTATTATTATTATTATTATTTTACACGATTTATATAGCGCCAACAGTTTACGCAGCGCTTTACAATGTAGAGGGGGGGGGGGGGGGGGGGCAGCACAATTACTGTACAGTTCAATACAAAAGGGACGGGAGGGCCCTGCTCATAGAGCTTACATTCTAAAGGGGGGGAGGGGGGGGTGGTGGTACAAAAGGTATAAAAAAAGGTAGATGCGGCAAATGATTTGATGGGGGTGGCTCAGGGACAGTTGTTGTTAGGTGGGTGTGGGATAGGCTTCCCTGAATAAGTGAGTTTTCAGGCATCTCCTAAAGGTGGACAGGTTAGGGTCTGATCGGACATACCGGGGAAGGGAGTTCCAGAGGATGGGAGAAGTCCTGAAGGCGAGCATGGGAACAGGTAACAAGGGAGCTAGAGAGCAGGAGGTCCTGGGAATAGCGGAGGGGACGAATTGGGGGAATTGACTTGAATTACTTTGAAAATAATCAATACAACAGTGTTATTGAGATCCATGCGCATTGCCTTTACTTTGTGCTGAGTATTGTTGGTGACCAGGTTACTAAACATTGTCTGCTTAGTCCATGTATGAACCTAGAGTGTCAGAAGGGTCAAGGTGCTTGCAAGGTCAGGGCAGTTCCAGAGGACAAGCACCACTCAGCGGCCCTTCCGGGGGTAGCGCTACACTGACACGGTTTAATAAAAATGGCTTATGCCTTGACAACCCTTATAATGAGGTCAATGTTCCTTTCTCCTCCACAGATATCTATGTGTTCGGCCTGGGTAATGACATCAGCCAGGATGAGCTCAATGATATTGCCTCTAAAAAAGATCGAGAGAAACACGTCTTCCAGATGGAAAATGTAGATGCACTGAAGAAGGCCTTTGATGAGATAATCGGTGAGTAATTTTCTTAATCGTCTATACAAAAGGAAATGTCACCAGAAAATGATCTTACCTCATGTTGTTATCAAACGATAAATTGCCAAAACTACCCCTATGTAGGGTACATGTTATGTTGTTAAAGGGCATATCTGGGTAAAAAAAATAAACATATTCTGTATTCTCAACAATACATGCACGTTTCCCCTTGTTTTTTCTCTTAAAAAATGATACAATCACAGAAAATCACAGTACCCGTTGATCCTGCCAAAAATTAAATGATCTAATTTCCTGGTGTGAGCTGACAACACCCCCCCCCCCCCCCCCCTCCCCCCCCCCCCCCCTCCCCCCCCCCCCCCCTCCCCCCCCCCTCCCCTCCCCCTCCCCCCCCCCTCCCCCTCCCCCCCCCCCCCCCCGAGGGCCCTCCCCCCCACCTACCCCTCCCCTCTCCCCCCCCCACCCTCCCCCCCCTCACCTCCACCCCCCCCCTCCCCCCCCCCCCGATGCCCCCCCCGCGGCCGCCCGGGAGCTCCACCTCCCCCCCTCCCCCCTCCTTTCCCCCCCCCCCCCCCCCCCACCCCACCCCCCCCCCCCCCCCCCCCCCGCCCCCCCCCCCCCCCCCCCCCCCCAGCCCCCCCCCCCCCCCCCCCCCCCCCCCCCCCCCCGCCCCGCCCCCCCCACCCCCCACCCCCCCCCCCCCTCCCCCCCCGCCCCCCCCCCCCCCCCCCCCCCCCCCCCCCCCCCCCTCCCCCCCCCCCCCCCCCCCCCCACCCCGCCCCCGCCACCCCCCCCTCCCCCCCCCCCCCCCCCCCCCCCCGCCCGCCCCCCCCCCCCCCCCCCCCCCCACCCCCCCCCCCCCCCCCCCCCCCCCCCCCCCCCCCCCCCCCTCCCCCCCCAACTCCTACCACCATCGACTACACCGCGGTACAGAATTAAAGTGATGAACGCTAAAGGACTAAAACAATAATTTAGTTGGACGTCGATCACCTGGAATTAGACCTGCCTCTGCAGCACTGAAATCCAAGCAGTGTTGTCAGCGCTGTCCAGGTCTCCAATCTGGACTACAGAACATCTCCTGCTTATGTTAAAAGTGTAAGTAAACTCCCATGGTTGACATTTACTTATAAAGGTCAGCCTATAATAAGGCTTACTCTGTAGGTCCAGCAAAACAGTAAATATCTCCTACACTTGCAAAATGACGCTTGCGACGTTTCCCAACGAACGACAGGCCACGTTCTTGGAAGGAACACTGGAACTACTCCAAACATTCATGGAAGGACATTTAATACTAGGAATGACTTTAATGCACCCCTAATCCCCCAGTGACACTTAAAGGCAGGACATCCATACCCGTCAACCAACTTAAGCGCATGAATAAAGCATTTCATAAATTACAGCTAATAGATGTTTGGCGCCTGGAACAGAGGCATTCATCAAGTGTACACCAGAATCGACTATTTACCCCGCTTGTTAAAGCTCTTTAATGCACTCGGAGAGGGAGGCACCTTAGCTAGAGATACGCTACGCGCCCACATCTCCGTGATTTGGAAAGAAGGGAAAGATCCAGCGATATGCGGTAGTTACAGACCGATATCGCTGTTGAACATAGACCTCAAACTATTTACTAAAATCATAGCCACCAGATTAGCATCACAACTACAGCAGCTTATTCACCTAGACCAAGTAGGCTTTATCCCTTCCAGGGAAGCGAGGGACAGCACGACTAAAGTTCTAAACCTCCTTCACATTACTAAGACTACAAAAAACCCATGCATTCTCCTGAACACGGATGCCGAAAAAGCATTTGATAGGGTTAACTGGGCATATATGTTCACAGTACTGAGAAGCATAGGTCTAGGGGAAGTAATGCTCAACCGCATAGCTAGTGTATACCAAAATCCAACAGCCCAAGTAAAGGCCAACGGAGTCTTATCAGAAGTGTTCCCCATAACCAATGGTACTAGGCAGGGCTGCCCACTGTCCCCCCTACTTTACGCACTATCACTGGAACCCTTCCTCTCTACGATCAGACTGAATCCAAATATCCATGGGGTATCAGACGGACAACAACAACATAAGATCTCAGCATACGCAGACGACATGCTCTTCTCATTAACAGACCCAGTGACCTCACTACCGAACCTCCTCAGCGAACTAGAAAAGTTCGGGAAATTATCCAATCTTAAAATAAACTACAACAAATCCGAAGCCATGGGGATTTTGGTTCCAACCGCAGACTTCCAGACCCTAAAGGCAAGCTTTAGGATCCGCTGGACCTCCTCCTCATTGACATATCTCGGCACTAAAATCCCACCAGACATATCCCGCATATACGAGGCTAACTTCCCCCCCCTACTGACGAAAGTGACCGCACTATTAGACAAATGGCACACAGGCATGCACTCCTGGTTCGGGAGATGCAACCTGATAAAAATGAGTATATTACCCAAATTCTTATACCTATTTCAGACGCTACCAATTAGAATACCCCCTACGTACTTCCGGCAGGTACAGGCTTTATTTACCCGATTTGTATGGGCCCATAAAACCCCGAGACTACCACGCACGTTGCTCACAGCACCAAAACAGCACGGGGGACTAGCACTACCAGACATAAAAAAATACTACCAAGCCACACACCTGAGTAGAGTAGTTGATTGGAGACGACACCAGGACAGTAAATTGTGGACGCAAATTGAACAACGTCAATCTCACACGCCCCTGGGGACGGCAATATGGTGCTACGAGGCATTACCCTCAGAGGTAAAGACACACCCACTGATTGGGAACACCATAAAACAAAGCAGACTAGCACTTATAAGAAACGACCAAACGACCAAGACCTCCCCCATGACGCCTATCCTGGACAACCCCAGCTTTCCACCAGGGAATTCCAGAACGAGCTTCCAAACCTTGCGAGGTAGGGACCAAGTATTAGCGGAAAGATTTGTGTTACAAGACAGGTGGCCCACGATCGGAGAACTAACAGACCAAGAAGGGAGATTCGGCCTACCTTTCTGGAATGCAGTACAGGTACATCATTTTTTACACAGTATCCCGGACCCACACAATTATAATAGACCAAAGACCTCGTTTGAAGAAATCATGACCGACAGAGAACCCATGACACAGGTCTTATCACAGATGTATGCTATCCTGAATACGCCCCCCCAGCAACCAAACCTGAAATGTATAGAGAAGTGGGAATCAGAGCTACAATGTACCTTCACTGACACTCAGAGGCAGAACATGACCAGCTTCGCATTAAAGACATCCCTCTGCACTAAAATGCAGGAGTCTAACTTTAAGATCCTGACAAGGTGGTATTTAACGCCGAGTCGATTACACAAGATGTTCCCGGAAACTTCAGAACTTTGCTGGCGATGCCAAAAAGAGAAAGGCACGATGCTACATGTGTTCTGGTCATGCTCTAAGTTAACGACTTTCTGGAATGCGGTCCGCACCACAGCTCAGAAATTCACGGAATTTCAAATCCCTGACGACCCAGCATTCTTTCTGCTGCACGTTTCGTCTATACCCCCTAAACGGTATAAGAAATCTATACTAAGGCACCTTACTAATGCAGCAAAATCCTGCATCCCAGCATTATGGAAACAACAGACCCCACCAACCGTAGCAATGTGGCTGCGGAAAGTGGAAGACATCAACAGACTGGAAGACCTTTGAAGTACGCGCTACAATACTTATATCTATGTATTAATTTGTCTAGTCCCTATAATGTTATTAGTCTGTTAAACCTATGAGCGCATGCTACTGTTAATATCACAATAATACGAGGTTAGCTATGAAGCCAAACACACGGCTAGGAATAATCAAATATTATTTATTTCCCAATAATCAAGAACGCTAACATAAAGTATTAAAAGACATTACAATATCACAAAGCTTACAATCAAATCATATAATATAAGAATATCAAAGATACTTATCACAGGGCCCTCCTTGTAGTCTCGAAAGATGGCCGCCAGACCATGAGGTGACTAGAGACATCCTCTCATGACCCCATTCCCAGCAAAAACAGGAAGAGGAGCTCTCTGCGAATTCCTTTTACCAAGCTCACTCATTCAAACTCCCACACCCACTCAAAGTCACCCCCCCTTTGCCTTTCAGGTATCCATAGCGACCTTATAGTAACCGTCTAATTACACATGTCACAGCAGGTGGGCTACAAAGCTTTTGGTGTGTCTTCCAGCCTGGCTACATTCCAATCCAGGGAATGCCTTCTGTCCTCAAAGATATTGGGAATGTGATATTACATGAGTTCATATTGAATCCAACATATGCCGCTTTGCGACTGAAAATCGCATAAAAACCCTTCTTCAGACACGGTTCCTATTGAACAGTCCATAACTGTTTTGTCCCTGACATGCGTTTCCAAACCAGTATCCATAGAACAGTCCTTTAAACGTCTTAACGTGTTGTATTTTTACAACGTGTCCCTGACATGCGTTTCCAAACCAGTATCCATAGAACAGTCCTTTAAATGTCTTAACGTGTTGTATTTTTACAACGTGTGCAGAAACAGCTCCTATGGAACAGTCCATTGTGGTCTTACCATGTTATGCTTCCCAACACGTGCCGCTTTGCCACTGAGTAACACATCCTTCTTCAGCGACAGCTTCCATGTCACCAGTATGTATCTTTGGTATCTTCTCCTTTCCGGTATCTTCAGGACGGATGCAGTACAGGCAAGGGGTGTCCATTCATTCACCATTCACCAGTATACATTCAGAGCAACATATCAAACAGCTCTCAAACACTGATCTATTATCTAGATAAGTCTTGAGGAGGGCCTTATTACCATAATATAAATCAACTTCTTATCACACTATATACATATATCTGTATCCCATCCCTTTATGCACCCCGCTCCCAATCCTATAACCCTTTACTGTACATATGGGTCGGGATTAGGCAGGCTTGCTCACAGCGGTATTGCAGGGCTCTGACTTGGCAGCAAGGTCTCTAATTTGAACACAGAGACCCTACCGTCAATTCGTCCCTCAACTTGCATAGACAAATGGGAGGTCCTTCTATATAAATACCGAGTCTAATATCACACATATAAATCTGCAAAAATGATTAAACAAAAAAAAAACACACTTCCATCCCTGTGCCTGGATTTCAGAGACCATGCCCAGGGTATACCATGCACCTCTACCTATGGTTAGGTTCAAGGAACCTTCCAGTTTTATGACTAGCGTTACATCGGTATTCTTTAGGACAAAGAAATAAACTCGTCTATGTCCCAAACGACACCCAGGTGCTTCCTCCCCAGCAATGATCCCTGAAATAACTTCCCAACATTTTTATGTTCACCACCATGATGTATTGACCCGGCATACAAAGGACATCATGGTCAGGCTTCCGACCGAGGGAAGTATCAACCTGCTTCCATCTCCTCTGATCACATGTGGGTGATTTAGCCTCAAATGCGACAAGATAGAATCCCCAATCAGTAAGCCCATTGATGCCACCAAATATACAGACCAAGTCCGCACTTCTGTATATGGGATCATACAGCCCAACACCTTTCACCATCCAAACTGGTACAGCCCATCCAGGCATTCGACCACCATTTTGGATTAGTGTAAGCGACGTGTTGTGGCAGAGTCTTACTGAGCGGTGATGTTAACTCATCAGGCCACTGCCCTTTAAACAGAGATTGCCCAATCAGCTTGATGCTGGTTGACACTTCCGCCCGTCACTGCGTGTACGCTAGAGCCCATAACCGATTTCTATCCTGTACCCTCACACCCTCCACCAACCTCTCAATATGGTTCACCAAATCTGGAGCTAATTTACCCTGGGTATTTTGTGAATGTTATTAAGGATGCCACCAATCTCTCTGAGTGACAAAGTCCCGCTCAAGCTATGGCTGAGAGTTTGTTCCTCAGGATACCGATGTCTACTCCATTACCAACACCCATCCCAGCTCCTATTCCCCCAATATAGTGCTGAATACATGCCTCCTCTTGTGGTTACTCCTCAGAGATAAGCATCCTGCATGCACCTTATTCCGTGTCCGCACATCTCTGGGAGTAAGTCACTGGTACGATGACAGCACTTGATTCAGCGTATACTCAGCAAATATAGGGTAATAAAACCACTGTGAGATGTCGCCGCACCATGTGGTGAAGGCATATTGTACTCTGGTAGTCAGCGTTTGCTCCCTTTATCTATCGGAGCATGCTCCTGTGTGTATACACTGGCATTCCCTGTGCAGGGTTTCAACTTCTCAGGTGAGACCTCAACCAGGCGCATCTCCCCCAGACAAGGAAATGTTCACCCCATTGATGTGTCACCTGACACCCTCTAGTCCGGCCAACAGACACCTTATTATGTATAAGTGCTCGCCTCCTGGGTACCTGCACCATATAAACTCCGTTACGTCAATACATGTCATACATTACACAACTTTCCTTATTTCAACTCCTCCCTCCAACAAAAAAAAAAAACATATATTTTACATTTCCATGTTCTGATGGATTGGATGTGTTATATTCCTTTCCCAACCTCCAACCCATTGTACGTATATTAATAACACGTTTGCATTCATCAGGAGAGAGTCCAGCAAAAAAAAATGTTTCAAGTCTTATTGATAGGCACAGTCTTTCAGATTCAGCACCAGATCGTCCATAGGAAAAGAAAAGTGTTAAAGTGAATCTTTTTGTTTGTCCCGTCTCTCCTGATATTTAGTGGAATAAATTTGGGGCGTGGTATGGCACAGACAAACTGCCAACCAGATGATCATCTGTCATCCATTTTTCCAGAACCTTTCCAATCTCGCTCCACCAGGATTCTGGAATTGAAAAACAAGAGCAGAATCAAATTCTTATCCATAATATCTGCTTGCTTATTATATTTACTCCTATTTCCTATTTACTTAGTATTCCTGGCTTCTGCAACTTGATCAAACTATCAAAACAACCATGACCTCTTTAGGCAGACTCCACTCTAAAATGAATCCGCATGGTATGATCAAAAATTAAAAAAACGAACGTCACTGTTGTTTCTCAAAAATTCTCAATCTAAAAACGCAAAAAGAAAAACAACCAATGCATTTATCTTTATCTTACGATCTATGCACTAACTTTATCTTACGATCTATGCACTAATTCCCCTTTCAGGTGTATAAAGCCTAAACCTTTTGGAGCTTTTTACACCTGAACAAAACAACAATAAAATAGCTGACTAAGCCAATACCCAAAAACAAAAAAAAAATATGTTTTTTTTTTTTTCTTCCAAAAAAAAAAACAAAAATTTAAAAAAAGAATAAACATTAAAAGTCTGGCCATTATCACCCAAGAACAACATGACAAGACAACCACCATACAACAATGACAAACACTCAACTTTTAATTAAAGACATCCATGGATTTTCTCCTGAGAAGAGTACATGTTTCTTTTTTTTATCTGAAAGACAATAAGTTAATGGGAAAAACAACACAAACAAAACAAACAAAACAAACAAAACATTTGTAACTTCATCACAACATTTGCTACCTCATTTGTAACTCTTTAGTTTTGTCAGATTATTGTTTAAATATTTTCATTGTTTGCAAACAATTACTAATTAATGAGCTCATGGTACCATGTGATAATCGATTATGCATTTACAATAACCTAACCCTCGTGTTGGTCTCACTTTGACGGACCTGCAAACAAAACACAAATGTTTAGTATTCAAACCTGTTCTCTCCCTGGTTTCTGGAAAAGGAACACAAAGACAATGATTAAACACGATTATCATGACAATTGACTTTAAGTGCCCCAAGTCTCTTCTCATTAATTGTACTGCTAGGGGAACACCGAGTTGTAGTATAAACAACTAAACTAAAAAAAAATAAAAATTACAAACATTAAAACTAAAACTAAAATTAATAAAATAAAAAAAAAAATTGAAAGTGAAAAAAAAAAATTTAATAATTAAAAAAAAAACAAAATATGAAAAAAAATAATTCATAATAAAAAAAAAAATGAAAACATTAAAAATTAAAATTAAAAAAAACTAATAAAAAAAATTCATAAAAATTAATAAAACATTAAACCTTATATAAAAAAAAATTACAAAAATACTTAAAACCTTATTCATAGGAAGGAAGCTTTGATCAGAGTATTTTTAACATACTTGCAGCTGCTTCCCCCAGTGCTATGTTTGAATAACCATTCGGCTACTTCCATTTTGATTTTATGCAACTGTCCTACATATTGCTTTTCAGTTTGTAGACTCCGTACTTGGGTCTTAACGGGTAATTGGGTTTGCTTACTATTGGCTCCATGCTTTGGATTGCTACCCCACCTGGCCGAATAACATTCATAATGCCTTGGGGTAGTCTTCAGGTATGATCTTTTTTTGATATCGTTATTCGCCCAACAATACTTTGCGATGTGACCTCCCCTTTTACACAAACAACATTTTAGCTCTGGCTTCCCTGCATAGGCCCTTTTTTCAACATCTTGTGCTGGAAATTCACATTGCTGGATAATATTACTGTGATTGGAATTAACAGACTTTACACTTCCATCGTCTGATGAGTCATCAGAAGTTTCTATTTCAATTCCTGAATCTATTTCAAGCGCAGATACCACGCTTGTATTTACGTCTCCAACATCGATTCCCATCATCCGCCTTCCTGTATTTCTGCTTAATACGGATACACCTGCCTTTGACCCACATTCGCTATCACTGGACTCTTGACAAAAATCTCGCAGGATATTGACAAAATTTTGGTAGGACCTAGCATTCCTCAGAGCCATTCTAGTGGGATAGCTTACATAACACTTATTGGCCATCGAGTATATGAAACTTGCATCATCCTCCAATAAGTCAGGACAGTTGAAGACTCTCGTATACAATGCAAGATACTCACTGCAGAACAATATTGGGTCAACTCCTCTCCTAAATTTCATTCGTTGCAAATCACTCATACCATTATCACGACTGTCCACAAGGCGCTGCAATTCTTTCCTCCGCCCCTCTGCATCTGCTAAATTATCCTTAACCTGTGCCGATAACTGGCCTATCAAAGGTCCTGGTAGCCATGCTTTCAGAAGAGAGCATGCATCGTCATTACTCAACTGGAATTTACGGATTAGAGCCTCAAACTTATTGGACAGCGTCACTGGCGACTCCAGGGCATTAAATTCACCCAGAATCTGGCATAACGTGAGTCTCTCTTGGATTGTAATCAAACTGTCATTCTGCTTTGACGCTATAGGCGCAATAGTAGACTGTGTTTCCTCACGGCTCTTTTCCTCACTGACTGTGCAGATATCGGCCAATTGGCATGTTGCTTTGTGCTCATTGAGCGATATTATACACTGTTCTTTAATAAGAAGTTGGGAGTGTGCGTTTGCTACTTTCCTTTCTAAAGACATAACCAATTCTTCCATCTCTGATAACTTTATTCGCAATGACTCTACAAGTTTATTCTTCATGACGCAGTCCATGCTGCACCTCTGAAGCTGTTCTCGTAGGTCACCATTTTTTTCTGACAACTCGCCGGCTTTTGCCTGCAATTTGTCAATCTCACTACTGGAGGCTGTTGCAAGCCTTAGAAGTTTTCCACTGATTCCATCTAAATCTTCGCCGAGATGTCTCCTTTCTGCTTCCCACTTCTCCCCCATGTGCTCAGATATAACTTTAATTCTGAGCAACACTGCAATCTCATTAGCCAATTTTTCCTTTTTCGCTTTCTTTTTTAGCTGTTTACCCAGTAATCTGCTATTCTGTTGCTGACACTGAGACACTAGTACATTACACTGGCTTTTAAGAGGTTCATCTGCACATGAATGATAACTGGCAGAGGCGTACTTCTTAACATATGTATACACAAGTTCCATTCTCACAAGCACACAATCCACACTTCTATTTGTACTAACGTTCCAACACTGCACTGAGTACTAAACCAAACCCAATTATCGTTAGCTCTTACAACTCACGGGAAACAAATAAAAATAAAAAAAATACTCGCTCCCATAGCATTCCAGATTCTTCATTCATTATCACTTTTACTTGATATCATTCTAAATAATACAACTTTTGCCTATCCATTGAAAAGACTAACCACATTTACTGTGGCATTATCAGCTGATGTTTGTTAACGAAACTTTCAATGACTTCCATTGATATGCTAATTAGCCTACCCACATTGAAGTTGCTCAACCAGTTGCTTACACAATGCAATACAGATAGACAACCAACAGAAAAAAAAAAAAAAAACAGATACACATCCGTTTAAACACAAATTTGTTACTTGTAGTTTTACAACAAGACACAAGGCACATTCTAAGACACAAGGCAGACTCTTAATCAATGCCTTCCTGCTAGGGTAAAAATCCTGTTAGGCCTTCCTGCCACATAGGTAAAAATGCAAAAAATAAAAAATAAAAACGTAAAAAACTTGAAAATAACAATCTATTTCTCCCACTTTTCGTCAAAGATGTATGGTAATTCCTGTCAATCTTTAACCAAGGGTGATCAGCCCTCTTGACCAGCTACAAGTATTCTAACACTTTGCATTAGCAATACAACATTTAACATTTAACATATATATACCTATACATATATCGCTAACTGATGAGTTTTTATGATCATCCAAGCGTGGTTTCAGAATTTGCGAGCCAGCGCCAATTCTGTCCACACGAGAGACGATTTTCAGTTCCGGGTGTCTTTGATTACCAGGACTCAAAACAAAAATACATTAGTCTGTGGATTCTGTGTAAAAATACATTCTACACGCCTTGGTGGGGTGCCATATGAAGTACGCGCTAAAATACTTATATCTATGTATTAATTTGTCTAGTCCCTATAATGTTATTAGTCTGTTAAACCTATGAGCGCATGCTACTGTTAGTATCACAATAATACGAGGTTAGCTATGAAACCAAACACAAACTGCTGTTAATAACACACTATCTTATTTATTTCCCAAGAATCAGGAATGCTAACATAAAGTAATAAAAGACATTACAATATCACAAGGCTTACAATCAAATCATATAATACAAGAACATCAAAGATACTTATCACAGGGCCCTCCTTGTAGTCTCGAAAGATGGCCGCCAGACCATGAGGTGACTAGAGACATCCTCTCATGACCCCATTCCCAGCAAAACAGAAAGAGGAGCTCTCTGCGAATTCCTTTTACCAAGCTCACTCATTCAAACTCCCACACCCACTCAAAGTCACCCCCCCTTTGCCTTTCAGGTATCCATAGCGACCTTATAGTAACCGTCTAATTACACATGTCACAGCAGGTGGGCTACAAAGCTTTTGGTGTGGTTTCCAACCTGGCTACATTCCAATCCAGGGAATGCCTTCTGTCCTCAAAGATATTGGGAATGTGATATTACATGAGTTCATATTGAATCCAACAACCTTATTCTGACATCCCAAGACAAACAGGAGAATTACAGGAAAACATGGGCACTATGGAACATGTTTATTTATTCAGACGAAGGAACATCTCTCCTAGGAACCTAAGATAAACCGAGCCAGTACCCATTAGAGGCCCGATGACTAGTTAAACGCCAGTACACCAAGACTCACAAAAAGAACCACCTGAACACTCCCCCCCCACCCCTCCCCCTCCCATCCCACCCTCCCACCCTCCCACTCCTTGTCCCACCCCCCTTCTTCTCTTCTTACCGCTAGTTTCCAAACTGAACTTATTCCAACTTCTCCCTCTCTCCTCTTGTCCACCCTCTTCTCTATACAATCTTACTACCCATAACAGGTCCTCCCGGTTCAGACCAACTTAGAAGATCTCACACACAATGACAGCCCCTGGGTATATTAGACCCAGAAGCCAAATGTAAATGTGGAAAATGAGAGTTTAAATAGCATATACGGGTTGACACAATTCTAAGTTCATGACTGTGATATTGTCTTGGGAGGCTGCGACCTTCTGTGCGATCATATGATTGTATGCTCTGTTGAGGCTTCGGCCTCCTTTCTTGTTTTCTTGTTTGAAAAATTAATAAAGATATATTTGCAAAAAATAAAAAATAAACATATTCTGTATTCTCAACAATACATGCACGTTTCCCCTTGTTTTTTCTCTTAAAAAATGATACAATCACAGAAAATCACAGTACCCGTTGATCCTGCCAAAAATTAAATGACCTAATGTCCTGGTGTGAGCTGACAACTCTGCCTCTGCAGCACTGAAATCCCAAGCAGTGTTGTCAGCGCTGTCCAGGTCTCCAATCTGGACTACAGAACATCTCCTGCTTATGTTAAAGTGTGAGTAAACTCCCATGGTTGACATTTACTTATAGGTCAGCCTATAATAAGGCTTACCTGTAGGTACAGTAAATATCTCCTACACTTGCACCGTTTAGGAGATATTTACTTGTGAATGCGCCAGTGACATAACCGGCGCATGCCCTCTGACGGAACGACATTCCTGTGCCGTTCCTTCAGAGTCTTGTGCTGTGAATAGCGGCCCCCGCGTGAATGCGCGGGAGTGACGTCATCGCAGCGCAGCCAATCAGACAGTCGGAGGACGTGAACCCGGACAGAAGACCGAGTGAAGATGGAACCCTGTCAGCGGTGACAGCGGGTCGCGTTTCGTTTTAAGGTAGGTTTCTTAAAAATGTGCTAGTATGCAATGCATACCAGCACATTATAACTTTACCTAGCAGGTTTTTTAAAAAAAAGCATGGCGGTTTACTACCGCTTTAAGGATGAAGAGGGGGGAGGAGTGGAGAAGTCGGCAGAGGCAAGTTCTTCAGTAGGGATGAGCTTGGGTTTCGGTCTGAACCTGGAAGACAACTATCAGCATTGGGTCCCATGAGCAGCAGGCAGAGAACTATCTGTAACTAAAGGGGCAGGGATGCTGGTGACATCATTGACCTAATATGGTCATGTGTCACTGTCCTAATTAGGCCATGTGGTACTGGTTGGCAGCACTGATAGGCACTACATGGTGGCACTGATAGGTACTAATTGGCAGCACTGATGGGTGGCACTGATATGCAGCACTGATGGGCACTGATATGCTGCACCAATAGGCAGCACTGATGGGCACTGATATGCACTGCTAGTCAACACTGATGGGCACCAATAGGTAACACTAATGGGCACTGATAGGTGGCACTAATTGGAAGCACTGATAGGCAGCACTTATTGGAAGCACTGATTGGCACTGATAGGTGGCATTGGTTGGCACTGGTTGGCACTAATAGGCTTCACTAATTGGCAGCATAGGTGGGCACTGATAGGCAACACTGATGTGCACTGATTTATGGCATTGGTTGGCACTGATAGGTGGCACTGATAGGCAGCACTGATAGGCACACATTGGCAGCACTGATGGACACTGATTGGCACTGATAGGCAAAACTGATGGGAACTGATAGGGGGCACTGATAGACAGCACTGATGGGCACTGATAGACAGCACTGATAGGTGGCACTGATTGGAAGCACTGTTGGGCACTGATAGGTGGCATTGGTTGGCACTGACTGGCAGCACTGATTGGCACTGACAGGTGCCATGGATTGTCTCTGATAGGTGGCACTGATGGGCACTGACAGGTGGCACTGATGGGCATGAACAGGTGGCACTGATTGGCACTGACAGGTGGCACTGATGAGCAATGATTGGCACTGACAGGTGGCACTGGTGGGCACTGACATGTGGCACTGGTCTGCACTGATTGGCACTGACAGGTGGCACTGGTGGGCACTGACAGGTGGCACTGATTGGCGGCACTGATAGGTGGCATTGGTTGGCAATGATAGGTGGCACTGATGGGCCTTGATAGGCGGCACTGATTGGCACTGATCTAGGAGAGGGGAAGTTTCCCATTGAGCAGTGAGCTAGTCTTGTAAGAGCCACTCAGTGTGTGAAACTGTAATGTAATGTCACTGCTTGCAGAGAGGAGCTGTCAGAACTCGGAGCTGATGTCGGGGGTGGGTGGGACCGAACAGCTAGCCTATCAAACACAAGCCAGCGGGATAAGGGCTGGGTGGGCCGCTCCGTGTATGTGGCTCCGCCCCTTTCTTAAGCAGCCCAAACATTGGCTGGTGTTTAATAGCTGATAGAAAGGGGGCGGATCCACATACACAGAGAGGCCCGCCCAGCCCTCGACATCAGCGTGTTTAATAGGCTAGCTGTTTGGTCCCGCCCACCCCCAACATCAGCCCTGAGTTCTGACAGCTCCTCTCTGCAAGCAGTGACATTACATTACAGTTTCACGCACTAAGCGGCTCTTAGATGCCTCCCTGACTGCTCAATGGGAAACTGTCTCACAGGCAGCTCCCTATACAGTCTTTTGCAGCATCTTACAGCAGATCTCCGGACACACATTAGGGTGTGCCCAAGCACACCCCGTGCGCACGCCTATGGGGTTAAATGTGTCCCTAGGGAGACCTTTAAAGTGTTTGTCAGATCCTAAACCCTTAAAGCAGATTACACAGCACAGTGCTTGTGCTCTGTAATCTATCTGCCCCCCTCTAAACTGTAAAAAGAAAACCCTGAATCTGCCACCTGTATGCCCTCTCTATGCTGATCACGAAAATCAGGGCTGCTCAGCCCTTATCACCATGGTCAAAGTGCGTCCCTCTGTCATACGCTGCCCTGCTCTGCTCTCCTCTCTCTCCCCCTCACCCCCTTCTTCCTGCCTGTCAGCTGTGTCTGTGTCTCCGCCCCCATATTTAGAACGCTCATTTTTTTTAAACTAAGTACATAGTGTGCTATGCCAGCCTCTAATAGAGGGGCTGGCATAGTCTTATACAAATGGGTTAACAAACTCTTTAACTGTGAAAAGACAGAAATCTGTGTTTCTACTTTGCAGAAACACAGGATCTCTGTCTTCCCTACTAACAGAACGAGCTATCTGCCTGTCTCACAAACGATCGGTGGGGTCCCGGCGGACACGATGTCCAATCACAGCAGGAGCGGGTCGCCGGCAGCACGCCTGTGCACCCCAGACCCGGAGGTGTCAGATCAGATACTAGGTACGTGATCTGGCACAGAGCGGCCGCCCTGCTTTAGTATACAGTATGTGCGTGGGGCGGTCCCTAAGCAGTTAAAGTTTACTAAGGTAGCGCCGCATTTTATTTCTTTATTTTTTGCTTTGAGGTGTGGGAACACATGTCAATGCTGGCTGCCACCCATTCAATTGATTAATTTTCATTAGATTAAGGCTGGCCATACATTATATATTTTTTTGTACTATTTTCCTTTAGATTTACCAAAACCATATAAATATGAGGTCACACCTAAACACTTTCAACTTGTATGCAATCAGGCAGGCCCTTGTACTACACAGTTGAAGGTAGATCTAAAGGAAATTGAATAAGAAAGTTGTATAATGTATGGCCAGCTTAAGAGTGGTCGCGCAGTAGTTTTTTTTCACATTTTTTTGTTAAAAATCACTGCCAAAAAGGTAGATAATAGTATCATTGAGGGCAATTTACTGTTTTCTTTTTGTACCACTATCAGGACACAATGCTCCTAATATAATGATTCTTCATTTTTCCTACTATACTTTTAGATGAAACACAAGCATTTGAGATGTGTGGGCTCTCCAGGGATCATTCAGAAAAAGAAACAAAATATGATAATGAAAAATATCCATGGATTGCCAAACTTGCAATCACTGTAAGTAGGGATCACTCATTTCTTGCCCAGACTAGCAATGTGGGGTATGCATGTAAAACATTTTTGCATACATACATGTGTAAGGTCATTGAAGAATTGTACATGTCTAAATGTGAATACTTTAGGCACTTACCTTATGCAGGATTTTTTTGGTCGTTCTGCCAGAGAGAACCTGCTTTCTATGCAGAAAATAAGCATATGTTGGTGTGAATAAAACTTAATGCCGCATACACACGATCAGATTTTCCATCGGGAAATGTTGGATGTGAGCTTCTGGGCTGAAAGTCCGACCGTGTGTATGCTCCATCGGACATTTGTTGTCGGACTTTCTGCCAACAAATGTTGGCTAGCAGGTTCACAAATTTTCTGCCAACAAAACTTTATTGTCGGATTTTCCGATCGTGTGTACACAAGTCCGCCGCACAAAAGTCCACGCATGCTCGGAATCAAGTATGAGCCGGAAGAGCTCGGTCTTGTAAAACTAGCGTTCGTAATGGAGACATCACGTACTTCTTGTACATCACTAGGTTCGTAATTGTTGGGCAACGTTTGTGTGACCGTGTGTATGCAAGACAAGTTGGAGCCAACATCCTTCGAACAAAAATCCACGGTTTTGTTGTTGGAAAGTCTGATCGTGTGTACGGGGCATAAGGCGCACACGGGCAGAAAACGCGCTGATTTTAGGCTGGGTTCACATTGTTTGCAGAGCGGCGCGCAGCAGGGGGTCCAGTTTGTCCCTATTCTCTGTTATAGGGGCAAATCAGGTCCGAATTTTTGCCCAAATTCGGACCTGAAATGGAGCCGGTGTGAACTGGCTCTATTGATAGCCGGTCACACTCTTTTGTCATGCGAATTGGACGTGGGGAAACGCACATTCAATTCGCCTGAGATGCATTTAATTTTTTGCCTTTAAACACAAAAAGAGGGGTAGAGCCTAAAGGGACTCTGGGATGGGGTTCCTTTCTAAAGCTGAACTCCAGGTATGACCTTTATTCAGGGGCTGCAACTGAGCCCCCTTCACGCTCTCCCTCTTCCCTGCCTCCTTCCGACCCCATCCCATGCTGAATTCCCACTTTAGTTACTCTCTGCTTACCTGGCAGGTTGGGCTGAATAGCGCCTGCTGCACCAACTCAGGGTTCCTGAATCGACTGGCAGGGGTGCGGCTGAGGGCTGCAGAGGAGGAGATGGAGCGGCTCAGTTGGGGCTGGCCGGGGGAAGAGAACCACTGGTGGGACAATGAGTAGGCCTCTGTTCTCACACGGTGTGCATCATCCATGCCAGGGTGTGCGGCCTGTGCTCTGTACTTATCCTGCACTCGGTAGGACACTGGTGGGGACTTTTTACTCCTCTTCACCAGGAAACCTTTAGGCATGTCTGCAGGGCCAGTGGAAGGGTTTTGTCCACTCAGGTGAAGGTGCTTTTGCTGCCCCGCACCCACAATCCAATCCCCCCCACCACGATATGGCCTAAACTTTATTTCCACTCCAGTATGTGAGGGGGCAGGGTTATGAATTCCCTGCTTCCCCTCACTGGCTACAGGCAGTTGGCAGGTGAGACAAACTAAAACTTCCATGCTGTGTGCGATAGGAGAGAGGGGACAGCATTATGCCGGGTACATACGGGAAGTTCTTTTTCATTCAACCCAGCGGGCTAAATGAAAAAACCTTACAGATCGCCATACTAACACATCTGATGTTAGTACAGCAATCTCCCCACTGAGCTATAGAGAGTCCTGGAGAAATAGGCTGAAAGACTTCAGCGCAGGGACGGCATGACAGTGCTGGACTGCACAATCAACGCTTTAAGCAGGGTTAGGTTGGAACTTTCAGAGAGGGGGAGTGGTTACTGGTTATAGGGGCTGGGCGGCGCTCAGGCAAAAGAACCTAGGAGGAAGGGGGCAGTGACGTCAGTCTCATGCGGTGGAGGAATCGTTTCCCACCCGCCCGGTATTTATTAGGGTTTGGGTTACAATGGGTTCCCAGGACGAGGCAGTCTTTTGGGTTGCTGGAAGAGGAGAAGGAGAGGTACATGTATGGAACATGTAGTACCCATCCGTAGGATGGGGGTGGTTATTGTACTTCCGGGTTAAGAGGGGTTAACCTGGAAGGGTAAAAATGGTAAGTCACTGTTGACAGGTTGGGTACCGCCTCCGAGTCCAGGGTTTTCCCACTCGAGGCAAGAGTTCACAAGTTCAAGTTAGTTGTCACATTGACCAGTGGTTTGTGGTTTCCCCTATCAATGACCCATTTAAAGGAATTTGAAGTGATGGTTGAAAAGTTAAAAAAAGGTTATTTATTAAACTTTATATTTTATTAATAAAAGGCCGGCTGGCCATTTACTCCACACCCAGGGCTGGTGCAAGGATTTTTGACACTCTAGGCGAAATCTAATTTTGCCACCCCCCCCCCCCCCAGGCTGACTCCGCCCCCTTTTCCCTGCCCATGTAAATCCCACCTTCTTAATAAAGCGCCCATCAAATGCAGCCTCACCAGCGCCCATCAAATGCAGCCTCACCAGCGCCCATCAAATGCAGCCTCACCAGCCCCCTGTTCAAATACAGCCTCACCAGTGCCCATCAAATGTAGCTTCACCAGCGCCCATCAAATGTAGCCTCACCAGCGCCCATCAAATTTAGCCTCACCAGCGCCCATCAAATTTAGCCTCACCAGCACCCCTCAAATGCAGCCTCACCAGCACCCCTCAAATGCAGCCTCACCAGCACCCCTCAAATGCAGCCTCACCAGCGCCCATCAAATGTAGCCTCACCAGCGCCCATCAAATGCAGCCTCACCAGCGCCCATCAAATGTAGCCTCACCAGCGCCCATCAAATGCAGCCTCACCAGCGCCCATCAAATGCAGCCTCACCAGCGCCCATCAAATGTAGCCTCACCAGCGCCCATCAAATGTAGCCTCACCAGCGCCCATCAAATGCAGTCTACCAGCGCCCTTCAATGCAGCCTCACCAGTGCCTATCAAATGCAGCCTCACCAGAGCCCATCAAATGTAGCCTCACCAGCACCCATCAAATGCAGGCTACCATTGCCCTTCAATGCAGCCTACCAATGAATGTTTGCTTGCTGCGGGAGTCAGGACACAGACCTCCACCTCTGCTGAGCCTCTGAGACTATGTGTGAACGGAGAGGCGGCTACCTGCAGATGCTGAGAGTTAGTTGCTTGCGGCAGAGAGAAGAGAGTAGGAAAACCAGTGGCTGGTCACCCTAGGCAGCAGGGCGCCCTAGGCGGCCGCCTAATTTGCCTAGTGGTAGCACCGGCCCTGTCCACACCTTGTCGAGTCTTTTGTTAATAGGGGCTGTGCCCGGGTAGTAGGATAAGGTTTTCTGGGATCTGGGCTTAAGTCCTACATATGTCATGTGTTCTGACAGGGGAAAGCCCCCCCCACCAGGACAAACATTGGCTGTGAGCACTGATTGGATGCTGGTTTTCCAGCATGCTCCTGACTTCTAGGGAGCTGTACACATGGGCCAAAAGTAGGACGGTTCTTGCTAACACAGGTAAAAACTTTTTTTACCATGAGATCCATTGCGGACAAACGCCATTGCATTTGCAAACTGCATTTGGGGTGTCGTTAACTATGCACTGACCCTTACAGCAGATTACAAGGGCAGTGCAACTGGAATGCTGTGCAGGAAGCCGCACTGGAAACGTGGCTTTCCCAAACCACATTCTAGTGTGAATGATGCTAAAACTAGGAAGCAGTCCTATGCAGCCCAAGACGGTGGAGCAGAGAAATGTCTCAGGGCCCGTTCACATTGGAACATGGTGCAGGAAACCTAGCGTTCCCTGAGTGTTACCCGCACTGCCCTTCTGATATGCAGCGGGTGTCAACGCAAAGCTTAGGACACCCCAAATCCAGGTCACAATTGCAGTGCATTTGCCTGCATCAGATCCCATGGTACAGAAGTACCATGCAATCCAGTTGCAGTGCATTTAGAAAAGTAGTGCATGCACTACTTCGGCGTGGTGCAGTGCGATTTAATCCCATTTGAAATTAATGGGCTGAAATTGCACTGCACTGCATCCAGATCACATGTGAATCGCAGAGGAACATTTAGCACATTTCTGTGTGATTCATAGTTTGAATGGCCCCTTAATTTGTAAAAAGAAAATAAAAAAATAGCCCAGTGCAAAAAGAGCCTCCAGTTGTAGCATAAAACAAAGAGTTTTTCACAAATAGACAAGTTATCAGCCATTAACCAGTTCCCACCCAGCCTATAGCAGATTGACGGCCGGGTTGGCTTTTTGTCACTCCAGGTGGACGTCCTATATGACGTCCTTCCCTTCTTGGCTGATTGGTGGTCAGTCAGGGCACCACTGATCAGGGTAAAAAGCCAATGATATTGGTTCTTTACCATGTGATCAGCTGTGTCCAATAACAGCTGATTACATGTAAACAAATGCCAGTTATCAGCATTTTCCTTCCTCTGTGTTGGCTTTCCTGTGACAGGGGACATTTACACTAATAATCAGGGCACTGTTTATCAGTGCAGCCTCATCAGTGCCCATCAGTGCAGCATATCAGTGCCACCTTTATCAGTGCAGCCTCATCAGTACCCATTAGTTCAGCTTATCAGTGCCCATCTGTGCAGCCTCTTCAGTGTCCATCAGTGCTGTCCCATCAGTGCCCATCAGTGCAGCCTCTTCCATGTCCATCAGTGCTGTCCCATCAGTGCAACCTCATCAGTGCCCATCAGTGCAGCCTATCAGTGCCCATCAATGAAGAAAAAAAAATTGTATATGCAGAAAAGAAGATGAGGGAAGATAAAAACACTCCTATAATAGACCTCACACTAGCTCAATTTCCCAGCATTCTACCAGTGTGCTGTCTATCATAGGAGCCGGTCCGGGAGTGGGGCTTTGTTTGACAGCAGCTGGCGTTTCAGCTCCAAGCAGTGTCACAGTGGGAGATCCTCTCTCTCTCTCTGATCTGGCCGGCTCTCCTCCCAGTTCCTCCCTGTGATCCCTGTGCAGTGTTTTGTTTTCATTTTCTGGTAGAAGCAGTGCAGCCTTTATACAGGGCATTAGAATGGCCCAGGGGGCAATTGCCTCCCTGCCCCCCAACACAGTCTGCCCCTCCCTTTATTGTATAGTTACATTGGTCTAGCTTGTCACAATCTAAGTATTTATATGAATGTCATATATCTTTTCAATGAATACAAGGGATTTTCTGATCGTACAAGGTGGAGATAGTGACTTCTCCTCCCCTGCTCTTTGCCCCTTCCATCTCAAAGCTAGCAGACTGTCTGGAGACTGCACTGTCCACTATTAACTCTTTCCTGTGCTGACCAAAAGTTCAGGGAAGCAGCACTGAGAAAGAAGGAGCCAACAGCATTGAAAGCTCTAAATGGCAAGTGCTGGCAGGGCTGGTGCAAGGATTTTTGACACCCTAGGCAAAACCTAATTTTGCCGCCCCCTGGCTCCACCCCTGACCCCACCCCCTTTGCCATGCCCTTGTATACTCCACCTTTTTATTGAAGTGCCCATCAAATGCAGCCTACCAGCTTCCATCAATTCAGCCTCACCAGCGCCCATTATTGCAGCCTCACCAGCAGCCATTAATGCAGCCTACCAGTGCCCATCAATACAGCCTCCCCAATGCCCATTAATGCAGCCTCACCAGTGCCCATTAATGCAGCCTCACCCGCACCCATCAATGCAGCCTACCAGCGCCCATCAATGCAGCCTCACCAGCGCCCATTAATGCAGCCTCACCAGTGCCCATCAAATGCAACCTACCAGCGCCAATTAATACAGCCTCACCAGCACCCATCAATGCAGCCTACCAGTGCCCATCAATGAATGTTTGCTTGCTTCAATTCATTCGGGAGACGGGAGACAGACACAGTCCTCCACCGCCGCTGCGCCTCTGGCACAATCTGCGAATGGAGCGGTGGCTGATGCTGAGACTTAGTTGCTTTCTGCAGAGAGAAGAGAGTAGGAACACCAGTGGCCAGGCCCCCCCCCCCAGGCAGCAGGGCGCCCTAGGTGGCTGCCTAGTTTGCCTAGTGGTAGCACCGGCCCTGAGTGCTGGGGTAATATTTTTAACAAATCGTCTACTGGGGAATGTTTATTGTTTTCAGTGTGTTAAACTAAAAAGACCTGTAAGTTTAATACTACTTTGAATTGCATCGGATAAAGCTCCCATGCCAAAAACAATTGTTTGACACTAAAAATTCAAATGTAGAGCAATAAAGAAGCATAGTTGGACAAACCCTGATAATTTGAAAAAAAAAAACATGAGACACAGAGCAATAATCTGGTATTTTAGGAGGTTGCTCACTCTGACCATTTTATCCTTCCAGAGGCCGGCCGGAGTGGAGAACTGTAAAGGATCCATCGTTACCAAAAACTTCATTCTGACTGCTGCTCACTGCTTCCACCTAGATGATGAACCACACTTTGTCAGTGTGGAATTAGGTAAGTGATGCTGTAGAAGCTACCATTGTGGTAACTTCATGTACAAAGAAAATAAAGGAGAACTTTAGTTAACAACCTTTTTGGAAGCTCCATTTGATAGAAAGGAATAATCTTCAATGACATTTAGGCTCTATAAAAAGAAATGAAGATTATCCACACATTTACAGTCTGAATGTACTAGCTCCTCTAAATTGGCCAAAAAAAATACACTGAGGTCATGGCTCTGCGTAGACCACTCCAGGTCCTCCACACCAAACTTACCAAACCATGTCTTTATGGACCTAGATTTTTGCTGGAATAGAAAAGGACCTTCTTCAGTACAGAAGTATGAAATGCCTGGTCATCAGTATTCAGTGTAATACAGTTGTGCTCATAGGTTTACATACCCTGGCAGAATTGAAGATTTCTTGGCCATTTTTCAGAGAATATGAATGATAACACAAACACATTTCATTCATGGTTAGTGTTTGGCTGAAGCCATTTATTATCAATCAATGGCAATCAATCTTTTTAAATCATAATCACAACAGAAACTACCCAAATGACCCTGATCAAAAGTTTACATACCCTGGTGATTTTGGCCTGATAACATGCACAAAGGGGTTTGAATGGCTATTAAAGGTAACCATCCTCAACTGTGATCTGTTTGCTTGTAATTAGTGTGTGTGTGTATAAAAGGTCAATGAGTTTCTGGACTCCTGACAGACCCTTGCATCTTTCATCCAGTGCTGCACTGACGTTTCTGGATTCTGAGTCATGGGGAAAGCAAAAGAATTGTCAAAGGATCTGCAAGAAAATGTAGTTGAACTGTATAAAACAGGAAAGGGATATAAAAAGATATCGAAAGGAATTAAGAATGCCAATCAGCAGTGTTCAAACTCTAATCAAGAAGTGGAAAATGAGAGGTTCTGTTGAAACCAAAACACGGTCAGGTAGACCAACTGAAATGTCAGCCATAACTGCCAGGAAAATTGTTCGGGTGCAAAGAAAAACCCACAAATGACTTTAGGTGAAATACAGGACTCTCTGAAAACATGTGGTGTGGCTGTTTCAAGATGCACAATAAGGAGGCACTTGAAGAAAGATGGGCTACATGGTCGAGACTCCAGAAGAAAGCCATTACTGTGCAAATGCCACAGAGACAAGCCTCAAACCTTCTGCCACAAAGTCATTTGGAGTGATGAGACAAAAATTTAGCTTTTTGGCCACAACCGTTGTTTTGGGGATGTGAGAGCTACAAAGGCACAGGCAATTTGGTCAAAATTGTTGGCAAGATGAATGCAGTACGTTATCAAAAAATACTGGAGGAACATTTGCTTTCATCAGCCAGGAAGCTGCGCATGGGATGTACTTGGACATTCCAACATGACAATGATCCAAAACACCTGTCATTGGCTACAGCAGAATAAAGTGAAGGTTCTGGAGTGACCATCTCAGTTTCCTGACCTCATTATCATTGAGCCACTCTGGGGAGATCTCAAACGTGCAGTTCATGCAAGACAGCGCAAGAATTTACAGGAACTGGAGGCTTTTTGCCAAGAGGAATGGGCAGCTTTAACATCTGAGAAGATAAAGAGTCTCACCCACAAATACCACAAAAGACGTCAAGCTGTCATTGATGTTAAAGGGGGCAATACACGGTATTGAGAACTGGGGTATGTAAACTTTTGATCAGGGTCATTTGGGTAGTTTCTGTTGCCATTCTGATTTAAAGTGGTTGTAAACCCTTTACAACCACTTTCACCTACAGGTAAGCCTAGATTAAGGCTTACATGTAGGGGCTGGTAATATTGCCTAAACCTACACGGTTTAGGAGATATTTTCAATTCCCCGTAGGATGAGTTGTTCTGCGCATGTGCCGATGTATTTGGCGCATGCGCGTTTTAGAAAGGGCACGCTGTGCCGTTTCTAGCTGGGGTCATGCCGTTACTGGCTGCTCCCGAGCATGCGACGTCACACGACTCTGGCCAGTCACAGAGCCGGAATTCGTGGCCCCAGAAGGAAGAGGGGCGAAGATGGACGCTTCCAGCCACCGGGGACATCGCAGGCTTCTGTGTCAGGTAAGTGACACATAATGGGCTACTATGCGGTGCATAGTAGCCCATTATGCTTTACCTTTGCAGGGGAACAAAGAGGAAGTAAAACCCATCAGGGTTTACTTCCTCTTTAAGAAGAGTAAACACAGTTGATTGATAATAAATGGCTTCAGCTAAGCACTAACCATGAGTGAAAGAAAAGTTTTTGTGTTATCATTTATATTCTCAGTATAATGGCCAAAAAATCATAAATTCTGCCAGGGTATGTAAACATATGAGCACAACTGTAAATGCCCTGGCATTAGTGGTCAGTGGAAGTAATAAATGCCTCAGTGTCAGTTGTCAGTAGAAGTAATAAATGTTCTTGTGTCAGTGGTCAGTTGGAGTACTAAATGCCTTGGTGTCAGTGGTCAGTAGGAGTAATAAATGCTTCAGCAAGGTTAATAAATGCTCCAGAATCAGTAGTCAGTGTGAGAAATGGTGCACCCTCATTGGTGGTCAGTGGGAGGAAGCCCCATCATTGGTGGACAGTGGTCAGAATATAATGGCCCATCATTGGTGGTCAGTGGGAGGAATGTTGCCTTATCATTGGAGGTTGGCCAGAGGAATGAAGCCCTTTCATTGGTGGTCAGTGGGAAAAATGTTTCCCCATCATTGCTGGACAGTGGTAGGAATGTAGTCCCATCATTTGTGGTCAGTTGAGGAATGTAGCCCAATCATTAGTGGTCAGTGAGAAGAATATAGCCCTATCATTGGTGGTTAGTTATTTTTCTGATTAGAGTTCTGGAAGAAACCATTTATTTCTGCACTTTTGAATGTTACCATGTTTACGATGTACTTGGCTTTAAACAAACCAGTCAGAACAATAATGTAGGAACTGCCATTGCTGACTTATTTTTGAGGTTACAAGCTCCAAGGCTACAACACTCAGTAAAATACAAGCAAAGAGAGCAACCATCTGTATGTCAGGTGTTTCAGCTTCACTGGCTGCATGCATGTTCAATAAGCAGTAAATATAGCAAAACATATTGGCCTTCAGAACCAGTACATTCACAAACAAGTCAGCAGTGGTAGCTCCTACATTTCTATACTGAGGGTGTTAATTCCGCTTAAAATAGTCATATTCTTATTGGATGTTTCAGGTCCATCCGAAAGATCAAAAGTTACACGGAAAGTCAAAAACATCCACCGCCATCCAAAATATGATCCCAGCGGCAAAAAAGATAAGAATATTCAAAAATCCTTTGAATATGATTTGGCTCTTGTCGAATTGAGCCAAAAGATTGAGTTTTCTCCAACAGTCAGGTATCATTTTTTGTTTGTAGAGAATTCCCTCTAGTGTGTAACATGCAAATCTTTAAATCTGATACAATAACAACAATATGGGATAGCAAGTGTGAAAATGCTTGTCATACTAAAATGTATATAAAAAAACCTCTTAATACCCTGTGCCTTGGAGAATATTACATTAATGTGTTAACAATACACTTTCTGCCACCATAAAAAAAACAAAGACTTTTAAATACAAACAAGACTAACTATAAATACACTCTCTGGTAGTGCAATAATGCACTTAAATATCTTATAGGTCAGTGATGGCGAACCTATGGCATGAGTGCCACAGCTGGCACGCAGAGCCATCTCTGTGGGCACACTCTCTCTGTCCCCCCTCCCTCTCTCTGTTCCTCCTCTCTCTCAGCTCACCTCTCTCATCATTTCTCTCACACCCCTCTCTCTTAGCCCCTCAACCTCTCTCTGTTGCCCCTCTCTCTCAGCATCTCTCTCACACCCCTCTCTCTCAGCCCCTCTCCCTCTCTCAGCTCCCCTCCCTCTCTCTCAGCCCCCTCCCCCTCTCTGTTCCCCCTCTCTCTCTCAGCATATCTCTCACACCCCCTCTCTCTCTCTCTCTCTCTCTCTCTCTGCCCCCCCCCCTCCCTCTCTCTCAGCCCCTCTCCCTCTCTCTGTTCTCTCTCTCTCTCTCTCTCTCTCAGCATATCTCTCACACCCCTCTCTCTCTGCCCCTCTCTCTCTCTCACCCCCCCCTCCCTCTCAGCATCCCTCTCACACCCCTCACTCTCGCTGTCCCCCCCCTCTCTCTCTCACACACCCCCTCTCTCTCTCTCTCTCACCCCCCCCTCTCTCTCTCACACAACCCCTCTCTCTCTCACACACAACCCCTCTCTTTCGCTAAGCCCCCCTCTCTCGTGAATTGCCGTGTTGGCACTTTGCAACACAAAACCAATGTATTTATTTCAGTTTGGGCACTCAGGCTCAAAAAGGTTCGCCATCACTGTTATAGGTGATCCTAACAAATCAATATAAAGTGCCAATGTCTGTGATATTAAATCATAAATTATTCTATATATTCATCAGTGATATCTTCATAAATTCATAAATTTCAACAGTCAATATTCTTCCTTCAAATACACCACAATCGTTGGGTAAATCTTCCAATCCTCCGCCACTGTGTGAAAAGTGCTCACTACTCCCCCATAAGACACCACACTCACCAGAGGTTATTGCCTCTCATTTTAATGATCCGCAACAAAAACATTCAAACTATCCCCTTTATGGTCACTGTTCCTGTAAGTTAATCCCATCAGTTTGTCGTATTCTTCCATATATTTCTAGGACTAAATGCTAAATGCACTTAAAAAAAATTATTCTTTAAAATACCCATCAAAAAATATCACCGTCAGAAGTGCCTAGAATAAGATAACTGGTGAAGAATGTGTCTCCCCACGTCTCATCTGGTCTTATGTCACATGCGGGTGCCGTAAAGTCCTGCCAACGCGTTTCATCACTTCTGACTTTGTCTAAGGCTGGGTTCACACTACTGCAAATTGGATTATGGTTTCCCCACATCCAAGTCTCATGACAGGAGAGTGTGCCCAACTCTCAATGGAGCCGGTTAACACATCTCCCTGGCGGCCACGGAGTGGATTGCACAGGGGTCCTATGCATCCTTGGCTCAGTTTCAGGTCCAAATTCAGGCAAAAAGTTGGGTCTGATTTGTCCATGAAACGGAGAACAGGGATGCACCGGACCCCTGCTGTGAGCCGCATCTGCACTAAGTGTGAACCCAGCCTGAGGGTAATATTTAGTTACTCTTGTTTGTATTTACACAAAAATTTATGATTGAGTGTTATACTGAAAGTTATTTTAACTACTTGCTGAATGTAATAAGTATATATACATTGCGGTTTGCAAGTAGTGTACCAGGGTTATAGCTAAAGCTATCACTCATAACCCTGGTATTTTTTTTTTAGCCAGCGTTCGGCTTTCCGGCTAATTAACCACTGGATTACTTTCAGAAGTGGCAGGAGGGGACAACCCCCTTCCGACACTCGCCGGTGTATCTCAGGCTTACTGTTTTTACCGGCGCATCAAGAAACAATAAGAAGGTGTGGCCAGCTGGTCACAAAGGCGAACAGATGGTCTCTGATCACCTTTATGGACTGGAAGGATTGGATAGAAAAATCTAACTTTTTATTTTAATTTTGCTTTTAAAGGTAAAGGAGAGATTTGGGGTCTTTTTGATCACAGATCTCTCCAAAAAGAGGGCCTGACATCCTTATTTCTATTACAAGGTTTATATTCCTTGTAATAGAAATAAAAGTGATTTAAAAAAGAAATGAAAGGGACAGTGTCAAAAATTTAAAAGCACCCCCATCAAGTGAGCGCATACATAGGTTGTGCACGCATATGTAAATGATGTTCACACAATGTGAGATATCGCCATGAACGTTAAAGCAAGAGCAATAATTCTAGCACTAGACCCCCTCTGTAATCCTAAACATGTAACCCGTAAAATGTAAAAAATGTTAAAGCTTCGTCCATGGAGATTTTTAAGTATTGTAACTTGTTGTAATTCCATGAGTGTGCACAATTTTAAAGCATAACATGTTAAAGCGTAACATCATCTTTCACATTTTACAAAAATATTTGGGTATATATTATGTTTTTGAATTCTTTCCCAAAAAATTGCGTTTGAAAAACGGCAAAGACTGTGTGACATAAAAAAATTGCAAATATCTCCATTTTATTTCCTAGGGTCTCTGGGAAAAAATTTGGGGATTATAAGTATTTTCCTAGCAAAAAATACTGATTTAAACTTGTAAAAAAAAAGTGCTAGAAAAGGCTTGGTCTTCAAGTGGAAAATATTTATAGTAACTAAAAATTTGAACTCACTGAAACTGCAAAATAAAAAGCAAGGAAAAATATTTTCTTACAATGCACTGTAAAACAAATGATGGAAATATGCATATTTTGCCAAGAATATAAGCAATAAAAGCATTTCAAAATGATTTTCTTTTTACAGGCCTATTTGTCTTCCATGTACAAGTGGAACATCCTGGGCATTAAAACAACGAGACAAGGCTGTGTCTTGCAAGGATCATGGTAAGTGTGCAAATATTCCAGGAAATGTAACAAAGTGTGAAGTAAAAAATATGTATCAAAACCCCCGAAAGTGCCTCTGATTGAGATAGGTCTTCTGATGCTGGCCTCAACCTTCTCAAAACCCCCAACCTCTTGGACATACCACAAGCACTAGGTCTCACATAGGAATCACAGACAGCAAACCTAGTACTCAGTGTAGTAATAGTTTTACCTCTTTTGGTCTAATGAGAACCTCCAAGGCCAAAGATAGCTGACATCCATTCAACATGTGGGGCTGTGAGGCATAGTAGGTGCAAAGATGGTTAAAGTCATTGGGCGCCAGACACTTTTTGGATGTAAAAGATGTTTTATTTCTTTTAACAGTCATTTTATATTTTGAAGGGAAAGATGGTTAGGGCCAGGACACTCTTAAGCCCCATACACACGCGCGGATTATCCGAGGACCAGGTCCGTCGGACCATGTCCGTCATACTTTGTCTGATGTTGGTTTTGCGTACACACGGTCAGACAAAGTTGTCGGAAAATCCGATCATTCTGAACGTGGTGACGTTTGTTGCCTACGACGGGACTACGTAGAGGCTAGTAGCCAATAGCTTTGGTCTTGTAATGTGATCTGAGCATGCGTAGCACTTTGTCCGGTCGGACAACCGTACACACGATCGGATTTGGTGTGATCGGACCGTGTTGTCGGCAAATCTATCCAGCAGGAGATAGGACTTTGTCCGTCGGACAATCCGACGTACACTGTCCGATGGTGCATACACACGGTCTGATTTTTCAACAACATTGTCCGATCGGACAGAATCCATGCAAAAATCCGACCGTGTGTATGGGGCTTAAGATAGTTGCAAACTCAATTGGCAGACTCCGAGACTTCAATAGGAGGACAGCCGTGCAGGGAAAGGCCCCAGCAGGAAGCCACATATGCACTTGCAGGAATGCTGTCTCCTATGGTAACAGTCCTTTAACAGTTTCTAACTCAAACGTAACAGTTCTTTCAGCTCCACTGCAACTGCTCCTTGTAGTTCTTCAATACTGAGCTCCTGGTCTCTCACTATACCCTCTGATTCACTGACTCTGAATACCTTGAGCTCCTCCAAGGTTTGCGTGGTATCTCCCTCAAGCTTCACCCCCGCTTCTCTGCTGGGTCCCTAGCTTGGCACTCCAGATACTTTTCAAGCTTCACCCCTGCTAACCGGCTCTGGGTCCCTGGCTTGACACACTAGGCTGCTATGCAAGCGTCTCCTCCGCTGGTTGGGTCCCTGAATTGATTACCACCTGAAGTTCCCTGATTCTCCTCGGTGCCCTTTCGGTGACAATATGGTTCCGGTACTTGCTTCTGTTACTCACTGTGGTCCCTGGTAAAGGCGATTGGTCCCTTTGTGGCGACAGCTTCCATTCTACCTCCAACCACTGACAGGTTCTCCGGCCGGCAGAACTGTCACTTCTGGTTGGACCGCAATCCCAACCCTGCGCTGCTCTCTGACTTCTGGATAGGCCCTCACACAGCCTAGCAGCCAGAGGCCCCGGGATAGGTTCAATCTCTGGCCTAGAAGCCTGGGGCATACGACACACGTCCACCCAGACAGCTGTCAAGGGGGCACAGAACATAGATTACCTGACTCCATCCAAATATATAGGCTCTCCCAGCAGGCCAAGGGATTCAAGAAAACCCCTGCCTATTGGCTGAGATACCCCATATACTCATAACCTGACCTTGAGTTGTCCTTCTTATATCTAGTACCACCAAGAACCTGGCCACCTAGTGGAAGAACAGAAAAGGGCAACAAGGCCAAACTTAGGGAGAAATCAATAGATCCCTATCAATCGACCAAGATGACTACTCCTGGCAAGTAAAATTGTGAGGAGCTCCCTGACTAAACTCCAGGGTGCTACATCAGCAATAATGCTATTTGGAAATAACAGACAGTAGAACAATCAATAAAAGCAAGCTTTGTATATTGATGCCTATTAATGGTTAAACAATGAAAAAGGAGAGTGATAAGAAAAAAAGGCATTAAATGACAGAGATGGTAGTGTATTTAACATACAGAACAGTTAACAATACCACGTAGCCTAAAATTCTACCAGCCACCTAGGTTAGCTTAAACAGTAACACTGTCACCCTGAGTGTACAATGAGCAGTAATAAAAATTCAGGTATGTCTAAGCTACACTGCTCAATGGCACAAGGGTGGCTATACTAGGCCTAAGGCTGCCTAAAGGTCTCTGTCCAGGCCCAAGCGACCCAAAGTAGGTAACAGGAGGTGGTATGTGAGTAGATGAAGTAATACAGGGGCAGTCCAAGTTGTTTCTTCTGCCGGCTAACGTTGTGGCCCTTTGAAGTGTTGGTGCACTTTCAAAGTTTGCAATGAACATGTGTTCTATCGATTTGTGCCCTGGATTGTTTGGAAATATTTTGCCTTCACTGGATCTCCACCCCTCCCCCCATCACCATACAAATTAAATGTAATTAAGCAATGTATGGACAGTATGGTCACTTTGGCAAAATCCACAGGTAGCTTATTTCTTCAATAGGACACAGAAGTTGAATCCAACATAATTTTACTTGAAATACAGTAAGTGAACTTTTGAAGTGTAAGAAGACGATGACTTTCTATATCTGGTCCCTTTGACAACTAACTGGCTGAGGAAACATAGAAGAAACAGGGAGGGTCTAATTAGGACTGAACTACCCAGCACTGAACAGTAGGGGAAAACAGAGGGAGATGCCAAATACAAGGATAAGCAAGCTGTAGTAGCACTATACTACCATAGAATGTCAGTATACACCAGAACATTATCTATAGATTTCACTTTAACCCTTTTATGACTACGCCTATTTCTGACATTTGGTGTTTACAAGTTAAAATCCGTATTTTTTGCTCGAAAATTACTTAGAACCCCCAAACATATATATATATATATATATATATATATATATATATATATATTTTTTTTTTAGCCGAGAATCTAGAGAATAAAATGTCGATTGTTGCAAAATTTTATGTCACACGGTATTTGTGCAGCAGTGTTTTAAGCGTAACTTTTTGGGAAAAGATACTTTCATGAATTAAAAAAAAACTGAAACAGTAAAGTTAGCCCAGTTTTTTTGTATAATGTAAAATATGATGTTACGCTGAGTAAATAGATACCAAACATGTCACGCTTTATAATTGCACGCACTCGTGGAATGGCGACAAACTACGGTACCTAAATATCTCCTTAGGCGATGCTTTAAAAATGTTTTACGGTTACCAGGTTAGAGTTACGGAGGAGGTCTAGTGCTGGAATTATTGCTCTCGCTCTGACAATCGTGGCGATACCTCACATGTGTGATTTTAACACCGCTCCTCCGGTATAACAGCCGTGCGGCTTTTAGCCAGCTGGTATTAATGACACTTTTAGCAACGTTCCTGATGTAATATTTGAGCTGTCAGCTTTATCAGTTTGGATCTTTTTTTTTTTTAACAAGAAAATCAGTTTGGATCTTAATGATTGTGTCTGTAGCTGATATGCAGCTTAGGTCAAGACTCTGTTGGGAATGTAGAAATGTTATGCCCCTTTCACACGAGGTGGATCTGCTTGCACGGAGTCCACCTCTGTCCGCCGGCTCAGCGGAAGATCTCTCCGTTGATCTCTCCGGCGGATGACAAGTCCCTCTCTGCTCACTGAGCGGGGAGGGGCTTGTCAAGCGCCGCTGGTCTCTATGGAGAGATCGGATGAAAACGGACAGTGTGTCCATTTTCATCAGATCGCACCTGATCCGATCCGCCTGCGACAGATCTGGACGTAGGGCCATCCGTCTGCTTTTGGCGAATCGGACCGGGTCGGATGTCAGCGGACATGTTACCGCTGACATCCGTCGCTCCATAGACTAGCATGGAGCGCCCGTTCAGGTCCGCCATCAAAACTGCCAGGCAGCCCTGAACGGTCCGTCAGTGTGAAAGGGGCCTTAAACTCTGGCTGGGATTTTCTGGTCATCTGTCAAAAACCCAGTCTCCCAGCTGCCAGTAGTAGTTTGAGATGTTGTCATACTGATGCTGCTGTAAGATGATTCTCTAATACAGACTTGATCACTCACGGAAAGTCTTGTTGTCAGAGTGAGTATTTCTTTTACAACTGCGTCTAATGCTTAAACTATGCTTATTACTAGAACAAGAAATGCCCATAATGACCTAAATAATCCTTTAAGTATAAGGACCATTTCAAGGATCGCTTATAGGCTATTCTTCTACCTTGTGGACTCAGTAAAAACATGATTTGGCATCTTTTGGAAGTGGTGGGATGTAACTAGTCCAATCAATGAAGGATAGATGATGTATGTCTTTTGGTGTAGGGATCTTCTCCCTGTCATATTGACTCTGTATTTGACTGTACTTAAGTATAGGAAGATTAATTCCTTTAGTTCCTTTCATGTCTAAGCAATACTTTCTGTGATATTTACTATTCCAGGATATGCGTGCAGGGTGTAGGATAGTGCTGTTGGCTCAATTTTTTGGGGGAGGGGGGGCAGCAAAGAAAACACCCACGCTGTTCGGTTGGTCAGTCGATCCACCCCGTCGCTCGGTCAGTCGATTCCCTCACCCCCGCCTCTCGCTCGTCCACCCACAAGCCCCGCACTTACGCCATCTGCGTTGTGGGCAGCTTCGGCTTCCCCTGCGTCTCCTCCTCTGTGGCTTCCTCCTCGGCGGCCAATACGGCCGCTTCTCCTCTCAGCCAAGCGGGTCTTAAGACCTGCTTCCTGATTGGCCAGGAGGAGAATCAGGAAGATTATAGCAAATATTAATTTGCTATTGTCACACTGGGTGGGCTCAGGGCGCAGTGCTCTTTGCCCAGTGTAAAAATAGTGATACTTTGTATCTTGTCACGAGGTCTGCTTACAACAGTTTTTTTTACAGCAGTGACTATAGTAGCTCCTGTATTTACACACAACTCCTGGCTGTCATTTTGACAGCTGTGAATTTCTGGCAGCAAGGCAGAGGTGCAGGATGTGATACTTTGATTATGTTCCTTGGGGTGTGCGCAGCACCCCCCGCAACTAGTTACATTATTAGCTACTATTTGTGCAGCGATGTTCTAAAAAGCTCAAACTTCCATAGCATTTAAAAAGTTCTGGATTAGGAAATGTTTGTCTCATACCTATGTACTCTTAAGCTGGCCATACATTATACAATCTTCTTGTTCAATTTCCTTTAGATTTACCTTCAACTATGTAGTGTAAGGGCCTGCCTGATTGCATACAAATTGAAAGTGTTTAGGAAAATAGTACAATAAAATTATATAGTGTATGGCCAGCCTAAGTAGCACATTTTTGAAGGTAGCAATTGCTGTTTTTTCTGTTTGTAGCACCCTGGTCCTGAACAGGACTGCTAATAAATCTAGTTGTGCCAGGTAGTAACTAGCCTGGCTTATTGGTAGTCTTTGATCCACGGATTTCTGTCCTAAGTCTGAGTTTAATTTGTGGTCTTTCTCTTCTGTCAATAAGTGGCACTGTTGCCTTTGGCATTAGGTGATGGATTACAGTGAATTCAGAAGATAAAAAAGTTGTCTCAGCCAATCAGCAGGAGTTTCTTTTGGCCACTGTGCACGCTGGGATAGGCTATTTATTCGGGAGGAGTCAGGTGATCAGGGTTCCTCCTGCCCGAGGCTGCGGCCTAGGTGGTTGTGTGTTAAACAGCTCCTGGTTTCTGGGCCTGAAGCCTGAGGCCTTATCTAATAATTCAAGGGGCCGCAAAAGGAGGAGCAGCAGAGATTAAGCCTGAAGCCGGGGGGGTGGCCTAACGAGGCATGTGAACAGACCTGTTCCACGGAGCTCCCGCTGGTGATCTGCACACTGATCCTTCCCTCGCCACCACAGATGCCTGAAACTGACCAGAATCGCACACCACTGACACCCCAGGATCACACAGCGGCCGAAAAAACGGCATGATGACCCATGGAAACCGAGGAGAAGCCGCGGCTTCGGCCTCACAGGAAATCCAAGATGGCGCCCGGCAGTCTCAGCCTCCAAAGACACCACGAGGCCCAGACAAGAAAACGGAGCAGGGGGGTAAGTCTAACAAACCCCACAAGCCTAGCGACCAGTCCAGAGACATGCTTTACTACACCCAGAAGCTGGCAGCCCCCGTAGAAGCGCCTCAAGGCAAAACTCAGCCCTCTGCACACCAGACAGATCAGGCAGACAGGGAGGATGCTGACAGGATGGATGGCCCTGAAATCATGGAGTCTGTCCCTGATCCCATGCCTGACTTGTTTGAAATGTAAACGGAGGATAGCCCCCAACCCACACTTAGTGAGATACTGCATGCAGTACACAGGTGCACAGCCTCAGTGGATGATCTAAAGGAGAAGTTTGGGGGGCTGAAGGAGACAGTGTCTCTCCTCCGCCAGGACATTCAAAAAATCAGTGAAAGAACTACTCTGGTAGAGGGCAGAGTGAGTGACATTGAAGACCAGATGCCGCACATGAACCGAGAGGTGAGGATAGCTGCCCAGCATGCACGCCAGGCCTTTGATAAAACTGACGACATTGTGAACCGTCTAAGACGCAATAATATACGCATAGTGGGGCTCCCTGAGAGGGTGGAGGGAAGGGACCCCACAGAATTTATAGAAGGCTGGTTGCAGGAAATATTTGGGAAAAAAGTGTTTTCCCCTCTGTATTCGGTGGAACAGGTGCACAGAGTGCCTCCACGTCCTCTCCCACCTGGCAGCCCTCCTAGATCAATGCTTGCAAGACTAGCCAGGGAAAAGGGCACGGTACAATATAATGGCACCAAAATATCCTTTTATCCAGACTTCTCTGCAAAGGTTCAGCGCAGAAGGGCAAAATTTGTTGATGTGAAAAAGAGGCTACAAAGGCTGCAGTTAAGATATTCTATGCTGTTTCCAGCTAAATTGAGAATAACAGCCAGAGACCAGAATCACTTTTTTGAAAACGCACAGGATGCCGCGGAATGGCTGGATCAAAATGAACGAGACATCTGACGCCGGGGTCAAGAACACAGAGAAGGTTGATGCTGCTGACATAGCTTGGTGAAGGCACCAGATACCATATTTATGCATCTTAGTAAAGGCTAAAGGAGGGCCTATACCAGTTAACGTGCATCAGCGAGTACATCTCCGCACACCTTTCGGCCTGCATCTGAGCACATGTGTGCAGGCGGAAACCGACGCAACACTTTGCTTGTTGCTTACCTGTTGCCAAGGTTGACTTGGTTCAAGTTGTTGTGCCCTGTTGGCACAAAAGGAACATATGATGTTGATTCCATGCTTTTGGCGGAGGACCCCTACTCTGCTCAAGTGGCAGAAAATGGGTCTATGGCAGAATGCCACCCCCATACCTGTTACTTTAAAAGTTTTTCTGCGCAGTTGCGCAAGATGTTGTACCTTGATCCTACAAAGGCTTCTCTATATGCACATTACTCTATTGCTACCTCATGCTCATCACGATACTACTATTAAAATCCTGGCCAAGGTCCTGCGATGCGGGTAAATAGGGTAGTGACGTCTATTATACACCAGGACCAGGCGGGCTTCATGCCACAAAAATCCACAGCCACGAACCTAAGAAGGCTGTTCGTGAACATGCAGCTGCAGGCAGACAACGGGGGAAATAGGGCCCTTCTATCCCTAGACGCCAATAAGGCGTTTGACAGCATCAGCTGGAGGTACCTGTGGGCAGTAAGAAAATTTGGCTTTGGGGAACGGTTTATTGCATGGGTCAAACTATTATACGCCACCCCACAGGCGATGATTAGAATGGCAGACAGAATGTCTCCTGCTTTTGCTCTGGGCAGGGGTACAAGGCAGGGATGCCCACTGTCCCCCCTGCTCTTTGCAATTGCAATAGAGCCACTGGCGGCCATGGTCAGGGACAGACCACAGATTCATGGGTTTCAATATGGAGCCATACACGAAAAAATTATGTTGTATGCAGATGACATGCTGCTCTTTTTGGGGGACCCAAGCCATTCGCTGCATGGGGTACTATCCATAATTACACAATTTTGTTCATTACTCTGGCCTAACCATAAATTGTTCCAAGTCAGCCCTGATGATGCTGGACGAGGAACGGGAGGTGGAGCTTCTTGACTCTTGTCCAGTTCCTAGGGTCACTAGCTTTAAATACTTGGGGATCCAGGTCTCTCCTAAACTCAGGGACTATTGCTCCCTGAACATTAATCCATTACTATCTCGGTTTCGAGATAAGATAAACACATGGAATAACCTAAAAATGTCGCTGGCAGGTAAGGCCAACCTAATCAAAATTATTCTAATGCCCCAGCTACTATACTTCCTGCACAACACGCCAGTAGTGATTTATCTAAAAATCTAGTAGTAAGCACTCTTTTTAGAAGACTGTTGTAGAACACTAAACCCCCCAGGATCAGGCTCGAACAACTGCAACAACCTAAGGACAGCGGAGGGTTGTCGGTTCCCATCCCTTGGCTGTACTATATAGCAGCCCAGCTGCAGCATCTGGTGGGATCTATGTCCCCGCCCCGAAGAGTTGGACAGCACAATTATTGCTGTTTGCCTCCGGAGCGGAGACCATCCCAAGGGGACTGGAGGCACAACTATTTATGAAGTCTAATAAACATACCCCAATGTTGTCACTAATCCAAAAGATATGGAATAAAAGTAGGCAGCTACAGGGGGTACAAGGTTTCACGGAATACAGTCCCATATGGAACAACTGTACCTATGTGGAGTTGGCCAAGTTACAACAGGGGACCAAATGGCAAGCCCATGGTGTGACTATGCTATCACATATATTTGAAAGTGGTAAATTGCTTTCCTTCCCAGTATTACAGGCCAGGTTTAACCTTCCCGCCGGTATGTGGTACTCGTACCTTCAGCTTCAACATGCGATTGCAGCGCAGGGGAATGTAGGGGAGTGGGCAATGTCGCCTACCCCAGTGTTCCATGTACTGCATGCGAGCAGGTCAACTAAAGGAATTATATCCCAATGCTATCAAATGTTACTCGCAAGACACCTAAGGGCATACCCATGCAAAGCAGCAAAAGCGTGGGAAAAGAACCTGAGTCAGCTCACAAGAGATCAATGGGAGGAAGCTCTACAATCTATAACCACCTGTTCTCTTAACCCCCCTGGCGGTATTCCCGAGTCTGGCTCGGGGTGGAACTTCAGTACCATAAGCGGTAACCACGAGCCAGGGATTGCATTGCAGAATACAGGGACACTTACTTTCCTTGTCCCCTGGATCCTGCGATGTCTCCCCGCTGTGTGTGCGAGTTGTCTCCTTGCTCGATTCACACAGTGCCCGAGTTTTGACGCACGGGAGCAGCGCCAAATTCAAAAAAGTAAAAACACATACAGTACTGTAATCTTACAGATTACAGTACTGTATAAAAAAAATACAAATCCCCTTCGTCCCCAGTGCCCTGCATGTAGTTTTATATTATAAATACATTTTTTCTGCCTGGAATTTGGAGATTGTCCATAGCAACCAAAAAGTGTCCCTTTATGTCAAAAGTGATTTTAGACCAGCTAGAAAACAGCGATAAAAAAAATAGAATCACTTGCAGAATTGAGCGATAGCGATTTGTGGGGAAATTTGTCATCAAACACTAAATCTAATGACAGCGACAATTCTGCAACTGAGCAAATTTCAGTGTTTTTGATTTGATTACATTATTGAATAATTTTTATAGTTATTTATTATATTATAATTTATGATTTTGTGTTTATCATACCTGGGATGTATACTAGACTCTTGTTTGGACAGATTTAAGTGAGTTATTCCTAAGAATTGCAGGCCTACAATATAAAACGCAAAATTTCCATGCAAAATAATTGTACCGCTTTCAGCACCTAAAACCAGAAATAATCATACTGCCAGGGAGGTTAATGTTGCTCAAAAAGTCTCCCAACTATATATAATATTAACCTCCCTGGCGGTATGATTCTGTCTGGAATTTAGTGCTGAAAGCGGTACAATTATTTTGCATGGAAATTTGGTGTTTTTATATTGTAGGCATGCAATTCTTATGAATAACTCGCTTAAATCTGTCCGAACCAGAGTCTAGTAGACTTCCCGGGTATGATAACGTTTGAAACACAAAATCATAAATTATAATATAATAAAAATATATATAAAAATGATTCAATAATGTAATCAAATCAAAAACAATGAAATTTGCTCAGTTGCAGAATAGTCGCTGTCATTAAATTTATTGTTTGATGATAAATTGTGATTCTAATTTTTTATCTGTGTTTTCTAGCTGGTCTAAAACCACTTTTGACATAAAGGGACACTTTTTGGTTGCTATGGACAATCTCCAGTTTCCAGGCAGAAAAAAATCTTTTTATTATATAAAATGACATGGCACTGGGCAGACCACTAGGGACAAAGGGGATGTGTATTTTTTGTATACAGTACTGTAATCTGTAAGATTACAGTACTGTATGTGTATTGTGTTTTTAAACTTTTTTGAATTTGGCGCCGATCTCCGCTCCCGTGCGTCGGAACGTCGCAGGGAACGGAGATCAGCGGCACTCGGCACTGTGTGAATCGAGCGAGCAGACGGCTCGCACACACAGCAGGGAGACATCGCAGGATCCAGGGGATAAGGTAAGTAACTTCCCCCTGTATCCTGCAATGCAGCCCGAGTCTGGCTCGGGGTTACCGCTCCTGGTACAAAGAACTCAACCCGAGCCAGACTCGGGAACACCGCCAGGGAGGTTAAGGGTACACTACACCCCCGAAAAGCTATATAGAATGGGCAGGCTGGCAGAACCAGTGTGTTGCCGCTGCCAGAGACAAGGAGGGGACCTCGTTCATCTCCTGTGGCACTGCCCGAAGCTCCACTGTTATTGGACAGAGGTGCTGGATACACTTAACATGGTGTTCCAAACGAAAGTTCCTAAAGACCCCATTTGTTGTATACTTGGGATCCTGGAGGAGGTGATCCCTGAAGAGTTGATCAGGGTCGCCTTCTGGAGGGCACTATTCCAAGCCAGGGAAATGCTCCGAGGCTGAAAATTCGTACTTCCACCCACTAGCGCTTCTTGGATAACACATATGGGCAACACCCTTATTATGGAAAAGTACATTTACCAACATAGGGGGAGCCCGGGTAGATTTGAAGGTATATGGGCAAGATGGTTAGACATGCCAGGTCTAAGCCCCAGTGAACTTGTGATGTCTAGGCTTTTGCAGTGCCCATATGAGGGCAGTTACATTTCGGAAAATGTAGGCCTGCGGAGGGATGGGTCTGGAGGAATACAGCATTAGAGGGAAATTAAAACCTTGTCAGAAGAGAGCAGAGGTAGAACAATGATATGTTACTGTATAAGCCGATGGTTTGAGATCAATTGTATGTATATGCACATTCGATAATGATATATGTTGATAAGCTCAATAAAAGCTTTTCTGATTTAAAAAAAAAAAAGCCCGAAGCCTGGGGCAGAACCACGTGTGTAAGAGGCTCAGCCCGAGGGGAGCCTGTTTGTCACCGGAGGTAAAGGAGAAGCAGTTGCTGGAGGGACGACCACTCCTGTTACCAGAGGCAAGTTTGGAAGGGATGAAGTTCTGAAGGAGTACCAGAGCAGACGCTTCACTAGCCGGGGATGGTGAAGTAAGTGGGAAAGCTTCAGTGGTGACTCATCCAGGAATACAGCGGGTAGCTGTGAGTAAAGCTTAACCCTAGGTTCACACTAGTGCAATGTGGGAACCAGCGTGATTCCAGCGCCGGTTCCCACATCGCTCCTCTCCCGCAGGCAGTTCACACTGCCTTGTGCCAACCGCTGCGGGTGTCATTAACAAAGCTAATTAACAAAGTTAATGACACCCCCAGTTTAGTTCACAGATCGCAGTGCGACCTGTGGACTTGCACAGGAACTGGATCGCATAGGTGAGAGCACCCATGCGATCGGATTCTAGAGCAGGGAAAAGTCCCTGCCCTATTTTCTGTGCAAATCCAATACGAGTTCAGCCATACAACTCTATGGCTGAACTCGCATTGCTCAGACATCGCATGTGATTGGCACCTGCGGTTCGAATCACATGCGATCTCTGAGATTGCGCTAGTGTGAACCCAGGCTAAAGGAGTATGGCAGGTAGCTGTAAGTAAAGCTTGAAGATAAGTACAGTGGTTAAGGATCTACAGTGGGATACTGTAAGTTAAGCTGGAAGATCTACATTAGGATACTGAGAGAGAAGTTGTTGCTATAGGAGACAGCAGTTGCTACAAGATACAGATTGCTGCATTCAGCTTAAAGGCCCTTTATCTGTATTGCTGTCAGCCTAGTTCTATTTTTGGTCTGCGGAGTTTTGCTTACATGCTATTGGATTTGCCTAAGGGTGTCCTGTGCCCTAACTCTCTCTCCCACCGTTCCTGTTAAGAGAAATAAAATCTTTGTTCAATTTTACAAAAAGTAACTGGTGCTCAATCTTTCCACCTTGCACCGGTGTGCCTAGTAACCTGCACCCTGAGGGGGAATGTCAGTTCTCCCTGGCTCTGGGGGTCACCATCAGGCCCTTGGAAGTCTGGGAGACCCCTACTTGTTAATTGTATTTATGACTTACATTTGTACATTTGTACCTCAAAGTTTTGGCTTTAGATACACTAAAGTGTTATCCTGTTAAAAAACATACAAACAGTTGTATGGACAAATTCTGTCTTTTTTTCCCTCCACAGAAAAATTTCTACTGCCTGGAGATCTGGTGAAAGCGTTATTTATTACAGAGGAAAGTAGAAATACTTTGGAGCAGATGGATGTCCACATAAAGCAAGGAAACGAGGTAAGGAGGACTGCAATCTGTAATCCTGCTGTCCAGATTAGGGATGGGCCCGGTGCTCGATGCGAACCCACGTTCGCATCGAGCACCGGGCGTTCGCTCGCTCGGCGAGCCCAGAACTATTTTGGCTGCTCGCATCACGTTCGTGTGATGCGAGCGGCCCCGCAATGCATTGCGGCCGGCGCGGCCGGCGCAGTGCATTGCTGGCTGATGATTGGCCAAGCATGCACTGTGACCCCGCATGCTTGGCCAATCACAACCCGGAAACTCGAAGAGCCATAATTGGCTACAGGCAGGACGCCTGTAGCCAATTACAGCTCAGGGGCTTTAGCACACGCCCCCCCCCCCTATAAAAGGCCGCCACGCCGTCTGCGCCGGTCACATGCTGTTCCGGCGCAGATAGAGCAGGATAGATCTGTGACACTCTGCTGGATTTAGTTAGTTAGAGAGATTTACTTAGAGAGATTGAGTTAGATAGATTCAGTTACAAAGATTGATTTAGAAAGAGGGGCTTGTAGTGTGTTCGTGGCAGGCAGGCAGAGCTCCTATATTTTGTTCCCAGAAGCACCTATAGGACTTGTAGTGTGTTCGTGGCAGGCAGGCAGAGCTCCTATATTTTGTTCCCAGAAGCACCTATAGGACTTGAAGTGTGTTCGTCCCATCACACAGACCTACATTTTGTTCCCAGAAGCACCTATATTTTCTTCCCAGAAGCACCTATAGGACTTGAAGTGTGTTAGTCCCATCACACAGGGATCATATATTTTGTTCCCAGAAGCACCTATAGGACTTGAAGTGTGTTAGTCCCATCACACAGAGATCATATATTTTGTTCCCAGAAGCACCTATAGGACTTGAAGTGTGTTAGTCCCATCACACAGGCCTACATTTTCTTCCCAGAAGCACCTATAGGACTTGAAGTGTGTTAGTCCCATCACACAGAGATCATATATTTTGTTCCCAGAAGCACTATAGGACTTGAAGTGTGTTAGTCCCATCACACAGAGATCATATATTTTGTTCCCAGAAGCACCTATAGGACTTGAAGTGTGTTAGTCCCATCACACAGAGATCATATATTTTGTTCCCAGAAGCACCTATAGGACTTGAAGTGTGTTAGTCCCATCACACAGACCTACATTTCCTTCCCAGAAGCACCTATAGGACTTGAAGTGTGTTAGTCCCATCACACAGACCTACATTTTGTTCCCAGAAGCACCTATAGGACTTGAAGTGTGTTAGTCCCATCACACAGAGATCATATATTTTGTTCCCAGAAGCACCTATAGGACTTGAAGTGTGTTAGTCCCATCACACAGAGATCATATATTTTGTTCCCAGAAGCACCTATAGGACTTGAAGTGTGTTAGTCCCATCACACAGAGATCATATATTTTGTTCCCAGAAGCACCTATAGGACTTGAAGTGTGTTAGTCCCATCACACAGAGATCATATATTTTGTTCCCAGAAGCACCTATAGGACTTGAAGTGTGTTAGTCCCATCACACAGAGATCATATATTTTGTTCCCAGAAGCACCTATAGGACTTGAAGTGTGTTAGTCCCATCACACAGACCTACATTTCCTTCCCAGAAGCACCTATAGGACTTGAAGTGTGTTAGTCCCATCACACAGAGATCATATATTTTGTTCCCAGAAGCACCTATAGGACTTGAAGTGTGTTAGTCCCATCACACAGACCTACATTTTCTTCCCAGAAGCACCTATAGAACTTGAAGTGTGTTAGTCCCATCACACAGAGATCATATATTTTGTTCCCAGAAGCACCTATAGGACTTGAAGTGTGTTAGTCCCATCACACAGACCTATATTTCCTTCCCAGAAGCACCTATAGGACTTGAAGTGTGTTAGTCCCATCACACAGAGATCATATATTTTGTTCCCAGAAGCACCTATAGGACTTGAAGTGTGTTAGTCCCATCACACAGAGATCATATATTTTGTTCCCAGAAGCACCTATAGGACTTGAAGTGTGTTAGTCCCATCACACAGAGATCATATATTTTGTTCCCAGAAGCACCTATAGGACTTGAAGTGTGTTAGTCCCATCACACAGAGATCATATATTTTGTTCCCAGAAGCACCTATAGGACTTGAAGTGTGTTAGTCCCATCACACAGACCTATATTTCCTTCCCAGAAGCACCTATAGGACTTGAAGTGTGTTAGTCCCATCACACAGAGATCATATATTTTGTTCCCAGAAGCACCTATAGGACTTGAAGTGTGTTAGTCCCATCACACAGAGATCATATATTTTGTTCCCAGAAGCACCTATAGGACTTGAAGTGTGTTAGTCCCATCACACAGAGATCATATATTTTGTTCCCAGAAGCACCTATAGGACTTGAAGTGTGTTAGTCCCATCACACAGAGATCATATATTTTGTTCCCAGAAGCACCTATAGGACTTGAAGTGTGTTAGTCCCATCACACAGACCTACATTTCCTTCCCAGAAGCACCTATAGGACTTGAAGTGTGTTAGTCCCATCACACAGAGATCATATATTTTGTTCCCAGAAGCACCTATAGGACTTGAAGTGTGTTAGTCCCATCACACAGAGATCATATATTTTGTTCCCAGAAGCACCTATAGGACTTGAAGTGTGTTAGTCCCATCACACAGACCTACATTTTCTTCCCAGAAGCACCTATAGGACTTGAAGTGTGTTAGTCCCATCACACAGAGATCATATATTTTGTTCCCAGAAGCACCTATAGGACTTGAAGTGTGTTAGTCCCATCACACAGACCTACATTTTCTTCCCAGAAGCACCTATAGGACTTGAAGTGTGTTAGTCCCATCACACAGAGCTCCTCTATTTTCTTTGCAGAAGCACCCACAGGACTTCTAGTGTGTTAGTGGCATCACACAGAGCTCCTCTATTTTCTTTGCAGAAGCACCCACAGGACTTCTAGTGTGTTAGTGGCATCACACAGAGCTCCTCTATTTTCTTTGCAGAAGCACCCACAGGACTTCTAGTGTGTTAGTGGCATCACACAGAGCTCCTCTATTTTCTTTGCAGAAGCACCCACAGGACTTCTAGTGTGTTAGTGGCATCACACAGAGCTCCTATATTTTCTTCTCAGCAGCACCCACAGGACTTCTAGTGTGTTAATGGCATCACACAGAGCTCCTCTATTTTCTTTGCAGAAGCACCCATAGGACTTCTAGTGTGTTAGTGGCATCACACAGAGCTCCTATATATTCTTCTCAGCAGCACCCACAGGACTACCGACTACAATGGCTGGAAGACCGCCAAGGGGAGGCAGAGCGTGCAGAGCCAAGAACACAGGGCAGGCAGGCTCTGTTTCTAGTGGACGTGGCCGTGGACGTGGACGTGGTCGTGCATCGTCATCAGCACGTGGCCATGGGACACGCGCGTCTTTGTTTTCGGCAGCTGGACATGTGGAGCCGCATCATGCTGAAGGCTTGGTAGAATGGATGACCAAGCCCTCCTCATCCTCCTCATCCTCTCTCACCCAGGCTCAGGGTACTGACAGAGCATCATCAGCCACCCCTTCCCTAGACCCACCATGTCCTCCTGAGGAGTCCCCCGAACTCTTTGAGCACAGTGTTGGGTACATGCTCCAGGAGGATGCCCAACGATTCGAAGGCTCGGATGATGATACCCAGCTTGAGGAATCTGGCAGTACTGTTCCACCAGCTGCAGCTTACTGCCAGGTTTGCTCTAGTGGTGAAGAGGGAGGGGATGATGAGGTCACTGACTCCACGTGGGTGCCTGAAGGGAGAGAGGATGAGGAGGAGGACGAGGAGGAGGAGGATGCGGCGTCACATGTCCAACGAGGCAGGATGCCCCCTGGAGGCCAGGTAGAGGCCAGCACAGCAACTGTACAACACCGCAGAGCTCCGCCTGTGCAGGGCGCTGCCTCTGCACGTTATCAGAAAAGTTCTTTGGTGTGGGCCTTTTTTGAGACGAGTGCATCAGATCGCACCACTGCTATTTGCAATATTTGTCTCAAGCGTATCTCGCGTGGCCAAAACATCAGCCGCTTGGGCACCACAAGCATGACCAGACATATGGCGACCTGCCATGCAGCTCGTTGGCAGGCACACATAAAAGACCCACACCAAAGAACTAAGCGGACCTCTCCTTGCTCCTCCTCAGCTGGGATCTCAATCCCCACTACACCTTCAGTCCTCTCTGAAAGCTGCTCTGAGAGGACTGAAGGTGTAGAATTAGGTGTGTCACAACCAAGTACTTGCAGTACACCGACGTCCGATTGCAGCAGGCAAATTTCCCTGCCCCAGCTGCTGGACCGTAGAAAGAAGTACACTCCCAGCCATCCACATGCCCAGCGGTTGAATGCTAGCCTGGCTAAATTGCTAGCACTTCAATTGCTGCCTTTTCAGTTGGTAGACTCGGCCCCCTTCCGTGAGATTGTTCAATGTGCGGTTCCTCAGTGGCAGGTTCCCAAACGCCACTTTTTCTCACGGAAGGCGATTCCGTCTCTCTACCGGCATGTGGAGGGCAATGTCCATGCCTCGCTGGACAGGGCGGTCAGCGGTAAGGTGCATATTACCGCTGACTCATGGTCCAGCAGGCATGGACAGGGACGGTACCTTTCTTTCACGGCCCATTGGGTCACTCTATTGGCAGCTGGGAGGGATGCAGGACAAGGTGCAGTAGTGTTGGAGGTTGTTCCGCCACCACGCCTCCAAAACGCTACTACTGCTACTGGTTGTGACACACCTCTCTCCTCCACCCCCTCCTCTTCTTCTTCCTCCAGTGCTCTGTCCTTGGAACCAGCGGTGCTCCGTAGGCGTACAAGGGGCTACGCAAGTACGCAGGCAAAAAGATGCCATGCCGTGCTTGCGCTGGTGTGTTTGGGGGACAGGAGCCACACTGGGCCAGAGGTTCTGGCAGCTCTGCAGGGGCAGGCCGAGAGGTGGTTGACGCCACGTCAGCTTAAGCCAGGAATGGTCGTTTCTGACAATGGCACCAACCTCCTCTCCGCCCTGCGACAGGGGCAGCTCACCCATGTGCCCTGCATGGCTCACGTCCTCAACCTGGTGGTGCAGCGGTTCTTGGGCAGGTTCCCAGGCTTACAGGATGTCCTGAGGCAGGCCAGGAAAGTCTGTGTGCATTTCCGCCGATCTTATAATGCCAGTGCTCGGCTGACTGAGCTGCAAAAGGAGCTGAACCTGCCCAAGAACCGCCTAATATGTGACATGCCCACCAGGTGGAACTCAACGTTGGCCATGCTGCAGCGACTGCACACGCAGCAGAGGGCCATCAATGAGTACCTTTGCGACTACGGCACCAGGACAGGGTCAGGGGAGCTTGGTTTTTTTTCCCCACGTCAGTGGAGCATGATCAGGGATGCATGCACTGTCCTCTCACCATTTGAGGAGGCCACGAGGATGGTGAGCAGTGACAGTGCATGCATCAGTGACACTGTCCCTCTTGTCCACCTGTTGGAGCATACGCTGCGTGGGATAATGGACAGGGCACTTGAGGCAGAACAGAGGCAGGAAGAGGAGGACTTCCTTGCCTCTCAAGGCCCCCTTTATCCGGACAGTGTTCCTTCTGTCCCACCCATCACACAGGAAGAGGATGAGGAGGAGGAGGAGGAGGAGGATTGTGTGAGCATGGAGGTGGAGCCTGGCACTCAGTATCAGCAGCAGCAGTCTTTTAGGGATGATGTACAGTCCCAACAAACCAGTGGACTTGTACGTGGCTGGGAGGAGGTGGCTGGCGATCATGTCATCCTCAGTGACCCAGAAGACTCCGGACCGAATGCCTCAGCTAACCTACGCTGCATGGCCTCCCTGATCCTGCAAAGCCTGCGGAAGGATCCTTGTGTTCTTCGGATCAAGGAGAGGGACCATTACTGGCTGGCCACTCTCCTTGATCCGCGGTACAAGGGTAAGGTTGCGGACCTTATCTTGCCGTCGCAGAGGGAGCAGAGGATGAGACATCTCAGGGAGGCCTTGCAGAAAGGTCTGTGCAACGCGTTCCCAGAAACTGGGAGGCTACAAACTCCTGGTCCTGGGCGACGAGTTGCTGAGGCTTCGGTCAGTAGCAGAAGGAGCGGTGGGGAAGGTGGACGTCTGACCGATGCGTTCAGACAATTTTTTAGTCCGCAGCCCCAAGGTATGATCGGTTCCAGCAACCATCGCCAGCGTCTGATATACATGGTGCAGGAATACCTTGGGGCAAGGTCAGACTTGGACACCTTTCCCACCGAAAATCCTCTGGCTTACTGGGTCCTGAGGATGGATCACTGGCCAGAGCTTGCACAGTATGCAATTGAGCTACTGGCCTGTCCTGCCTCCAGCGTTCTGTCCGAACGCACATTCAGTGCTGCTGGAGGATTTGTGACTGATCATAGGGTGCGCCTGTCCACCGCCTCGGTTGATCGACTGACCTTCATCAAAATGAATCAGTCTTGGATCACCACCAGCTACCAGGCACCTGAGGCGGATATAACCGAATAATTTTTAATGTCACATCACATCCCTTCAAGACTGCCTATGCTGATGCTGAGTGACTGTCCTCTTATGTTCACTGACTATCCTCTTCCTCCTCCTCAATGATCCATGCCACCACACCAGTGCCTAAGGCACAATTTTTCAGCCCCTGTTTAACAGGGGCGTGTACATACAATTTTTATAAAAAAATGCTTCGCAACAATGTGCTCCAAGTACAGTATCTGTGAGGGGTTGCAGTGTTGTGGCACCAGCACCAGTGCCTAAGGCACAATTTTTCAGCCCCTGTTTAACAGGGGCGTGTACTTACAATTTTTTAAAAAAAATGCTTCGCAACACGTGTGACTGCTGTGCTCCAAGTACAGTATCTGTGAGGGGTTGCAGTGTTGTGGCACCAGCACCAGTGCCTAAGGCACAATTTTTCAGCCCCTGTTTAACAGGGGCGTGTACATACAATTTTTATAAAAAAATGCTTCGCAACAATGTGCTCCAAGTACAGTATCTGTGAGGGGTTGCAGTGTTGTGGCACCAGCACCAGTGCCTAAGGCACAATTTTTCAGCCCCTGTTTAACAGGGGCGTGTACTTACAATTTTTTAAAAAAATGCTTCGCAACACGTGTGACTGCTGTGCTCCAAGTACAGTATCTGTGAGGGGTTGCAGTGTTGTGGCACCAGCACCAGTGCCTAAGGCACAATTTTTCAGCCCCTGTTTAACAGGGGCGTGTACATACAATTTTTATAAAAAAATGCTTCGCAACAATGTGCTCCAAGTACAGTATCTGTGAGGGGTTGCAGTGTTGTGGCACCAGCACCAGTGCCTAAGGCACAATTTTTCAGCCCCTGTTTAACAGGGGCGTGTACATACAATTTTTATAAAAAAATGCTTCGCAACACTGTGCTCCAAGTACAGTATCTGTGAGGGGTTGCAGTGTTGTGGCACCAGCACCAGTGCCTAAGGCACAATTTTTCAGCCCCTGTTTAACAGGGGCGGGTACTTACAATTTTTTAAAAAAATGCTTCGCAACACGTGTGACTGCTGTGCTCCAAGTACAGTATCTGTGAGGGGTTGCAGTGTTGTGGCACCAGCACCAGTGCCTAAGGCACAATTTTTCAGCCCCTGTTTAACAGGGGCGGGTAATTACAAATCTTGATCTAATAGTTCACAGCAGGGCCCATTCCTGCGCCCACCAAGAGTAACTATGAGGGCCTACAGTCTTGTGGCAACACCGTCCACCACCACCGCCAAAGGCCCAATTTTTCTGCCCTGTTCATCAGGTGCTTGCAATTACAAATCTTGATCTAATAACTCACAGCAGGGCCCATTCCTGCGCCCACCAAGAGTAACTGTGAGAGCTTACAGTCTTGTGGCAACACCGTCCACCACCACCACCACCACCCCCAATTTTTCTGCCCTGTTCAACAGGTGCATGCAATTACAAATCTTGATCTATTAACTCACAGCAGGGCCCATTCCTGTGCCCACCAGTTTTGTGGCTACACCAACATCTAATAGGGCAAATTTCTGCAGAGTATATACGCCAGGCCCCTACTTTCAAACATCCAACTTACAAACGACTCCTACTTGCAAATGGAAAGAGAAAACAGGAAGTGAGAGGAAATCTACCCCTAGGAAGGGAAATTCTATCCTGTTAGATTTAATTTGGGAAAAAGGTATCTCCTCTCTACTGATACTTTATCACCAATCCTTGTTTCAATTAAAACCCCACTTTTTCCAAAAACATTTGTCATTGGGACGGAAAGTGAGGTGACATGTTCTGAACAGATGTGCAAAGACAGCAAATGTTACAGGGGTGATAACCCCTCCCTATGTTCTCCAAAAAGCTTAAAAATAGATTTTTTTGGGATGGAGCTACACTTCATAATGTACCTGTTCAGATTCTACTTAAGAACAAACCTAAAGCCGCAAGTGGTTTTAAATGGCTTCTTTTTTTCCTTTACAAATGTCATTTTGTGCAAGGACAGTTCTAAACACGGGAAACACATGCCACTTCACAGGCATACTTTAGACACCCCCCAGGGACCATATTTAAAGGAAAATTTCACTTTTTTTTTTTTCACTTTATGCATCATTAAAATGACTGCTCCCGAAAAAACGTTAGTTTTTAAAAGTTCTTTTTGCATTGATATATGTCCCCTGGGGCAGGACCCGGGTCCCCAAACCTGTTTTATGACATTAACATGCATATTGGCCGTTGTAATTAGCACTTTTGATTTCGAACGTTCGCGTCCATTATAACGTATAGGGTTCGAAAATTCGCGCGAACTTTCGGTCGGTTCGAAGGTTCTGGTGCGAACCGAACCCGGGGGTGTTCGGCTCATCCCTAGTCCAGATCTGTGTTTTTGACATGCTCGCATTTTAGGCTTTTGCCAGTGTTCTCTTGTTGTTCTTCCATAAAAATGATATTCTAGAAAAGAGTGAACAGAAATAAAAAAAAAAATAAAGAAAGAAAACAGCATTTTTGCTTGCACATGATTGGATGATGGAAGTCAGCCGAGCTGCTGCTTATTTACTAAGCTCTGGAGCAACTGCACTTTTCAAAGCGCACAGTATATTTGCTTTTAGTAAATCAACCCCTATATTTGCCTTTAGTAAATCAACCTCTATGTTATACATGGTCCTACCTAAACTATCCAATCACATTGTGTCGAGACAAACTTTGGGGTTGATTTACTAAAACTGGAGAGTGCAAAATCTGCTACAGCTCTGCAGAGAACCAAATCAGCTTCCAGGTTTTATTGTCAAAGCTTAATTAAGAAAGCTGAAGTTAGAATCTGATTGGCTACCATGCACAGCTGCACCAGATTTTGCACTCTCCAGTTTTAGTAAATCAACCCATTTACCCTGCATACTCATAGGCAGAGCCAAAGAAGATTGTACCATGTGTGTACATGTACTGTGAGCTTTACTCTTTACAGTCGGCTGATTGTACAATCTCTTTTAGATCTCCTATCACCTATGTAGTACAAGGGCCTGTCTGATTGGATACAAATTGAATGGATTGTTAAGGTGTGTCCTCTATTCCATAGTTCTGGTAAATCTAAAGGAAATTGTACAGAAATCGTACAATCAGATTGTATGGTGTACGGCCATATTTATACAAGTACATAGAAGGGAGTGGACAGAAACACTTAGTTGTCAGGCCTTGTTCACATCTCCACGTAGTGAAAACTCACATTCCCAAATGCATTTGTTTTGGGTGTTTTGGAGCATGTTCACTCGTCACGCATAGGGCAGCCCATTCACTTGAAAGGGCTGCTCTATGTACAACAATTGCCCCAGAGAAGCTCCTGAACTTTTTTTTGGAGTGGAGCATGGTGCGTTACTGCAGTTTTTGGTGCGTTTGGGGAGCCTTTAACGTGTAATTACAACACAAACGTGATGCACATTTGTAGCATTTCTGAAACGCATGGCGAAGCGCACATTTTCTGTGCAGTTTGTGATGCGTTTGGAAGCAGATGTGAATGAAACCTCCATGGTTCTTGTGTAAACACATTAATTTCACTTTCAGGGCCGCATTCACACCTAGAGTAGTGGGAGCGAGAGATGTTTTTTGGCTTGTTTTTCTGTGACACACAAAGGGCAGCCCATTGATTTCAATGGGCTGTGCTACACCTGGCAAAGTAGCTTGTGGGAAGTTTTTTTACTTTATTTGTCACCTGTTATTTTATGTGGCAAAATGTGTGTTTGCTTCTGTGTTTGGTGTGCTGTCAGCAATTATCGACACTGAAAGCGCAACTAGGTAATTTTAGGTGTATAAATGTTGCCATACTACATGCTATACAATCTGATCGTACAGTCTCTCCTTTAGATTTACCAAAACTATATAATAGGAGGAAACACCATCAATCCAATCACTCTGTATCCAATCAGGCAGGCAGGCACTATATCAGGGGTGTCCTGTGGGCTGCATGTGACCCCAGGGAGTTTAGCATGCACCCTTTGGGGTGCTGTGAAAACTTAGTTGATGGGTGAAGTTGTGCTAATGAGGTCAGCTGGTAATCTCTTTCCTGTGTCTTACCGGCTAGTCTGTCCTGTCTGTTTACCAGGAAGTTTCTGAAGTCATCTGCAAAATATAGCTATGGATGAGGTAGGCCTTGTTTTTAAAATCAAAGTATATTTTTGTGCAACAGCGGTACATTATTGGTTTATTGGGAGCTGGATTTTAGAACAAAACAAAAAAAGCTGAACTTAGCCTTTAAATGAGGATCTGGTATAGATGTTAATAGGGCTCCCCCACACAGAAAAAAATACAACAGTTTGGGTTCCCCCTTCGGATCTGCATTCCAATGCTCAACCCAATGCAAAAATACAAGAAAAACAAAAGCACGGGGTTCCTTTCAAAAATCCATACCAGCATGCAGCCTGGCAGCCGAGAAAAGGAGGAGGACGTACATGCAGCCCCCTTCTCCTGTATCATACCAGGCTACATACCATCAACAAGGCACCCCCTGACAAAGTACCATTTCTTCATGTTGATGCAGACAAGTGTCTCTTTCCTACATACTTGGCATAGTGGTGTGGTGGTCTGTGGACTGGGGGCTTATTTTAATCTTGAATTCCCTTTAAAAATAAGGGGCCCCAGATATTGACCCCCCCCCCTTTGTGGGGCAGTTATTAAAAAAAAATATTTTTGACCCCTTCAGGCCAATCGCCACCCGGCCTTTAAAAATGCTAAAAACCGTGGGGCAGAGGTGCGGATTCGGGTTATGTGACCACTGTAATTGGCTCTCACAGCGATCACATGATCGGAAAACTCCTGATCGCAAGTATGCATCGGGAGCTTACCGATGCCCGCCAGCTACCATGCTTTCAGCATGGCAAGTTGTTTACACAGGGCCGCATATAATGCAGCTGCTCAATGTTAAGGCCCACATGCTGACAGACTGCACATATGCGTTCGGCCGGCATGAAAAGGTTAAAGGAGGCTACTAGAATCGGATAAATCCCCCTGGCTGCAGACCCTTAGGCTACTTTCACACTGAGGTGCTTTACAGGCAGTACAGTGCTAAAAATAGCACCTGCATGCTGTCTGTAAAGAGCCTCTCCTGTCTCTCCAGTGTGAAAGCCTGAGTGCTTTCACACTAGAGCGGTGCGCTTGCAGGACGGTAAAAAAAGTCCTGCAAGCCGCATTTTTGCAGTGTTGTAGGAGCGGTGTATACACTGCTCCTAAAGCACCCCTGCCCATTGAAGACAATGGGGCAGCACTGCCAAACCGCCACTACAGCTGTGCTTTGCGGGCGGTTTTAACCTTTTTTTGGCCGATAGCCGGGGTTAAAACCGCCCTGCTAGCAGCCGAAATAGCGCAGCTAAAACAACAGTAAAGCAGCGCTAAAAATAAAAAAAGTGCTTAATTGCTGTGCAAACTGAGGTTTAAAGCCCCATACACACCGCCGATCCGCCCGTCCCGACACTGGTGTTGCATGTCGGAAAGTAGTCTTAATTCCCTGTGCAACTGAGGTTTAAGTCTGCCAATTGACCATTTAGTTTGGCTGATTGCTGAACTTTTGAACAGCCAAAATTCAGTCTGAACTAGCAGCTCTTTCCTAGTACTCACAAAGACAGTCAGCCTCTCCTCTGTCTGATTTTTTTTTTCTCGATCTGTCCTAATCTACTAATTTCTTATTTACAGAGACAAGGTTGCCTAAAGGATGCAGAGAAAGTGGAAGACTTTAAAGATGTGGTAGATATCAAAGACGTTGTAACTGACAATTTCCTGTGTACCGGAGGAATAGACCCTGAAGTGGATCCCCAGACCTGCAAAGGTAATCTATAACTTCGCTAAGCCAATTTTTTTATGCTTGCATATCTACCCAAGAATCTGTAAAGACAGTACAAGGGAGCTGCCATTGCTGACTTGGTTTTAAAAGTGTAATAATAAAGTGTCCTACTCCTTACCCCTCTATGTGTTAAGTCATAGATCTAAAACAATGATGTGTATATAAAGTGTCGGGATAACTCATACACATGCCTGTACCAGGGTATAGACCCACAAAGCAGTGAAGCAGCCATTAGCATAACAGTCATGGACCTTGCACCTTTAAAAAAAAATGTAAAGTTCCCCCGGGACTGTGACATCATAAGGGGAGTTGTCACCATGTGACATCACCCGGTGACCCTGCCCCTTATGCCTATATAAGTCGCCGCACAACGCATCCTTGCCATTACGGCCGGAGAGAGCGGCGTGTCAACATCGGAAGGAAAAAGAAGAAGAAGGCGGCGGCGACAGCGACAAGACCGGGCCAACGCTAGTAAAAGAGCTGTAAGGAGATATAAGAAATAGTGTTTTATCAACACTTTTTTCCCCAGGTGAATGGGTAGGGGTACATCGTACATCGTACCCCATACTCATTCACATAGGGTGGGGGGCCGGAATCTGGGGGCCCCCCGCCCGCAGACCCCGACAACCAATGGACAGGGTTGTCGGGAATAGGCCCTTGCCCTCATCAACATGGGGACAAAGTGCTTTGGGGTGGGGGGGGCCGCAGGGCCCCCCCTTCCCCAAAGCACCCCCCCCATGTTGAGGGCACGCGGTCATCCCCACCCCCTTTCCTGACCGTCCGGGCTGCGTGCTCGGATAAGGGTCTGCTATTGACCTTGGGGGGACCCAACGCTGTTTTTTCGGCGTAGGGGTTCCCTTTTAAATCCATACCAGGCGACAGGGCTCACGAGGTGTCAATCTCGCCGATGGAGGCGGCGACATTCACTTCCTTCGCTAGTCCCGTCTATAGAATATTAAAAAAAAAGTCAGTTACTTTGCTGAGTAACTAATTACTTTTCCAGTTACTTAACTGAGTTACTAACGCAATTACTTTTTGGTAATTTGTAACTTAACTAATTACTTTTTTAAAGTAAGGTGACCAACACTGATCATACACAACTGGCCATATTCGATAAAGTGTGCCAAGTACAGCAACTCATTACAATTCATCTTGTATCATAATGATTCATTCAGATTCATTGCTTTCAGCCGATCCAAAATGTATCAATACAAAAGCACATTGACTTGCATTCAATTTTTGATATGGCAAGCAATAGGCAATGTACCCATTTCAGGCAATATAGTAGCAATACACCCTGCTTACTTAGCAAAAGTTCATCAGTTTATGAATGCTTATTTTTATCTTTTGCAGGAGATTCTGGTGGTCCTCTTATTATACAACATAACAAGCGTTACATCCAGGTACAGTAAACCTTTTAATTATGATGGGTGGATTTCCAGCATAGTTTTGCAACATGTTTTGCTTTACCTTGCCTCACTTTCCAGCAATCACTATGCATTGCCTTTATGTTTTGGTATTTTTATTTTTTATGCCTGCAAAAGAACTTTTCTTCCCCCATGATTTTCCTTTACTTGTTCACATTACAAATTTACCATTCTCCTTTTCTTTTCTCTTCCATTTCCCTTTTGCTTTGGAGGAGCACTGTCATGAGATGAGATCTTTCCTTTCCCTTTCCTTCTCTTTCTTTTCCTTTCCCTTCACTTTCCCCTTTCATTTTCCCTCTGCTCCCTTTTTCTTTCCCTTTCCATACTTTACTGTTCTCCATTTCTCTTCTCTTCCATTTCCCTTTTTCTTGCCCTCCCCTTTGCTTTGGAGGAGCACTGTAATGCCCCGTACACACGGTCGAACATTCCGACGGAAAAAGTCAGATCGGATTATGTTGTCCGGAAATCCGATCGTGTGTGGGCTCTATCGGACTTTTTCCGTCAGAATCTCCAACGGAAAAAAATTGAGAGCAGATCTAAAATTTTCCGACAACAAAATCCGATCTGACTTTTTCCAAAGCAAAATTTCGACGCACAAAGGGCCACGTATGATTAGAAAAAATTTGGAGACGAAAGCTTTTGGCTACTGACCTCTAAGTAGTCCCGTCGTACGTTTTGTACGTCACCTCGTTCCGAACGATCGGATTTTCCGACAACTTTGTGCGACCGTGTATATGCAAGACAAGTTTCGGACAAAATCCATTGGAAATAATCTAAAGGATTTTGTGGTCGGAATGTCCCACCGTGTGTACAAGGCATAAGAGATGTGATCCTATCCTTTTTCCTTTTCCCTTTCTCTCTGCTCCCTTTTCCTTTCCCTTTCCCTCTGCCCCGTTTCCTTTTTTTTTATTTATTTTTTTAATTATCAGAAATACTTTTCCTTCTTCGTTTATTGGAGATCTAAAAAAAAAAATTGTAGAAGCCGGTTGTAGTTTCCTAATAGCAATCCCAACTCTAACCCTTGCTCTAGCCAGCAAAGATTACTTTAAAAAAAACAAATGTCTGTGTGCAGACAGGGAACGAATTGCTGCCTCTGTAGCAGCAGGAGCCATCTGCCAAGCTGTCAAAGAGACAACCCACTCACCAGTATATACAGGGGCTCAAGGCCAAGCAGGTGGACAGTATTGGCCATTGGCACTTTTCAAAATACAATTTTTACTTACAATTTTAAAGCCAGTGCCTGGAAACTAAGAAGTACTTTTAAAAATTGACATATTCATCAAAACATTTCACAATGGGAGGAGTTGTATTTATCGGAATTGCACTAGTGGTTCAGTGCCTAGGAGGGTAGCACCAAGCGATCAAAATTTGCATATATTTTCCTTATGTTGTTCACTCCCTGGCCACCCTATGGCTAAATTCACCACGAAGAGTTGGGTATAGGGGTATGTGAGTCAAAAAAACTTACTACACTACAGTTCAGAAAAACCCCAAATGATCACTATTTTTTGTTTGTTTGTACAATTGTGAATACAAAGCAGACAGAATTTTGCCTCCAAGACCATTCGAGCACTAGTTTTTATAAAATAATCACATGATACCAGAGGGCAGAGCAGAAGGATGTCTAGTTCAAGGTATTTTGCAATAAATTTTTGAAATCTTTTCCTCTTTTCTGCTTCTACAGGTCGGAGTAATAAGTTGGGGAACAGTGAACAGCTGTAAAGGGTATAAAAGGGAACAAGTCCCTGCAGCTTCCCGGGACTTCCATGCTGGCGTTATCCCTGGGATGGCGTGGATAGAAGAAATTATACCAGAGGAACTTATATACCTGAAGTGAATGTTCCACACCTTGTGGGCATAGAAGAATGAATAAGACTCAATGTCGATTGTGTGTCAACTTACTGAAATTTCAGCTTTGGATATTGGCCACCATCTTCTTGATGCTCTTGGAGACTCTGGCATTTACTCTGTACTTAAACTTCTCTCATAAAGAGCTCTTATTCTCTTTGTTGGATCTTTTCATCACTCTACATTATCCAGAGCATCAGGAGGAGCTAGAATCCATAATAGCATTAGAGGCAGGAGAAAATTAATAGCCAATGAGTAAAATTACTAGCATCCAGTCATAATTGATATAAATGTTTTGGATGGGCTTCCCCTGAAATAGACCTATACATTCCTGAATACATCTTTCTGAGTAATGGTTAAAAAAGGTATGGCAAGCTATGAAACACTTATCTTTCCCTAAAGTTCTTGTACTTTGGCAGCCAGCTGGTCACACGATCAATGCTGCGGTACTGGTCATGGTCACCCGGTTTCTGCTTAAGGGTGATCTATCTAAAAGTTCATCTAGAGCAAGGCAGGCAGTGGCTACCATTTCGTCAACAGAAGATTACAAAACTAAGTGACCAGTTATGTGATATGCACTGAATTGAGACTGGAATGGTAAGTAATTCAGCCCTTATATTATTCCTTATTTATTCATCTAAACAAGACAATTAACATTTATATTTGTTTATATCTCACAATAGGTTCAATTTAAGAGTTAAGGCTACCAAAAACATCATAGAGTTTTCTGTATAGAGCGATAGGGGTAGGCTGAGTGTAACAGCCTCACCAATGAGATCCAGAACACCAAGGTTCCTTCTCAGATCTTCTCTCCTTCACTGGTCCAGTCATCCCCACTTCTTTAAATAACATGTCAAACTAGCAGCAGACATGATCTGTGCAAATAATCACGCTGGAAAATATACTGTTAAAGGTACAGTTAACATCTTTCCCACATGCATTGTTTTCTATCTCAAGCTATGATGAAGATGGTGTTTTTGGACCCCTGAAATGTGTTGGATATGATTCTGATTGTCTCTCTGACCCTTACTGGAATAAAGTCGTATCTGAACCTTTTAGCAGTGGTGTGGTGCTTCAATTCACATTTTTGCTACACTACACACCAAGTATAACGTGGAGATCCTATTGGGTGTATAAGCTTCCGGCCAGGGAATCATATCACCTACATCAACATCGTTACATTAAGGCTGCTTTCACACTACTCCAAAAACTTGGTAAAAATGCATATGCTTGTTTGCTGTTTTTTTCCTCCTGTGAAAAAGGACACAGCAAAATGATGTTTCGCCTAGGATGTCAACAGAAGATTACAAAACTAAGTGACCAGTTATGTGATATGCACTGAATTGAGACTGGAATGGTAAGTAATTCAGCCCTTATATTACTCCTTATTTATTCATCTAAACAAGACAATTAACATAGGTTTATATCTCACAATAGGTTCAATTTAAGAGTTAAGGCTACCAAAAACATCATAGAGTTTTCTGTATAGAGCGATAGGGGTAGGCTGAGTGTAACAGCCTCACCAATGAGATCCAGAACACCAAGGTTCCTTCTCAGATCTTCTCTCCTTCACTGGTCCAGTCATCCCCACTTCTTTAAATAACATGTCAAACTAGCAGCAGACATGATCTGTGCAGATAATCACGCTGGAAAATATACTGTTAAAGGTACAGTTAACATCTTTCCCACATGCATTGTTTTCTATCTCAAGCTATGATGAAGATGGTGTTTTTGGACCCCTGAAATGTGTTGGATATGATTCTGATTGTCTCTCTGACCCTTACTGGAATAAAGTCGTATCTGAACCTTTTAGCAGTGGTGTGGTGCTTCAATTCACATTTTTGCTACACTACACACCAAGTATAACGTGGAGATCCTATTGGGTGTATAAGCTTCCGGCCAGGGAATCATATCACCTACATCAACATCGTTACATTAAGGCTGCTTTCACACTACTCCAAAAACTTGGTAAAAATGCATATGCTTGTTTGCTGTTTTTTTCCTCCTGTGAAAAAGGACACAGCAAAATGATGTTTCGCCTAGGATGTCAAAAATCCTTGCACCAGCCCTGTTCCCGCCACAGCCTTGCAGCCCTTTAAGAACTTCTAGATGCCAGGAGGCAGGCATTTGGGTCATGTGATCGACTTTCACATTGGTCACATGATCGGAAGGCTCCCGATCACAAGTATGCATTGGGAGCTTTCTGGTCCCTGCTGTTGACCCTGCTGGGAGGGCACGTGTGTTTAAATAGGGCCGCATATATCGTTAAAGAAGAAGAAAAATACATTAAAATTTTACCTATAGGTATGCCTATAATAAGGCTTACCTATAGGTAGTGTAAATATCTCCTAAACGTTTACACTTTAGGAGATATATTTACATTGCATGCAGCCAGTGACATCACTGGCGCATGCACTCTGCAGGAACGGCCTCCCGTGCCACAGACCCGGAAGCAAGACGGGTGAAGATGGAAGCTGTCTCCAGCGTTTTCACCTAAGTTTCACATAATGTGCTAGTTTGCGATGCACATTCCCAGCATGCTAAAACTTTACTAAATCCCCCCTCTCCTTTTCAGCCAAGGGGCTGCCATCTTGGCCTGGTACATCAATGGGTTTAGTTCAGCTTCAAAGTAGAACTACACCCTCCTATTCTTTTCAGTCAAGGAAGCGAGTATATCAGCGACAGTTTGGTTGAGAGCACAACCAATATGAAAGTTTCCGGCATGCTGGGAATTTAATTGATTTTTGAATTCATGAAATCATTAGGTTTAGTTCCACTTTAATTCCTTGGATACCAGCAGATTCCCAGTCCTTATTCTTTGCCCAGAGTTTAATAGACCAAATGGGGGCAAAAAAGCGAAGTTCATTGGGTTCACATATACTTTAATCTTTAGACATCCCCCCCCCCCCCCAAAAAAAAAAAAAAAAAAAAGGTCATTACTTACCACAATCTGTGTTGGGGTCCCAGGGGTGTAATATTTATTCGTTTTGGAGAAATCAATGTTATATGGGGAAGTCAAACTTTACAGAGGTGAGCTCCTTTTCTTCCAGAGTTCCGGCTACAAAAAGAAGAACAAGGCATCAAACCCCTGGTGCCCAACGCATGCGACCCTGCAGCGCTGGGGGCCTCTGCAGACACTATTCAGTGTGTTCCCTATTGCCCTATTATAGCAGCAATTTCTAGCAGTCTCATATGTCTTCTGAAGCATGTCCCAAGTCTCCAACAACTCCTATAGCAAATTTATAGTCTCTAACAATCTCCTGTAGCATGTCCGTAATCTCTGAACAAAGTTGGCCACCCTAAATATGTAGGTGGATGCAGTGCTGGGACAAGGTCATCTAGAGCCCAGGGCGAGCATGTCAAACTGTGCAACCACCCCCCCCCCCCCCAAGATGCATTAACATTATGAGTTAGCAAACACCCCGGCCCCCCAAAAAACTGAGCATTAATCTGCATGATTACCACTAAGCATACATGTACCCTCCCTGCAGTACAAATCCGCCCCTGCTGAAATCCCCCCTCCCAGAACAAATCTTTACCCCCCCCCAAAAAAAAAAATCATCAATAAAAAAAAATATACATCCCCCCCCCCCTCAGCATAAATCCTCTACCACTGAAATTTCCCCTCCAAGTATACATCCTTTCCCCCCTACTCCCAACCCCCCCCCTCAATCCCAAAATTACCCATCCTAGCACAAAGCCCCCCCCCCAATCATCACTATTAACATAATTCCCCCCCTCCCCCACTATATCACATCTTCTACCACAAAACTCCCCAACCCCCCCCCCCCCCCTACTCCTACTACAAATCCTACATTCCATTTTCTGGGAGTCCAACACTATCCCCAGGAACGTAATCACCTTCCTGGGTCCCTCAGTCTTATCCGGTGCCAGAGGAATGCCAAAACGCTCCGCGATGTGTTCCAACGTCGCCAGCAGCACTCCACAGACCCTGGAGTCAGTCGGTCCCATGCAGAGGAAGTCGTCCAAATAATGGATAACCGAGTTTACCCCTGCCACATCCCTAACAACCCATTTGACGAACGAGCTAAACGTCTCAAATAGGGCGCACGATATGGAGCAGCCCATGGGAAGGCTTCGATCAACGTAAAATTCGTTGTCCCAATGACATCCCAACAGATGAAAACTTTCCGGATGAACAGGGAGCAGTGGAAACGCCGTCTCTATGTCAGTCTTTGCCATCAACGCCCCCTGCCCATAATGACGTACCCATCTTACCGCTGCATCAAAGGACGTGTAGCTTACCGTACACTCTTCCGGATTGATGGCATTGTTAACTGACCCCCCTTTTGGGAAAGACAGGTGATGAATCAGCCTGTATTTATTTGGCTCCTTCTTTGGCACTATGCCCAACGGAGAAACCACCAAATCGGGCAGTGGGGCGACCGAAAATGGCCCCCCCCATGCGCCCCAGCTCTACTTCCTTACGTAGTTTAGCAGAAACTACATCAGAATGTAGCAAAGCCGACTTAAGATTCCGAGGTATAGGAGGAACTACCTCCAATGACACCGGTATCCTGAAGCCTTCCGTAAAACCCCTTTCTAATAGGCGAGCCGCGTTCCCATCCGGATACCTACTGAGAAATGGCCGCATCATTTCTACCATCACCGGCGTCCTCCCTCTTGTGCGCAGCATCTCCGGACTTACCCTTTCCTTGTTTGAAACAACGGGAGAGAGGGTGTGTTCCACCACAACCGGAACACTTGTGTTTGAACCTACAAGATCCCCCGAATTTACAAGATCCCTCGTTGTACTGCCAACACGTCCCCTTTTTCTTATTGGCCGATTGTCCGGGGGCAGAAGATCCACCGGCCCCTTCCCGAAAAAACTGGCCCGGGGCCCTCGCAGACGTCATGAGACGCATCCACAAGCTGATATCCTTGTGGTCCCACCTCAGCGATGGATGAACAGCTCTTCTCTGGCGGAACTGCTCGTCATACCGCAGCCACGCGGTGTCCCTGTAGACTCGATAAGCCTCCCCTACTGAATCCATGTAGCAAAAGAGGGCCAAACAATGTTCAGCGTTCTTCTCCCCAATTATACTTGCCATGATGGCAAATGCTTGCAACCAATTTGCAAGGTCCTGGGTATCAACCTATACCTCCTTTTTTCTTCGTCATCCTTCTTGGTGTCATCCGGCTTGACCCTATCGAGGTTACATTTTTCTAAGGGGAGTAACGAAAATATCTCCACATACTCACCCTTCCAAATTTTTACCCGAACTTCTGGCTTCAGATGAGCCCCTAGCGGCCCCTCAAAACAGACATACACAGGGGTCAAGTCCTGGGGGAAAAAGTGTGGGAACTCCCACCCAAGATCCACTCGCCCACCAAAAAAAAAAAAGATACGCTCATATGCACGAACGCTTCAAAAGTGGTATTTTTCATCCAATTTTCGTATTGTGTGTATGAAGCTTAACTGTTGGTACATACAAAAAAACAGTCCTCAATAAACATAAATACGGTAATTCTCTGAATAATCAGCATTCATTCAATTGTGCTTCCATGCAAATGTGAACATCATGTTCTGATCTTTATTGGGGAATTTTATTTTGTATATAGAGTGTTTATGTGGTGAGTTTACACTTTTCATTGAACAGAGTTTGGATAACATAGGGTTAAACGGAAAGGTCATAAATGAACTGCACATTATCTGGACAGAATGCTTAGGGAGATAGTGATGTGTTCCTGCTTAGGAGATGTATGTTAGCTTGGGGGGCTGCAAACTCTACAGGGCTCCAACACACACTCACTGCTATTCCAACCCTTCACATATTTCCACATAAACTTTCCTCCTTGCATTAAACTTTGCCAGGTATTGTGCTCAGCTTACCACCCCAAACTGATGTTCCTCCCTCAGCTCACCTCTCTCCCTGCATGTCCTGTGAGCAGAATAGCTGTGCTCCTCCTCTGGGTTCTCTCATCGTATGGCACTGAAGATAGAGGAGGGGGGATTCAGCGGGACACACAGAGCAAGTATGCAGGAGACTGGGGGGGGGGGAGATGAGGAGACAGAAAATCAGGAGGGGCTGGCGGGGAGGAGCGCATCATGAGAGGTCTGACTAAATACAATCTCTTAGCAGTAGGGACCTGATCTACCTGTCAGCTAGTTGTGATTGACAGGTAGATCGAAGCGGAAGCTGTCATGGGGCCCCCTACTGGCAATGCCTGTATGGTCAGGTGTGCGGCACTTACTATTGCGAGCTGTGTCGGCAGCTGCCGGTGTAGCACCTGCCACACAGCTCGCATACTTCAAAGTCTTGCAGGACACGGCTGCTAACGGGAACTGAGTTCCTGTTGTGGAAAAAGTACAGGAACTCCGTTCCCATGCGTTCCCGCAGGACTTGAGCCCTGGACATACACCTCGCATTTTGATGATTCTGCTAAACGTCCTGCCTACTCGCAGGCTGAGCTGTACCTGAAAGCTTAGGTGGTGCTTGTGATTCCTGCCCCACCAAACCTTGCACCAATGCATAGTAGTCCATTATGCTTTACCTTTGCAGGAAAACAAAGAGGAAGTAAACCCATTAGGGTTTACTTCCTCTTTAAATGTTTGTCACTGATCAAGTGAATTCTTCTATGGCAAGGTCAGTAACGGCACTCCATTCCAATTGGACTACTTTTAATAGCCTGGCTATGGAATAGGCTACACTAGAGGTGCAGGGATTCTCATCTGATGCTGTTAAGATCCTGGTGACCAGAAGATCATCCATGAACGCTACATAGGAGGGGATATGAAAGAAGTTTGTTTTGTTTGCTCAGCAAAGCTTTCTCTCCTGTGTTCCTTGCCTCTAGCCAATATCCTTGACATTTTTCAGGCAGCGCTAGAGGTTGGTCTGGCATACAATGCCATTTAAGGGATCTCTACTTAAATTTTTCACAGGCTGCATATGGGTGCAAAGCCAGTGACCAGATGCTTCTTCCAGATAACAATCTATATATGATTTTGAGGGAAATCCTTGTTCCCTCTGTGGAACTAATGCCGTGTACACACGACCAGACTTTTCGACAGCAAAGGTCCGACGGAACGAATCCGTCGGACAATTCGATCGTGTGGGCTCCATCAGACTTTTGCTGTCGAAAAATGTGACAGACTTTAGAAATAGAACATGTTTCAAATTTTCCTGCCGGAACTCCGCTGGACCCAGTTCCTATCGAAAAATCCACTTGTCTGTGTGCTAGACCGACGGACAAACAACGACGTTAGGGCAGCTATTGGCTACTGGCTACGAACTTCCTTATTCTAGTCCAGTCGTACGTCATCACACTCGAATCTGTCGGACTTGTGTGTGTGATTGTGTGTGGCCAAGTCCGTTTATTCGGAAAGTTTGTCGGAACTCCGTTGAAAGTCCGTCGGCAAGACCGCTGGACCTAGTCCGTCGAAAAGTCCGCTCGTGTGTACCAGTGTTGCCAACCTACCAGATTGAAATTTTCTGACACGACACCCAAAATTTCCTGGCACAGCCACATTTTTACTGGCATTTCCAAAAGTTACAAAATTACAAGTTGCAATTAGCAATGTGATTTAAGGTAGATATTAGGGGGAAAAAAACATAGTTCTTGTTTTATTTACGACATAGTAAGTAAGTAGCTCAGGGACAGGACTCAGAAGGGCAAGAAATTAGAATAGGAAAACACACACACACACATGAACTTGACTCTTGGTCCCTTCAGTCCACTCCAGTCTAAACAGCACTGACAGTCCCGCTCCCGACCTACCCTGCTCCTGTCCTGCAGTCCCACACGAGGCTCTGGCCGCTCTGCTTGGCTCCCTTGCACCATGACATCACACGACGCGCTTGGGCACCGCCTCCACCAGAGCTGCCCAAACACACTGTAGCAGGGACTCGGATGGTCTTGGCCAGCTCTGGACCAAGCCGAACATCACAGCCATATTTTTTACTGGCAAATTTTTTCCTTTTACTGGCATTTACTGGCAGGAGAAAATTGCCTGTTTTTTACTGGCTGCCAGTAAAAATACTGACGGTTGGCAACACTGGTGTGTACGCGGCATTAGGCTTGGATCTGAGAGCACCCTTTGCTCCAACAGGTTTCATTTCCATTGGAGTACTGCATGGTAAAACTAGTTCTGACAACAACTACGTCAAACAGAAGGATGTTGAAGATTGCAACACTTTCCAGCAAAACGCTTTGGTATACTTTTTCTTTTTTACCAGAGATAGGGATACCATGTCTATCCCCAAAGTTCAATTTTAAAGTTGTATCCAGTTTCCAAGAAAAATGGGAAGTAGGGAGGAGAGTGTGAAAAAAAAAATCCTTTTATTTAGACATCAGGCCCTTAAAAGTCATCCACTCTTTGGGTTGCCAGGATGATTAAACTGACATGCAGGAAGTACGCTTTTCTGCTCTGAAATAATTCAAACCTATTTGACTAGAGGGGTGGCAGCCTTTGGGGCAATTATGCCAGGATTGCTTGTAGGATATCAGGAGATCAATTCCTTCTAGTTTTAGCAACTTTTTTTTAGATGTTAGTGTCTCTCTTAATTGTTCTCTCCCACCCTATATTGAGCTTTGGTATATCCACTAGGGAGGGAGTCCTGTGCTGACGGGAGGATGGGCCAGGAAAATGGAAAATTGTTATCAAATACTTACCGTAATTTTCCTTTCCTGGCCCATCCTCCCGTCAGCACAGGACTCCCTCCCTAGTGGCCTGTCCCAGGCTAAGTTATCGAACTGTCTTAGCTGGGGAGGAGCTGCCTTTTATTCAGCTATACAGGTGGTAATGTGGGGCTCCAGAGGAGATTTTAACCCATGGTGTGCTGACGTGAGGATGGGCCAGGAAAGGAAAATTACGGTAAGTATTTGATAACAATTTTACGTTATATATGCGGTTACCACATTGCCGCAAGGTAAGAGGCCACTTCTATTGGTGTGTATCTTTGCACGAAGAGGAGAGGTGTGTAGCGCTGGCTCCTGGCGAGCATGCGCTATGTGTTTTTCAAAGTTAATATTCCTGAAACCACAGTTGGGTTTTCGGGCTAATTATGCCCAATTATGGTTTCAGTACCAGTCTAGCTGGAATTGCCGTATGTCCTTGGCCGTATGTGTCGCTGTCACCGCCGGCAGGTATGAGAACACAGTTTGGCTGGGCGTATGGGGTACCATGCTTTTCTCTGAACCAGCCCAGTGGGAGTGTCATCCTGCTGTGCTTTCTGGGAGGTGGTATTTAAGGTACTGAGATCACGTGCTTCGGGGTTCCGGTCCAGAAGATATTTTCTGTCTGTTTGGTCCTGGTCCTCCTGACCAGCCCCCATGGCCCTCCTGGCCTGGGGTGCGGATCCATGCAATTCCCTGGATAGCCAGAGGCGAAGCAACTGCAGGGACAGGCTCAAACGGATATCGAGGCCTGAGGATTCAAAAGTGGTCCGGTGCCGTCTTTTCTAAGGAGAGGCCCAGCAACTGGAGAAGCATCCAGGGGAGGACTCTTCAGGAGAAAACCATGCACAAGGCGCTGGTTTCTCTGAAGGAGCCGGGAGGCTCAGTTAAAGGACACTAAATGGATCTACACTCACACGGTATCGCCGGACCGGCTGAGAGATACTGGTACCGTATGATAGCTCTCTAAATTTATCTAAGTCCCTCAGTTACATTCAAGTCTGTGGCAGAGACTTTTCTCAAGTGTTCTATATCCAAGTCTGTGGCAGAGACTTTTCTCAAGTGTTCTACATCCAAGTCTGTGGCAGAGACTTTTCTCAAGTGTTCTACATTCAAGTCTGTGGCAGAGACTTTGCTTTACCTAACATTCTATCGGCTGATAGGCCTAGTGAGAGGAGATCTATCCGGTGGTTGTGAGTATCCAGCTGTGAAACGGTAATTCTCTGGATCTCTATAGTGAGAGACTTTCTATTTTTGCAGTCAAAAAGTACCTGAATTTCCTTCCTAACCCTCTACCCTATATTAAGAGACTGTGTTATCTTTCAAATAAATAACCCGAAAGGAAGATCAAGTGTCAGTTTCTACATTTCTTTGGGCCATCTACCACGGGAACCCTAGACGGAGACAAGGTCAAGAAGGTAGTGCAGGAATAACTATATATCTCACTTTTCAGAGGAACTCTGATTTTTTTTTTACTGCACACAGTGAAGGCTCAGCTCTAAAACGGGAACTACCTTAATGTTCGTTTTTTCACACGACCGCAGTCCATGCCTGGTCCCGGGCATTGATGAAAGGTACCCCAGGTCCTAGCATTGGCATGTGTTGAATGGACCATTAGGGCTCATTTATATTTATAACAGCCCCAGCTGCCCCTCTGGCAAGTGATTCGCAGTGGATTACTTTTTAGAGGGTGGCTGGGAGACAACATGTTGCCTCTTCAGTGCCTGTTTTAACCCTTAAAAGCTTGCATGACCGTGGCGCAACCACGCGTAAAGCAGTCAGACACTACTCACTTTAATGGGTTGCATTCAGTGGTGGTACTGCCCACCATGCGTGATAGGGGATATGATTTTGTTGATTGACACTACTGGTATTCCTGTTAAAAGATGGTGAAAAATTCCTCCTAACAGTGTCTGTGTAGTTTCTGGGAAAAATGGAGGACCAATTACAACCATCCAGTTTGCCAGTGGGGAAGGGTGAGGTGTCTTAACCGCTGTAGAGATAGGGTTGCCACCTCATCCCTTTAAAACTGAACACATATTAATTACACAGGTTCTGCGGCTGATTAAGGTGGTAATTAAACTCACTTGGTGTCTTATCTGCATTAAATCAGCCCTAGAACCTGTGTAATTCATGTGTGTTCGGGTTTAAAGAGAAGAGGTGGCAACTCTATGTAGAAAGCTGCACTATTACCATTGAATGACATCCGGAATAATGATATCTCAGTCTGTCTATAATTGTGTAATTTCATCTCCTGCCAGTAAACAGTTCTTGGGAAAGCAGCCTATTTCCTCATCATGTACCTTTTACCCCGCAGTTCATGTGCTCATGACCCCCTTTTATAAGCACGCAGGAGCTGGACAGGATCACAATAGGAGATTACGGTAGAGGGTCAGACACCATGCAACAAAGGTCCTGTGCAGCTTGCAGGATGATCCTTTTTCTTCTAGTCAGCCATATAGCAAGTAAGTCATGGAGGGGTGTGTATGCAATGACTGTATAGCTTGTGATTAGGGATGAGCTCCAGCGTGTTCGCATACTCCACGTGCAGAGCCCCGCCAGGAAGTCGGCGCAGCGCTGCGCTAATCACAGGCAGTGAGACATTGCCCGATAGCTGCAGCCGCGCATCGGGGCAATGTCTCACTGCCTGTGATTAGCGCAGTGCTGCGCAGACTTCTTAGCGGGCTCTACACGTGGAGTATGCAAACACGCCGGAGCTCATCCTTACTTGTGATATCGCAAACTTTTAACAAAACAAGTCCCCCTCTAGGCCTGCTGTCATTTTAGTAGTCAACTGACCATCCAACAGTTTTCATTTTTGGAATGGTTGTTTCATTTTCTAATAGCTAGTGGAGTCAAATGGGCATTCGTTTTCAACCGTAGTGATGAGAAATTCAAAGGGGCAGGATGGAAAAATCTTACCTAAACAAACAAGAGAAATTCTAACTGTGAATGTACTTTTCATTTGGGAAAAATGGCACATGTTGTAATAAAAACTATTGAATATGTCTGGGATTCCATTCAAATAGCAGATCTAGATGACATTTTAAGGGCTTTCAAATAATTTTTCTGTGAACGTTTGAACGAACTCTAACCACCTATGGCCTAGCTTTAGGAACACGCTTAAAAGATCAGGCTTCCTTTCTGGGAACAGAGAGGTTGAAAAAGCCAGTTTGCCCACTCTGTCAGTGTATCTGAAAGGAACAACTAGAAGAAAATGGTGCCATTTGATGAGTATGGACCAGTGCCAGATTCAACTCTGTGGAGGCTCTTAGGCAGTCCAAACCTTGGGGCTCCCCTTGCAGGTTTCTGGAGGCTTCACATGCACGTTCTGTAGTGGAATAACATTCGGGTTGCCGCCTCATCCCTTTAAACCTGAACACCTTTGCATTACACAGGTTCTGAGGCTAATTAAATGCAGATAAGGTACCAAGTGAGTTTAATTACCACCTTAATCAACCACAGAACCTGTGTAATTAATATGCGTTTGGGTTTAAGGCTAGGTTTCCACTAGTGCGACTTTTCATGCGATTTGGGACTGAAAAGTTGCATGACAAGTCGTACCCCATAATTTCCAATGAGTACCGTTCATATCTGTGTGACTTCAAGACACAGCGACTTCAATGTAGTCCCTGCACTACTTTGGTCCCACTTTGATGCGACTTGAGGTCCATAAACCTCAAGAATACACAGGCATTGCTTCCAGTCGCGGCAAAATCGCGCAAATTTGGGGGGAACGCAATAGTGGAAACATAGCCTAAAGGGATGAGGTGGCAACCCTAGATAACATTGAAATAAGTAGTGTGCACGTTGGCTGCTAGATGGAGATGACCATCACTACTATGCATTACACGTATGTAGGTTGCACCAATATTTTTTACAAACTGACAGCTGAAAAAAGATGAGCTTTTAAGAGACAAACTGCAATGTGAACCTGATGTCTATTGTTTATGTACTTTAAAATTATACTAAAGGTTCCAATTAAAAAAACAAAAATAACAAACATGTTATACTTACATGCTCTGTGCAGTAGTTGTGCACAGAGCAACGCTGATCCTCCCCTTCTCCGGTCCCCCCGTGCCAACGCTCCTGGCTCCACCCTTTTGCTGAGTGCCCCCAGAGCAAGCAGCTTGCTCTGGGGGCACTCATGCCTGTTCACTCGCGAGTCTCTGTTGTGTGTCCATGCCTCTGTGTATCCACCCCTCCTCTCTCCTCTCTGGCTGTGATTGACAGCAGTGGGAGCCAATGGCTTCCACTGCTTTGTCTTAGCCAATGAAGAGGGAGAGACCCCCTGGGAGAGCCACTGCACATCGCTGGATGGATTTCAGGCTCAGGTAAGTATGGGGAGGATGAGGGAAGAGCAGCACACTAAAAGTTAAAACACCCTCAGCCTTTAGAACCACTTGAAGTATTATCACAAGTCACTGAGGAATTTTCTTTGGAAGCACTATATATAGATCGATCGTTTAAGGATTGAATCTTTTGTGTAAAATTTGTTTACATTGATTTATTGGACTGGATTATATATAGCACAATCCATCCTTGAATTTTCTTTGGAAGCACTATATATAGATCCATCTATCATTTAAGGATTGCGTTTTTTTTATGTGTAAAAATTGTTCACATTGATTTATTGCACTGTAATATTTATAGCACATAAATATTCTAGGGCTGTGGAAATTAAAGATAAATGTCTCGATTAATCATAACATTTTTTCATCGATCGGGTTGGATGCACTGCCAGAGCCCCCTGTTTAGACCCCTGGTATTTCACCAAAGCCCCCTAAAGGGGCTCCAAAAAAAAAAGGTAAAAAAAAATAAAGTGTAAAAAATAATAAATAAAATAATAAAAATAAAAACTGCTGACAACGTTCATTGCTCTACTGAAAGCTGTCAGTATATATACACATGCATGTACTTTCTCCTCATGACCATTTCTTTTGTTTTGCCCGTTATACGTAATGAAAGAACATTCGCAACATAGTCTTTAGAGACCTCCGTGCATGCCTTACACCAGGGCTCAAAATTTCAAAAGTCCTGAGCCACTAGCCAGGCCTTAAGAGTTACTCGCCACCAGTTCCCCCACCCAACCTCTCCCCTGCCCCACCCCTAAGTCCGCTCCTAAACACGCCCTTGTAAATTATCTCATGAAATTACACTGTTAAATGTTTTAAGCAGAATTAAGTTCCAAAAACAAACAAAAACTTTAATATTAACATGAAGCATATCAGTACCCATCAAATACAACTTTACAGTGCCCATCAATGCGGCCTCACTGTGCCAGTCAATGCAGCCTCGCAGTGCCCGTCAATGCAGCCTCGCTGTGCCTGTCAATGCAGCCTTGCGGTGCCCATCAATGCAGCCTCGCTGTGCCAGTCAATGCAGCCTCACAGTGTCAGTCCATGCAGCCTCATGGTGCCAGTCAATGCACTCTTAAGCCCCATACACACGGTCGGACTTTTTCATGGATTCTGTCCGATCGGACAAGGTTGTTGAAAAATCAGACCGTGTGTATGCACCATCGGACAGTGTTCGTCGGTTTGGCCGACGGACAAAGTCTTATCTCCTGCTGGAAAACTTTGCCGTCAACGCGGTCCGATCACACCAAATCCGAGCGTGTGTACGCTTGTCCGACCGGACAAAGTGCTACGCATGCTCAGATCACATTACAAGACCAAAGCTATTGGCTACTAGCCTCTACGTAGTCCCGTCGTAGGCAACAAACGTCACCACGTTCAGAATGATCGGATTTTCCGACAACTTTGTCCGATCGTGTGTACGCAAAACCAACATCAGACAAAGTATGACGGACATGGTCCGACGGACATGGTCCGACGGACCTGGTCCACGGATTGTCCGCGCGTGTGTATGGGGCTTTACTGTGCCCATCATTGCAGCCTCACTGCCCATTAAGGCAGCCTCACTGTACCCATTAACGCAGCCTCACTGTGCTCGTGAACGCAGCCTCACTGTGCCCGTGAACGCAGCCTCACTGTGCCTGTCAATGCAGCCTCTCTGTGCCCGCAGCCTCTCTGTGCCCCATCAATGCAGCTTGACTGACCCATTATTGCAGCTTGACTGTGCCCCATCAATGCAGATTTTCTGTGCCCCCATTAATGCAGATTTTCTGTGCCCCATCAATGCAGATTTTTGGTGCCCTATTAATGCAGCTTTACTGTACCCCATCATCAATTGAGACTCACTTGGACGGATCACACACACAGCGGGGATGTCCCGCTGTGTGTCACGGAGCTGGCTGGGTCTGTGTTCGGCGCATGGTGTAACAAGGTCCTGCTCCCCTAGACTGGCTCGTTTCATAGGCGGAACACTGATACTATCACACAAGCCAGTCTAGGGGGGCAGGACCTTGTTACACCGTGCGCCGAACACAGACCCAGCCAGCTCCGTGACACAAAGCGGGACATCCCTGCTGTGTGTGTGATACACCAGACAAGAGGAGGAGAGAGGGAGGGAGGGGAGCGCTGCAGTCTCAGCTCAAAGCGGCGCCAGGGCAGTCCGGTCCTGCCGCTCTGTGTCCTCCGGCTGACAATTTCCTGGCTAATCGCTTCAGCCAGGAAATGGTCAGCCTGGTCTCCCCCGCTCCTCACTCGCCCTGCATTAAATTCCACTCGCAAATTGCGAGCAGGCGTGTGGAATTTTTGAGGGCTTCCTTACACCTTCTACAGGCAAAAAACCCATTCCGGTTTCAAAATGACAGAGGGCGTGTAGGAGGGTCCAAGACTTTTTTTATCACCCTATCTCCAAAGCTAGGCGCTTTTCTGTATATAAACTGCGGAACAGGAGGGAGTGCAGAATTCAGTTTTCTATCCATATGTAGGATATGCCAATGTTGCTTAAAAATTAACTCAACCTCTTTATACTGGGCATGAAACCCCCGAAATGAAGCCCCATACTTTATTTGTGTTCGATTCAAGAGGGGTCAATTGATTCTTTTCTTGTAAACATAATTCTCTTGGAACTGCGCCAAAGTTTGTGGATCATAACCCCTGGCTTCAAACCTGTTAATTAAGATTTTTGACTGTGAAAAGAAGTTGTCAGCCTCTGAACAGTTACTCCTTACCCGCATGATCTGCCCTTTCGGGATATTTTTAAGCCAAAGGGGATGATGGCCACTAGAAGTTCGGAGGTAACAGTTCCTATCTGTCGGTTTGAAATAGACTTTCGTCTCTAATCTATCATTCCGACGACAAACATTTATATCCAAGAAATTCATTTCTTCACTATGCCAGTGGGAGGTCAACCTTATATTAGTATTTACAATGGGGGAGAGAGAGATGGGACTTTATATGTAGCACACAGCAGTTCAAGAGTAAGTCAAGTGACTGGGAAGATTAAGTTTATTTATGTTATACAATCCATACTTCATTATAAAGTATTTTGGGCATCAAACCTCTGAAAATACTTAGGGCATCAAGTCTCTACACAATAAATCTAAGATCAATTAAACATAAAATACACAATGAACCACAATCCAGTAGGTGTACATATATGGTAAAAAGATAAGTAGCAGTGGATACATATATATACAGTAATGTAATGTAATTAAAACTGGGATGGCCAGAATAACCTTAATATATAAGTAAAATAACCAAATTGCTATGAAGAAGAGTTCTAGGTATAGATAGAATGATATAAAATCTTGATATTCCATGATTAAAATAAAAAAAGTTATAATTGTAGGCTCTACGCGTTTCGCGGCACTGTAAAACTTTTTTATTTTAATCATGGAATATCAAGATTTTATATCATTCTATCTATACCTAGAACTCTTCATCATGGCAATTTGGTTATTTTACTTATATATTAAGGTCCTTCTGGCCATCCCAGTTTTAATTACATTACATTACTGTATATATATGTATTCACTGCTACTTATCTTTTTACCATATATGTACACCTACTGGATTGTGGTTCATTGTGTATTTTATGTTTAATTGATCTTAGATTTATTGTGTAGAGGCTTGATGCCCTAAATATTTTCAGAGGTTTGATGCCCAAAATACTTTATAATGAAGTATGGATTGTATAACATATATAAACTCAATCTTCCCAGTCACTTGACTTACTCTTGTACTGCTGTGTGCTTCATTTAAAGTCCCATCTCTCTCTCCCCCATTGTAAACCATTAATAGGGATGGAGGCTGGCATCCCTTTGGTGCTGGCCTCATTTAAAGTCCCAAAATTAACTTTTCCTTATTTGATCTTATATTATTATTGTTAGTGTTTAACTCTTGTAAAAACAATTGTAGAGACTCGGTTGATTCTGCCCAAATAAAAAAAAGGTCCTTGATAAAACATTTGTAAAAGATCAACTCCCCTCGCTTTTCTTTAAAAATTACTTTGTCCTCCCATTCTGCCATGAATAAATTTGCGATACTGGGCGCGAACTTCACGCCCATGGCAACACCTCTTTGCTGTGAATAGAAATTATTGCCGTAACAAAAATATTTATGGGACAAACAAAAATCTAACGCATGTCTGAGAAATATTTTCTGAATGTGGGGGAGATCGTCTCTTTGACTAAGAGCCCAATTCAGTGCCAAGAGGGCATCATCATGTTGTATTCTAGAATACAAAGAAGACACACCCGCTGTTACCAGTAGGACATTTTGTTTTCCTACCAAATCCACATTCTGTAAACAATTCAAAACGTTTTTTGTGTCTCTCAGGTAAGAGTGGGTCTTAACCACACTTTTTTGTAAAAATTGATCTAGATATTGTCCCATTCTTGAGGAGACAGAGTCTATGCTATTAACAATCGGCCTAGCCGGGGATTAGTCGGGTCCTTGTGGACTTTAGGTAGGGTATATAGTGTCGGAATACGACTGCTGGTGGGCACCAGGAACTTCTTTTCTTTAATGGATAACACTCCAGAACGAAAACCTATGCCCACCAAAGTTTCTAGTTGATCTCTATAAGTTTGGGTGGGATCCCTGTCCAATAATTTATAGGTCACATCATTGGATAGCATTTCCGTGATCTGGCCATGATAGAATTCCTTTGTCAGTAATACTACACCTCCTCCTTTGTCAGCAGGCCTTATAATGACGTCCTTACGTTTTTCCAACGTGTCTATACCTTCTGTATGTGTCTTACGTTAACCTCTTTTTTAGGTTTAAGGTGGTCCAAATCGCGTAAGACCAAACCCTTAAACACCTCTACTTGATGATTGGCTTTATTTAGAGGATTGAACAGGGATTTATTTTTTAAACCACTGTCCACAACCTTTGATGAATTCACATTGCTATTCGCAATATGACAATTACATCCTAAAAAATATTTCTTTATATTCAGCTTCCTGATATATTAGTGTATATCAATATAAACACTGAATCTATTAATCGGTCGTTTCATGACACATTTCAATCCCAAGTTTAGGATATTAGTTTCTTTATGTGTCAATTCTGTATGCCTCAAATTAAAGATACCACCTAATCCAGTTCTCTTCTTTTTTTTTTGGATCCTGCATCGGGCCCTCAACCCCGGGATCTTCTGTCATTGGTCGACAGTATTGTACATGATCTTTCTCCCATTGGGGTTGCTGTTCTTTCCACTCTCTGTGGTAGGGATGGGGATGAGATTGTATGTGTGGCTTCCCCCTGCGCGGTGGGTAGCCTCGACCTCTCCCTTGCCCTCCCCTTCCTCTCCCTAAAAAAGGACGGAGGGCGGTGCAACTTCATGATCTTTCTGGTAATTATATAATGGTTGAAATTTATTGTGGGTTGAGACATGGTATGGTCCCCGACCCTGTTGGTACTACCCCATTTGATTAACCTTCCCTCTTGTACCTCTCGCTTTACCCCTACCCCTTCTGATGGGGGTGGAGAAATGTGCAGGAGAATCTATTTGTGTAAATTCTTCAATATACTCATAGGTATTTTCTCTTGCCATATTAGAGGGGGGTATGGGGATTTTCACTGGTTGTACAGGTAAAGGTTTCTCTACCAAAGTTCTATTATAAGGCAACATTTGCTGCCAGGCATAGATTGAATTGGCTTTGAAATCTTCCATTTCTCTATGGTATTTTTTTACTTTTTTGCGTTTACTTGCCAACCTTTTCCAACCTCTTTTTAACCCTAATGTTAAAATCAATTATTTGTTGAGTGTCTTTGACAGGATCCAGTTGTTGTTGCAAATCATTAATCCTTAATTCAATTTTTTGTCATTTTACGTTTCTTTCTTTGTAGAATTAACTATTGCAACATAAAACCCACTCAGATTAAAAAAGTCCAACCATTCATGGATGGAACCCGGATCATCCAAACCATCCTGTGGTAACACTTCCCATCTTAAACTTCTAATAATTATTTTTTCTTTGATATATTGTTCCAGTATTTGATTGTACGATTAACATTGTATTTTCATGTGCGACATCTTTCACTACATAGAGACCTATATTTTTCACATCCCAAGCGCTGAGTGGTGCTTTTTTAGGAGGGCTAGTTTATAAACATCTTTGTTTTATATCTTATCTACACTGGTCATGGATATTTGACTGTATCGATAAAAAGCTAGTATGCATTTTTATAAAATGTCGACAAGTTTTAAGAAAGAAACTTATGCCGCGTACACACGAAGGGACAATCCCGCGGGATTATCCTCTGGACTGAAGTCCAGCGGATAATCCCCTCGTGTGTGGGCGCCGGCGGACTTTTTGGCGCCAAAGTACGGCGGACTAAAGTTTGAAGTTTTGTTTTCAAATTATCCGCTGGACTTGGCAGTCCAGCGGATAATCCCGCCGTTAGTGGGCAAGTCCGCGGGACTTTTGAAATGAACGGACTTGCCGCTCATCGGCAAGTCCGTTCATTTAGCACGTGACTTCAGGTTACGTAGCTAGCGTAGGCAGTAAATGCCGCCGCGCTAGCTCCGTGACCTGGCATGGATTTAAAGGGACTCCCCACGCCGAAAAAAACGGCGTGGGGGTTCCCCCCAAATCCATGTCAGACCCTCATCCGAGCACGCAGCCTGGCAGGCCAGGAAAGGGGTGGGGACGAACGAGCGCCCCCCCCCTCCTGAGCCGTACCAGGCCGCGTGCCCTCAACATGGGGGGTGCCCTGGGGAAAGGGGGGCCGTGCGGCCCCCCCACCCCAAAGCACCTTGTCCCCATGTTGATGAGGACAAGGGCCTCTTCCCGACAACCCTGGCCGTTGGTTGTCGGGGTCTGCGGGCGGGGGCTTATCGGAATCTGGGAGCCCCCTTTAATAAGGGGCCCCCCAGATACAGGACCCCCACCCTATGTGAATGAGTATGGGGTACGATGTACCCCTACCCATTCACCTAAGGTGTAAAATGTAAAGTAAAAAAAAACACCCACACTTTTGAAAAAATATTTTATTGCACTGCTCCGGGGGTCTTCTTCCGTCTTGGGGGTCTTCTCGCCGGACTCCCCCGCCATTTACCAAGCTCTTTTACCGAGCGGGGGAAGTCCGGCTACCTTCTTCGTCGTCGCCGCCGTCTGGGGGTCTCGATCCGCCTTCGGGGGTCTTCTTCCGTCTTGGGGGTCTTCTCGCCGGACTCCTCCGCTCTCTTCTGCTCTTTTACCTAGCTCTTTCACGAGGGGAGGAGTCCGGCTACCTTCTTCGTCGTCGCCGCCGTCGTCTGGGGGTCTCGATCCGCCTTCGGGGGTCTCTTCTGTTCTTGCGGCGGTCGTCGTCTTCCGCGCCGCCGGCGCCTTCTCCTTCTTCTTGTCCTTCTTGTTCTTCTTCTTCTTCCGATGTTGACCCGACGCTCTCTCTGCCCGGAATGCCTGTGCCGCTCTGCGCTCGGACTTATATAGGGACATGGGGGACAGGGTCACATGTTCATGTCACATGGTGACCCCGCCCCCTTGCGATGTCACAGTCCCAGCATCCTCCGGGACTGTGACAACACAAGGGGGGGGGTCACCATGTGACATGTGCATGTGACCCTGTCCCCCATGTCCCTATATAAGTCCGAGCGCAGAGCGGCACAGGCATTCCGGGCAGAGAGAGCGTCGGGTCAACATCGGAAGAAGAAGAAGAACAAGAAGGACAAGAAGAAGGAGAAGGCGCCGGCGGCGCGGAAGACGACGACCGCCGCAAGAACAGAAGAGACCCCCGAAGGCGGATCGAGACCCCCAGACGACGGCGGCGACGACGAAGAAGGTAGCCGGACTCCTCCCCTCGTGAAAGAGCTAGGTAAAAGAGCAGAAGAGAGCGGAGGAGTCCGGCGAGAAGACCCCCAAGACGGAAGAAGACCCCCGAAGGCGGATCGAGACCCCCAGACGGCGGCGACGACGAAGAAGGTAGCCGGACTTCCCCCGCTCGGTAAAAGAGCTTGGTAAATGGCGGGGGAGTCCGGCGAGAAGACCCCCAAGACGGAAGAAGACCCCCGGAGCAGTGCAATAAAATATTTTTTCAAAAGTGTGGGTGTTTTTTTTTACTTTACATTTTACACCTTAGGTGAATGGGTAGGGGTACATCGTACCCCATACTCATTCACATAGGGTGGGGGGCCGGTATCTGGGGGGCCCCTTATTAAAGGGGGCTCCCAGATTCCGATAAGCCCCCGCCCGCAGACCCCGACAACCAACGGCCAGGGTTGTCGAGAAGAGGCCCTTGTCCTCATCAACATGGGGACAAGGTGCTTTGGGGTGGGGGGGCCGCACGGCCCCCCTTTCCCCAGGGCACCCCCCATGTTGAGGGCACGCGGCCTGGTACGGCTCAGGAGGGGGGGGCGCTCGTTCGTCCCCACCCCTTTCCTGGCCTGCCAGGCTGCGTGCTCGGATGAGGGTCTGACATGGATTTGGGGGGAACCCCCACGCCGTTTTTTCGGCGTGGGGATTCCCTTTAAATCCATGCCAGCTTGCGGAGCTAGCGCGGCGGCATTTACTGCCTACGCTAGCTACGTAACCTGAAGTTACGTTCGAAATGAACGGACTGCTCCGTGTGTGGGCAAGTCCGTTCATTTTCAAAAGTCCCGCGGACTTTTGGCCGGCGGATTATCCGCTGGAGAAGTCCGTGCGTGTGTGGGCAAGTCCACACGCTCGGAAAGTCCAGCGGACCCAGCTGGAAAGTCCCGCGGGATTGTCCGCTGGACTAGGTCCGCCGGCAAAAGTCTGCGCGTGTGTACGCGGCATTAGTTTCATTTTGAATGGAGTGTGATGAGGGCAGGCTGTATGCAGGCTATACTTTGTAGATTGTTGGATACCTCTAGCTTACCCCTACTTCACCTTTCCACACAGTTCCCACATTTCTGGTACTGAGAGGATTCACTGAAATAGTTGGGGCAGACACGTTATTTAAAGAAAGTGTAAAATAACATTGGACCCGTGATATTATCTTGTAGGTATTGCTATCCTATCTTAGGTCCCTTTCACACTAATCAGCCTTACCAAAAGCAGAAGAAAAATGCACCATTAAATCCTCGGGAACTCTTCACACCAGTCAGTTGTGGGTCAGTTGCACAAATGCATGCTGCATTTTTGATGCATGTTTGGTGCAGTAAAAAGAAATACACCTAAAATGCACATCCCCATTGAAATGGAAAACGCTGCAATAACGTATCTGCGTAACGCACCCGCGGTTGCATTTTTGGTGCATTTTGAGTCACATGTCCTTTTACACAGGAGGAAAAAAACAGCAAACAAGCATATGCATTTTTACCATGTTTTTGCAATGGAATAGTGTTCCCTGGCTGGAAGCTTCTACACCCAATAGGATCTCCACATTCTCCTTGGCGTGTAGTGTAGCAAAAAACTGTGAATTGAAGAACCACACCACTGTCAAAAGGTCCAGATACGACTTTATTCCAGTAAGGGTCAGAGAGACAATCAAAATCATATCCAACAGATTTCAGGGGTCCAAAAACTCCATCTTCATCATAGCTTGAGATAGAAAACAATGCATGTGGGAAAGATGTTAACTGTACCTTTAACCACTTGCCGACCGCCCCATGTATATATACGTCGGCAGAATGGCACGTACAGGCAAAACAACGTACCTGTACGTGCCATTCTTCTGGCGGCTGGGGGGTCCGATCGGACCCCCCCCCGTGGGCGGGGACGGTCGGCAATGCTTCAGGAGCGATCCAGGATGAGGGGACGGCCAGTGGTTTCTGGCCACCCCCTTGCTATCGCTCCTGGCGAATGAAAAGCTTCCCCTGTCTGTCTATTGTATAGACAGGCAGGCGGAAGTGATGTCACGCTCGGTGCGTCGGTCTATCTGACCGGGACGCCGAGGAGTGAACACACACAGGTTAGTGCACAAACAGTACACTGACACCAGTACACATAGGCACACAAATAACCCCCCTGTCACCCCCAGATCACCCCCCAGATCATCCCCTGCCCCCCCAGTCACTAATTGCAGTGATCATTTATTTACTGATCACTGCATTTAGTGTCAGTGTGACTGAAATAACTGTCAGGGCAGTTAGTTTTAGGCCCCTTTAGGTCTAATGTAGCCCCCTACCCCCCCCCCCCCCCCAATAAAGGTTTAACCCCCTGATTGCCCCTAGTTAACCCTTTCACCCCCTTTTGCCAGTGTCACTAAGCGATCGTTTTTCTGATCGCTGCATTAGTGTCACTGGTGCCGCTAGGTAGCCAGTTTTTTTTTTTTTAGGTTAACCGCCATGTTTATATAGGTTCATAAATAGGTTTATAGGTCAGGTACCCCCATATTATAACCTAAATAAAGGTTTTTAACCCCCTGATTGCCCCTAGAGTTAACCCTTTCACCAGTGATCACCGTATAAGTGTCACTGGTGACGCTGGTTAGCCAGTTAGTTATTTTGTTATTTAGGTTCCCCGTCAGGTTTTTATATAGCGTCAGGTACCCCCATATATTACCTAATAAAAGTTTTAACCCCCTGATTGCCCCTAGAGTTAACTCTTTCACCAGTGATCACCGTATAAGTGTCACTGGTGACGCTGGTTAGCCAGTTAGTTAATTAGGTTCCCCGTCAGGTTTTTATATAGCGGCAGGTACCCCCATATAGTACCTAATAAAGGTATCACCGTATAACTGTTACGGGTGACGCTGGCTAGTTAGTTTGTTTTTTATACTGTCAGGGCACCCGCCATTTATTACCCAATAACGGTTTAACCCCCTGATCGCCCGGCGGGTGATATCAATTAGGTTTTAGGGTCAAATAAGGTCTGCGTCACCCCAGGTCAGTGCCAGTACTGCAAACACCCACGCGCAAAGCATACACCTCCCTTAGTGGTACAGTATCTGAACAGATCAATATCTGATCTGATCAGATCTATACTAGCGTCCCAGCAGTTTAGGGATCCAAAAAACGCATTGTTAGCAGGATCAGCACAGATACCTGCTAGCACCTGTGTTTTCCCCCTCCGCCCAGCCCAGCCCACCCAAGTGCAGTATCGATCAATCACTGTCACTTACAAAACACTAAGCACACAACTGCAGCGTTCGCAGAGTCAGGCCTGATCCCTGCGATCGCTAAAAAAAAATTTTGTGGTAGCGTTTTGATTCAGTCACTAACAGTCAGGAGCTTTTTTACCTGTGAATCTCAAAAAAATAAAAAAAAACAAAAATAGTTGTCGTTTTATTGTTCTCTCTCTCTCTCTATTCTCTCTCTATTGTTGCTCTTTTTTTACTCCATTCTATTCTGCAATGTTTTATTATGTTTTATCATGCTTGCTTTTCAGGTATGTAATTTTGTTTACTGTGTTTTAGTGTTAAGCATTTTTTTGTTTTCAGGTGCGCCATTCAGTTGCAGCGCGGATTTATTTATCTTGACAGCAACAGCGTTTGCTCCCACGATACATAAAGCCGCGACTCCAACGCTGTAGGAGGTGATTTCACTACCACAGTTAAAAAAAAAGAGCATATATGCCGAAGCATGGGGGCAGCAGGGGCGGAGGAGCGATTGGCTCCTAATGCCACGTACATACGGTCGAAATTCCGACGGAGGCTTGCCCTGTGGAAAAGTCCGACCGTGTGTACACGGCATAACGTTTGCGGGAGGATGCCCCAATGCTTCGGCATATATAAATGGTGCATGTATGCCCATCATTAGAAGTGGGTGGATGAAGGGAGGTATTCTAACGGTGGGCATACCCACCAATCAATCTCTTTTTTTCGTTCAGCCAAGAGGCTGCATGAAAAAAAAAAGATTACAATATATGTCCAGTATGTTGCTGGACTTTGAAAGGTTATACCAGAATGATGCCTGCAGGTTTAGGTATCATCTTGGTATCATTCTTTTCAGCCAGTGATCGGCTTTCATGTAAAAGCAATTCTAGCGGGTAATTAGCCTCTAGACTGCTTTTACAAGCAGTGGGAGGGAATGTCCCCCCTCCCGGATATAAACCGCGCCATTGGGAAATTGGGAAAGCATTTTATCACACCAATCTTGGTGTAGTCAGATGCTTAGACCTCCTCTGTGAATCTAATGTGCTATCATGTAAAGGCTTTTAAAGGCTTTTAAAAATGTATGTAGTTTGTCGCCACTGCGTGTTTGTGCGCAATTTTAAAGCATGTCGTGTTTGGTATCCATGTACTCGGCCTAAGATCATATTTTTTATTTCATCAAAAATTTGAGCAATATAGTGTGTTTTAGTGCATTAAAATAAAAAAGTGTATTTTTTCCACAAAAAATGCGTTTGAAAAATCGCTGCGCAAATACTGTGTGGGAAAAAAAATGCAACACCCACCATTTTAATCTGTAGGGCCTTTGCTTTAACAATATATATAGTGTTTGGGGGTTCAACGTAATTTTCTTGCAAAAAAAAATATGTTTCATGTAAACAAAAAGTGTCAGAAAGGGCTTTGTCTTCAAGTGGTTAGAAGAGTGGGTGATGTGTGACATAAGCTTCTAAATGTTGTGCATAAAATGCCAGGACAGTTCAACCCCCCCCCCCAAATGACCCCATTTTGGAAAGTAGACACCCCAAGCTATTTGCTGAGAGCAATGTTGAGCCCATTAAATATTTTTTTTTTTGTCCCAAGAGATTGAATAATGAAAAAAAATATATATATATTTTTTTTTTTACAAAAAGTTGTCACTAAATGATATATTGCTCAAACATGCCATGGGCATATGTGGAAATACACCCCAAAATACATTCTGTTGCTTCTCCTGAGTACGGGGATACCACATGTGTGGGACTTTTTGGGATCCTAGCTGCGTACGGGACCCCAAAAACCAAGCACCGCCTTCAGGCTTTCTAAGGGTGTAATTTTTTTATTTCACTTCTCACTGCCAATCACAGTTTCGGAGGCCATGGAATGCCCACATGGCAAAAAACCCCCCAAAATGACCCCATTTTGGAAAGTAGACACCCCAAGCTATTTGCTGAGAGGTATGGTGAGTATTTTGCAGATCTCGCTTTTTGTCACAAAGTTTTGAAAATTGAAAAAAGAAAAAAAAAAATTTTTTTTCTTTACTTTCTTCATTTTCAAAAACAAATGAGAGCTGTAAAATACTCACCATGCCTCTCAACAAATAGCTTGGGGTGTCTACTTTCCAAAATGGGGTCATTTGGGGGGTTTGTGCTATTTTGGCATTTTATGGCCTTCGAAACTGTGATAGGTAGTGAGGAGTGAAATCAAAAATTTGCACCCTTAGAAATCCTGAAGGCGGTGCTTGGGTTTCGGGCCCCGTACGCGGCTAGGCTCCCAAAAAGTCCCACACATGTGGTATCCCCATACTCAGGAGAAGCAGCAAAATGTATTTTGGGGTGCAATTCCACATATAACTATGGAAAGTGTGAGCAATATATCATTTAGTGACAACTTTTTGAAAAAAAAAAATATTTTTTATTTTTGTCTTTATTCAATCACTTGGGACTAAAAAAAAAAATATTCAATGGGCTCAACATGCCTCTCAGCAAATAGCTTGGGGTGTCTACTTTCCAAAATGGGGTCATTTGGGGGGGTTTTGTACTTCCCTGCCATTTTAGCACCTCAAGAAATGGCAGTCATAAATTAAAAGCGGTGTAAATTCCAGAAAATGTACTATAGTTTGTAGACGCTATAACTTTTGCGCAAACCAATAAATATACGCTTATTGGCATTTTTTTTTTACTAAAGACATGTGGCTGAATACATTTTTTAAAATTGAGTTTACTAGATTTTTCTTATAACAAAAAGTATAAAATATCTTTTTTTTTTTCAAAATTTTCGGTCTTTTTCCGTTTATATCGCAAAAAAAAAAAAAAAAAAAATCACAGAGGCAATCAAATACCATCAAAAGAAAGCTCTATTTGTGAGAAGAAAAGGACGCACATTTTGTTTGGTTACAACATTGCATGACCGCGCAATTACCAGTTAAAGCAGTGCAGTGCGAAATTGAAAAAAGACCTCTGGTCCTTAAGCTGACAATTGGTCCGGGGCTGAAGTGGTTAAAAAAAATAAAATAAAAAATAAATGTGTCACTTTTATTCCTATTACAAGGAATGTAAACATCCCTTGTAATAGAAAAAAAGCATGACAGGTCCTCTTAAATATGAGATCTGGGGTCAAAAAGACCTCAGATCTCATATTTACACTAAAATGCAATAAAATAAAAAAAATTGTCATTTGAAAAAAAATAAATAAATAAATAAATTAAAAAAATTGGCCCTTTAATAGCTATGGGCGGAAGTGACGTTTTGATGTCACTTCCGCCCTGCAATGTCATGGAGACGGGTCACTCGTCTCCATGCCCAGCCCAGCAGAAGGAACCGGTTGCCTCCGCCGTTGCCTCCAGTAAGCGACGGGGGGCAACGAATCGCGCGGGGGGGGGGGGGGGGGTAGCGAATCTGCCACAGAGACCACTTTTATCTTGAAGTGGACCGCCGGCCGAACAAGAGGATACCGGGGTTATGTTAGTTAGCTGCTGCCATAACAACGATATCCCCCGTCTACTTTGAGGACGTATATCGGTGAAGTACGCGATATAATACTTATATCTATGTATTAATTTGTCTAGTCCCTATAATGTTGTTAGTCTGTTAAACCTATGAGCGCATGCTACGGTTAATATCACAATAATACGAGGTTAGCTATGAAACCAAGCACACGGCTTCATAATAATCAAATCTTGTTTATTTCCCAAGGAAATGCGAAAGCTAACGTGTATCAAAAGGGGGTTACACAATTACATAACATACAGCAAGGCTACAGCACAATGATATAATATACAGTTAAAATACAATATAATGATCTACTTATCGTGACCCTTCGCAGCTGAGCTCCAGATGGAATTAAGAGGATCAGTTGTGTGTGCAAACCCTTTTTGTCAATCACACCTCAATCACAGCACCTCCCACTGCCCAGCTGGTATACGCCTCCATGTATTCTGATTGTACTGCCAGAAGTGGTCTCTGGGGGGCAGCGTCTGTCCAGAATTGCACTTAATCCGACTGCTGTCTAATCTTGGAATTGCGATCTCTGATAGCCCATAATTAGTCTTTGTGAAGCCCAGACAGATAGGAGCCGCCATTCATCACGTACAATAGCCCTAGACTCATGACAATATGAGGTGTAACTGGTTTCATTCCACCAGAGAGGGGGGGGGTGTATCTTGTAGATGTGGGGATCCCAGATTGAATCCAACATATGCCGCTTTGCGCCTCAACAGGCGCATAACACCCTTCTTCCGACCCAGCTCCTATTGAACAGTCCATAACTGTTTTCTCCCTGACATGCGTTTCCAAATCAGTACCCATAGAACAGTCCTTGACTTCCTTAACGTGCTGTGGTTTTTCAACCTGTGCAGCAACAGCTCCTATGGAACAGTCCATAATGGTCTTATTGTGTCATGCTTTCCAACACGCTCCGCTTTGCCACTTAGTGACACACCACCATCCTTCTTCAGTGACAGCTTCCATGTCACCCTTCTGTGTCTTTGGTAACTTCAGGACGAGATGCAGTACAGGCACGGGGTGCTCATTCACTCACCATTCACCATCACACATTCAGGGTAACACATCACCCAGCTTTCCAACACAGAGTCTCGAGGAGGGCCTTTCGCCCATGTTACTAGCCTAAAATACACCTTTATCACACTACACCATAACATAAATCAACTTCTTATCATACTATATACATATATCTGTATCCCATCCCTTTATGCGCCCCGCTCCCAGTCCTATAACCCTTTACTGTACATATGGGTCGGGATTAGGCAGGCTTGCTTACAGCGGTATTGCAGGGCCCTGACTTGGCAGCAAGGTCTCTAATTTGAACACAGAGACCCTACCGTCAATTCGTCCCTCAACTCGCATAGACAAATGGGAGATCCTTCTATATAAATATCGAGTGTAATCACACATATAAATCTGCAAAAATGACACAAAAACACACAATTCCATCCCTGTGCCTGGATTTCAGAGACCATGCCCAGGGTATACCATGCACCTCTACCTATGGTTAGGTTCAAGGAACCTTCCAGTTTTATGACTAGCGTTACATCGGTATTCTTTAGGACAAAGAAATAAACTCGTCTATGCCCCAAATGACACCCAGGTGTCTCCTCCCCAGCAATGATCCCTGAAATAACTTCCCAACATTTGTACGTTCACCACCATGATGTATTGACCTGGCATACAAAGGACATCATGGTCATACTTCCGACCGAAGGAAGTATCAATCCTGCTTCCATCTCCTCTGATCACATATGGGTGATTTAGCCTCAAATGCGACAAGATAGAATCCCCAATCAGTAAGCCCATTGATGCCACCAAACATACAGACCAAGTCCGCACTTCTGTATATGGGATCATACAGCCTAACACCTTTCACCATCCAAACTGGTACAGCCCATCCAGGCATTCGACCACCATTTTGGATTAGTGTAGGCGACGTGTTTTGGCAGAGTCTTACTGAGCGGTGATGCTAACTCATCAGGCCACTTCCCTTTATACAGAGATTGCACAATCAGCTTGATGCTGGTTGACACTTCCGTCCGCCACTGCGTGTACGCCAGAGCCCATGACCGATTTCCATCCTGTACCCTCACACCCTCCACCAACCTCTCAATATGGTTCACCAAATCTGGAGCTAATTTACCCTGGGTATTTTGTGAATGTTATTAAGGATGCCACCAATCTCTCTGAGTAACAAAGTCCCGCTCAAGCTATGGCTGAGAGTTTGTTCCTCAGGATACCGATGTCTACTCCATTACCAACACCCATCCCAGCTCCTATTCCCCCAATATAGTGCTGAATACATGCCTCCTCTTGTGGTTACTCCTCAGAGATAAGCATCCTGCACGCACCTTATTCTGTGTCCGCACATCACATTCAGAGTATACTCAGCAAATATAGGGTAATAGGTTTTATCAACCACTGTGAGATGTTGCAGCGCCATGTGGTGAAGGCATACTGTACTCTGGTAGTCAGCGTTTGCTCCCTTTATCTATCGGAGCATGCTCCTGTGTGTATACACTGGCATTCCCTGTGCAGGGTTTCAACTTCTCAGGTGAGACCTCAACCAGGCGCATCTCCCCCATACAAGGAAATGTTCACCCCATTGATGTGTCACCTGACACCCTCTAGTCCGGCCAACAGACACCTTATTATGTATAAGTGCCCGCCTCCTGGGTACCTGCACCATATAAACTCCGTTACGTCAATACATGTCATACATTACACAACTTTTCTTATTTCAACTCCTCCCTCCAACAAAAACATATATATTTTACATTTTCATGTTCTGATGGATTGGATGTGTTATGTTCCTTCCCCCAACCTCCAACCCATTGTATGTATATTAATAACACGTTTGCATTCATCAGGAGAGAGTCCAGCAAAAAAAAAAAAATGTTTCAAGTCTTATTGATAGGCACAGTCTTTCAGATTCAGCACCAGATCATCCATAGGAAAAGAAAAAGTGTTAAAGTGAATCTTTTTGTTTGTCCCATCTCTCCTGATATTTAGTAGAATACATTTGGAGCGTGGTATGGCACAGACAAACTGCCAACCAGATGATCATCTGTCATCCATTTTCCAGAACCTTTCCAATCTCGCTCCACCAGGATTCTGGAATTGAAAAACAAGAGCAGAATCAAATTCTTATCCATAATATCTGCTTGCTTATTATATTTACTCCTATTTCCCTCCTTGGAACTCAGGAACTTAGTATTCCTGGCTTCTGCAATTTGACCAAACTATCAAAAACAACCATGACCTCTTTAGGCAGAACTCACTCTAAAATGGATCCCCATGGTATGGTCAAAACATTCAAAACAGACGTCAATGTTGTTTCTCAAAAATTCTAAAATTAAAACACTAAAAAAAAACAATGCATTTATCTTTATCTTCAAGATGTATGCACTAATCCCCTTTCAGGTGTACAAAGCCCTAAACCTTTTGGAGCTTTTTACACCTGAACAAAACAACAATAAAATAGCTGACTAAGCCAATACCCAAAAACAAAAAAAAAATATGTTTTTTTTTTTTCCAAAAAAAAAAAATTTTTTAAAAAAGAATAAACATTAAAAGTCTGGCCATTATCACCCAAGAACAACATGACAAGACAACCACCATACAACAATGACAAACACTCAACTTTTAATTAAAGACATCCATGGATTTTCTCCTGAGAAGAGTACATGTTTCTTTTTTTTATCTGAAAGACAATAAGTTAATGGGAAAAACAACACAAACAAAACATTTGTAACTTCATCACAACATTTGCTACCTCATTTGTAACTCTTTAGTTTTGTCAGATTATTGTTTAAATGTTTTCATTGTTTGCAAACAATTACTAATTAATGAGCTCATGGTACCATGTGATAATCGATTATGCATTTACAATAACCTAACCCCCGTGTTGGTCTCACTTTTGCCGCGTACACACGTGCGGACTTTTGCCGGCGGACCTAGTCCAGCGGACAATCCCGCGGGACTTTCCAGCTAGGTCCGCTGGACTTTCCGAGGGTGTGGACTTGCCCACACACGCACGGACTTCTCCAGCGGATAATCCGCCGGCCAAAAGTCCGCAGGACTTTTGAAAATGAACGGACTTGCCCACACACGGAGCAGTCCGTTCATTTCGAACGTAACTTCAGGTTACGTAGCTAGCGTAGGCAGTAAATGCCACCGCGCTAGCTCCGCAAGCTGGCATGGATTTAAAGGGAATCCCCACGCCGAAAAAACGGCGTGGGGGTTCCCCCCAAATCCATGTCAGACCCTCATCCGAGCACGCAGCCTGGCAGGCCAGGAAAGGGGTGGGGACGAACGAGCGCCCCCCCCTCCTGAGCCGTACCAAGCCGCGTGCCCTCAACATGGGGGGTGCCCTGGGGAAAAGGGGGGCCGTGCGGCCCCCCCCACCCCAAAGCACCTTGTCCCCATGTTGATGAGGACAAGGGCCTCTTCCCGACAACCCTGGCCGTTGGTTGTCGGGGTCTGCGGGCGGGGGCTTATCGGAATCTGGGAGCCCCCTTTAATAAGGGGCCCCCCAGATACCGGCCCCCCACCCTATGTGAATGAGTATGGGGTACGATGTACCCCTACCCATTCACCTAAGGTGTAAAATGTAAAGTAAAAAAAAACATCCACACTTTTGAAAAAATAGTTTATTGCACTGCTCCGGGGGTCTTCTTCCGTCTTGGGGGTCTTCTCGCCGGACTCCCCCGCCATTTACCAAGCTCTTTTACCGAGCGGGGGAAGTCCGGCTACCTTCTTCGTCGTCGCCGCCGTCTGGGGGTCTCGATCCGCCTTCGGGGGTCTTCTTCCGTCTTGGGGGTCTTCTCGCCGGACTCCCCCGCCATTTACCAAGCTCTTTTACCGAGCGGGGGAAGTCCGGCTACCTTCTTCGTCGTCGTCGCCGTCGTCTGGGGTTCTCGATCCGCCTTCGGGGGTCTTCCGGGGGTCTCTTCTGTTCTTGCGGCAGTCGTCGTCTTCCGCGCCGCCGGCGCCTTGTCCTTCTACTTGTCCTTCTTCTTGTTCTTCTTCTTCCGATGTTGACCCGACGCTGTCTCTGCCCGGAATGCCTGTGCCGCTCTGCGCTGAGACTTATATAGGGACATGGGGGACAGGGTCACATGTTCATGTCACATGGTGACCCCGCCCCCTTGCGATGTCACAGTCCCATCATCCTCCGGGACTGTGACAACACAAGGGGGCGGGGTCACCATGTGACATGTGACCCTGTCCCCCATGTCCCTATATAAGTCTCAGCGCAGAGCGGCACAGGCATTCCGGACTTCCCCCGCTCGGTAAAAGAGCTTGGTAAATGGCGGGGGAGTCCGGCGAGAAGACCCCCAAGACGGAAGAAGACCCCCGAAGGCGGATCGAGACCCCCAGACGGCGGCGACGACGAAGAAGGTAGCCGGACTTCCCCCGCTCGGTAAAAGAGCTTGGTAAATGGCGGGGGGAGTCCGGCGAGAAGACCCCCAAGACGGAAGAAGACCCCCGGAGCAGTGCAATAAACTATTTTTTCAAAAGTGTGGGTGTTTTTTTTTTACTTTACATTTTACACCTTAGGTGAATGGGTAGGGGTACATCGTACCCCATACTCATTCACATAGGGTGGGGGGCCGGTATCTGGGGGGCCCCTTATTAAAGGGGGCTCCCAGATTCCGATAAGCCCCCGCCCGCAGACCCCGACAACCAACGGCCCGGGTTGTCGGGAAGAGGCCCTTGTCCTCATCAACATGGGGACAAGGTGCTTTGGGGGGGGGGGGGGCCGCACGGCCCCCCTTTCCCCAGGGCACCCCCCATGTTGAGGGCACGCGGCCTGGTACGGCTCAGGAGGGGGGGGGGCGCTCGTTCGTCCCCACCCCTTTCCTGGCCTGCCAGGCTGCGTGCTCGGATGAGGGTCTGACATGGATTTGGGGGGAACCCCCACGCCGTTTTTTCGGCGTGGGGATTCCCTTTAAATCCATGCCAGGTCACGGAGCTAGCGCGGCGGCAGTAACTGCCTACGCTAGCTACGTAACCTGAAGTCACGTGCTAAATGAACGGACTTGCCGATGAGCGGCAAGTCCGTTCATTTCAAAAGTCCCGCGGACTTGCCCACTAACGGCGGGATTGTCCGCTGGACTGCCAAGTCCAGCGTATAATTTTAAAACAAAACTTAAAACTTTGGTCCGCCGGACTTTGGCGCCAAAAAGTCCGCCGGCGCCCACACACGAGGGGATTATCCGCTGGACTTCAGTCCAGAGGATAATCCCGCGGGATTGTCCCTTCGTGTGTACGCGGCATTTGACGGACCTGCAAACAAAACACAAATGTTTAGTATCCAAACCTGTTCTCTCCCTGATTTCTGGAAAAGGAACACAAAGACAATGATTAAACACGATTATCATGACAATTGACTTTAAGTGCCCCAAGCCTCTTCCCATTAATTGTACTGCTAGGGGAACACCTACAAGCAAAAAAAAATAAAAATTACAAACATTAAAACTAAAACAAAAATGAATAAAAAAAAATAAAAAATGAAAATTGAGAAAAAAAAAATGAATAAAAAAACAAAATATGAAAAAATAATTCATAATAAAAAAAAAACATTAAAATGAAAAATTAAAAAAAATTAATGAAAAAAAAATAAAAATTAATAATAAAGAAAATAAAAAATAAAATAATAAAAAATTCATAAAAAATTAATAAAACATTAAACCTTATATATAAAAAATTACAAAAATACTTAAAACCTTATTCATAGGAAGGAAACTTTGATCAGAGTATTTTTAACATACTTGCAGCTGACTAAGTGCTGCTAGCATTGCTTCCCCCAGTGCTATGTTTGTATAACCATGCGGCTACTTCCATTTTGATTTTATGCAACTGTCCTACATATTGCTTTTCAGTTTGTAGACTCCGTAATTGGGTCTTAACGAGGAATTGGGTTTGCTTACTATGGGCTCCATGCTTTGGATTGCTACCCCACTTGGCCGAATAACATTCATAATGCCTTGGGGTAGTTTTCAGGTATGATCTTTTTTTGATATCGTTATTCGCCCAACAATACTTTGCGATGTGACCTCCCCTTTTACACAAACAACATTTTAGCTCTGGCTTCCCTGCATAGGCACTTTTTTTAACATCTTGTGCTGGAAATTCACATTGCTGGATAATATTACTGTGATTGGAATGAACAGACTTTACACTTTCATCGTCTGAGGAGTCATCAGAAGTTTCCATTTCAACTCCTGAATCAATTTCCAGCGCAGTTATCACGTTTGTATTTACGTCTCCAACATTGATTCCCATCATAGTAATATGATTTGCAGCAACAATAGCATACGGGTTTTCTTTATGTTCCACTTGTATTTTTGCACACTGAGCATGTGCGGAGGGTACCTCCACCATTGCATCTTCGGCTATTGTATGTTTGGAGGATAAATCCATTATGGCTGCCTGTGCACCCTGTAATTCCTCCTTAAGCATTGTGATAACCTGCAAATTCTCAGCCTCCCTTTGATTCAAAAAGACGATGCAACCTTCTCTTAACTCACACATTTTCCCTAATTCATGTAATCTCTGTTCCAATTCGCCTTTTTCCGTCACTAATTGTTCAATCTGCCTACGCGCTTGTGCATCTGCATTTTCAACCCTAATTAATATATCTTTTGTTATATTTTGTAGCTGCTGCATGAATTGCTTTCTTTCATTTATCCATTCTGATTCTTTCTGTTCAGAAATATTCTTCATCTTAAGAAGCATGCCTATCAAATTTGCTACCCTCTGTTTTCTGCCTTTTTTTGATTTATTACTTATAAGGCTGTTATGTGTATTACATTGTGTCAAAAGTTCATTAAATTGTTGTGTCAACCCACCTTCTTGTGTAGATTGAAATCTAATAGCCCCATGTTTAGCCATGAATAGCTCGATGGCCTCCATTGATATGCTAATTAGCAATCTTGTCCACACGAGAGACAATTTTCAGTTCTGGGTGTCTTTGATTACCAGGACTCAAAACAAAAATACATTAGTCTGTGGATTCTGTGTAAAAATACATTCTACACGCCTTTGTGGGGTGCCATATGAAGTACGCGATATAATACTTATATCTATGTATTAATTTGTCTAGTCCCTATAATGTTGTTAGTCTGTTAAACCTATGAGCGCATGCTACGGTTAATATCACAATAATACGAGGTTAGCTATGAAACCAAGCACACGGCTTCATAATAATCAAATCTTGTTTATTTCCCAAGGAAATGCGAAAGCTAACGTGTATCAAAAGGGGGTTACACAATTACATAACATACAGCAAGGCTACAGCACAAGGATATAATATACAGTTAAAATACAATATAATGATCTACTTATCGTGACCCTTCGCAGCTGAGCTCCAGATGGAATTAAGAGGATGAGTTGTGTGTGCAAACTCTTTTTGTCAATCACACCTCAATCACAGCACCTCCCACTGCCCAGCTGGTATACGCCTCCATGTATTCTGATTGTACTGCCAGAAGTGGTCTCTGGGGGGCAGCGTCTGTCCAGAATTGCACTTAATCCGACTGCTGTCTAATCTTGGAATTGCGATCTCTGATAGCCCATAATTAGTCTTTGTGAAGCCCAGACAGATAGGAGCCGCCATTCATCACGTACAATAGCCCTAGACTCATGACAATATGAGGTGTAACTGGTTACATTCCACCAGAGAGGGGGGGTGTATCTTGTAGATGTGGGGATCCCAGATTGAATCCAACAATCGGCGTGCGGCGGTCCGGAAAGTTGTCAGATTTGGGTGGTTCCAGTATCAAGTCTTATCAGTGCATGGAAGAACAGTGAAGTGGATGACTTCCCTACAGGGCCAATCATACCCGGAGTCAGGTCTCGGAAGTTGGTGCCATCATGTTTTCGGATTGAATCGAACACCACCATACGAGCCGGCATGTTAACTCCCATGGCGAACGTCTCTGTGGCAAACAGGATCTGAGAGAACAAAGCACAGCTTAGAATAATCAAACTTTATTACAGTTGACATTTTCTGAAACAAACATGCCTGTTTTACATCAAAATACATCAAGGTACTAAAAAACAAAAAAACAACACACTTGCACACTGGTATAAAAAAATAAAAAGGTAAGATATACTTATCGAAAGTAACCCAGAGCCTCCAGAGTCTGCTACCAGGGGCGGCCACTAGAGGGAGTGCATGGATTAGACAAGCAGAAAACATCTGCTTTTTTGGGCCACAGATATATCACGGATATTGCATACAATACCGTATATACTCGAGTATAAGCCAAGTTTTTCAGCACTTTTTTTGTGCTGAAAATGCCCCCTTGGCTTATACTCGAGTCAAGCACAGAGAATGACATTTTCTGACCCGACTTTGGGGCCCGTATCTCGGGGCCAATTGGTGATAGGAATACCAAATTTGGATATGTTGTAGTGATAGTTCCACTGGGTTTGCATGTGGGGTTTCCTAGCACCAAGTGGCCCCGAGATACAGGGGCCCCCAAAGTTGGTCAACTGTGTCCATCTGCAGCAATGTAATTTCGGGACCCTTTGAGTCCAGAGACCCCAATTTCTGCCTGCAGCTAGGGAGCATTTAGGAACCCTTAACCGCTTCCCGACCGCCTCATGTAGATATACGTCTACAGAATGGCACGGGCAGGCAAAAGCACGTACGGGTACGCCCCCTTTAAGTTGCCTGCCCGTGGGTCGCGCGCGCGCCGCCAGCGGCGCGCTCGCGACCCGGTCGGGAGCTCCGTGACCACGGCCGCGGGACCAGCGGACCCGATCGCCGCTGGTATCCCGCGATTGGGTTACGGAGCTGAAGAACGGGGAGAGGTTTGTGTAAACAAACCTCTCCCCGCGCTTCCTACTCTGCCTGTCATTGATCGGCTGTTCCCTGTCATCGGGAAAGCCGATCAATGACGTCAGACGTACAGCCACGCCCCCCTACTGTAAAAAAAAACACAACACGTCACACTGACTCCTCCCCGCCCCCTAGTGGTTAACTCCTTCACTACAACTGTCATTTACATAGGAATCAGTGCTATTTAAATAGCACTGATTTCTGTATAAATGACAAATGTCCCAAAAATGTGTCAAAAATGTCCGATGTGTCCGCCATAATGTCGCAGTCACAATAAAAATCGCTGATCACCGCCATTACTAGTAAAAAAAAAATATTAATAAAAATGCTATAAAACTATCCCCTATTTTGTAAACGCTATAACTTTTGCGCAAACTAATCAATAATCGCTAATTGCGATTTTTTTTACCAAAAATATGTAGAAGAATACGTATCGGCCTAAACTGAGGACAAAAAAATGTTTTTTTATATATTTTTTGGGGATATTTATTATAGCAAAAAGTAAAAAATATTGAATTTTTTTCAAAATTGTCGCTCTATTTTTGTTTATAGCGCAAAAAATAAAAACCGCAGGGGCGATCAAATACCACCAAAAGAAAGCTCTATTTGTGGGAAAAAAAGGACGCCAATTTTGTTTGGGAGCCACGTCGCACGACCGCGCAATTGTCAGTTAAAGCGACGCAGTGCCGAATCGCAAAAAGGGGCCTGGTCCTTTGGCTGCCAATTGGTCCGGGGCTGAAGTGGTTAACTACCAAGTTTGAAGTTCGGGGGACCTATGGCTGCAAATGGGCACAGTGAGGCTGCAAATGGGCATTGTTGACCCTCTTTTCCACTTACAGTAGCTGCGCATTTCTCACCCTAGGCTTATACTCGAGTCAATAAGTTTTCAAATTTTTTTTGTGGTAAAATTAGGTGCCTCGGCTTATATTCGGGTCGACTTATACTCGAGTATATACGGTAAATTAAAGACTTTCGTTCTGCTATTTTTTCAGGTATGCAGAGTATTGGAATTGTTCCATCAACTGCTGCCATTATATGTTTACTTTACGATTGGCAAGAATTTAGTTTCTTTGGAAATTCTGTAGAAAAAAAAAAAGTAATCAGTACTTTGACTCATCTTTGTTTACTTGGGGAAAATAGGATTTTTTGTACTCACTGTAAAATCCTTTTCTCTGTAGTTCACCGACTGACACAGCTTCTCTCTTAGACCATTGGGTTGTTATGCCACCTTCAGGAGAAGACTAGGCATTACATGTTAACATGTGATAATAAAACTAGAACTTTCTAGTTCCGCCCAAGGGGCGGTCCCTTAGGTAACAACCCCACAGCATGCTATTACAGCCTCAGTACATCAACAAGCAGTGTAACGTAGACAAAAATAGGAGGGGCGGGTGCTGTGTCAGTCGGTGAACTACAGAGAAAAGGATTTTACGGTGAGTACAAAAAATCCTATTTTCTCTTACATTCACCGACTGACACAGCTCCTCTCTTAGACCATCGGGACGTCCCCAAGCAGTGCCAAAACGAGGGGTGGGAAAACAGCATAAAAACTTCACCCACCATGGCATGTGGGAACTAGTATAACTTTACCCACAAAAAAACAACAGCGTGTGGGAACCAAAACACTTTGTTACCCACAAAAAACAAACAGAGTGATCCTCAACTGGGAGTCACTACCTTCAAACCGCCTCAGAACTGCGGTAACAAATGCAACAGTGCATTTACTTAAGGTCCTGTGTTTTTACCAAAAAAACAGGAAAAAATTTAAGTGTAATTGCAATTATACGGCTGCCTGCAAAACTTTGCTGCCAAAACAGGCATCAGCCGATGCACTGACATCTACCTTGTAGAATTTTGTAAAGGTGTGAACAGACGACCAAGTCGCCGCTTTACACACTTGAGCGACAGACGCTTGATGTCGGAAGGCCCAAAACGTTCCAACTGCCCTTGTAGCGTGGGCTGTGACCGGAAAGGGGGGCACCTGCCCCTTCAAGGCGTAGGCCTGTACTACAATCTGTCTGATCCACCTGGAAATGGTGGCCGACGAGACCGCCATGCATTTTTTCGGACCAGCCACCAAAACAAACTTCCTGGCGAGTCTGACTTCCAAAAAGGGACTAGTAGCAGACAAATACACCATCAGAGCCCGAACCACGTCCAGGGAATGAAGGGCCACCTCTTTAGGATGTGTCGATTTAGGACACAAAGATGGTAACACAATGTCTTCATTGATGTAGAACGCCAAAACCACCTTCGGCAGAAAAGCAGGTTGCGGACGCAACACCACCTTATCCTTGTGGATAACCAGAAAGGGCGACTTGCAAGACAAGGCTGCCAGCTCCAAAACCCTCCTAGCCGGAGTAATGGCCACTAGAAAGACCACTTTCTGGGAAAGAGTCAACAGAGGGATCTCCCTGATCTCTTCAAATGACGGTTTTTGAAGTGCCGATAACACCAGGTTCAAAAGCCAAAGCTGATATGTGTCCCTTAAATGGTGCTTAAAGCCAGTTTCTGGTCTACTCCTTGCTGTAGAAACAACATGATCCTGGATATAGAAAAGGCGCACGGATGCCAACTTTTCTCCTCACACATGGAGATGTAGGCCTTCCAGGTACGATGATATATCTTCCGAGAAGAAGATTTCCGTGCTGTCAACATAGTTGGAATCACCGAGTCCGAAAGACCCCGGTTCCTCAACACCTGGCTATTAATAGCCATGCCGTTAAAACCAGCGATGGTAAAGCAGGATGGAGGTTTGGACCTTGAGACAAACAGGGCCTCTCGTAACGGCAGTCGCCATGGGGCGTCCGCCACCAGGCACACTAGGTCTGCATACCAGGGACGCTGGGGCCAATCTGGGGCAATCAGTATTACTGGAATCCCCCTGGCCTCCACTCTGCGGAGCAGACGTGGTAACAGTTTCAGCGAAGGAAAGGCATAGATCAGCTGGTACTGATCTCACGGAGCCACCGTCTGACGCATCTGCCCAAGGATCTCTTGTCCTGGACACGAATCTCTGCACCTTTCGATTGAGACAGGAGGCCCAAAGATCCACGTCTGGTGTGCCCCCTCACAGGCCCAGTAGGCTGAACACCTCCGGATGCAACTCCCATTCTCCTGGGTCCAGCATCTGGCGACTTAGATAGTCCGCCTACCAGTTCGCCACTCCTGGGATGTAAATGGCCGACAGGGCCGGTACATGTCCCTCTGCCCACTGAAGGATGTGAGCGACCTCCCGTGCGGCTGAGCTTCTTGTTCCTCCATGGTGATTGACGTATGCCACCACCATGGCGTTGTCTGACTGGATCCTGATCGGACGCTCTTGAAGTCTTATCAACCTTATCAATGTGAAGAGGCCTAGCCTGATCGCTCTCAGCTCGAGTAGATCGATCTACAACTTGGATTCCTCCACCGACCAGAGGCCCTGGGTCAACTGAACTCCCATTACTCCACCCCAGCCGGTTAGGCTGGCGTCCGTTGTGATCACCGTCCATTTCAGAGGTAGGGACGACTTCCCGGACCGAAGTGCCGGGGACCTCAGCCACCAGAGCAGGGAATCCCTGACTAACTGGCTCACTTGAATCTGCCGATCCAGAGACAACGGAGATTTGTCCCACTTTGTCAAGATCTCCTTCTGCAAGACTCTGGTGTGAAACTGGGCATACGGTACTGCCTCGAAGAAGGCCACCATGAGTCCCAGGACTCGCATGCAGAAGCGTAGCGACGACCACTTGTGGTTCATCAGCAGTTTTACCGCGGCTCTGCGTCTGCAGCTTGTCTGAAGGGAGAAAACACTCTCGCTTCCATGAAGTCAAGCAGTAAGCCTAGGTACTCCAAACGCTGAGTCGGTACAATCACCGACTTTTTTAGGTTCAACAGCCACCCAAATTCCTGCAGGATCTGCATGGTGATCGCCACATCCTCCTCTAACTCTGAGGCGGAAGATGCTCTCAAGATCGTCTAGGTATCCCACGATCGCGATCCCACATTGTCGCAGCAACGCCAAAACAGGAGCCAATACCTTGGTAAAGACTTGGGGGGCTGATGCCAAACCAAAGGGGAAAGCCAAACTGGTAGTGTGTTTCCCCAACTGCAAACCGCAGAAACCTCTGATGCTGAAGGCATATGGGTATGTGCAGGTACGCATCCTGGATGTCCAAAGACGCCAGGGGGTCCCCTTGATGGAGTGCAGCGACTACTGAGCGAACTGATTCCATCCTGAACCTCTGTACTTTTACAAAGTAATTGAGGGCTTTTAGGTCCAAGATTGGACGTACCCCTTCCTTTTTGGGGACTACAAACAGGTTTGAGTAGAACCCCTGGAAACGTTCTGATTCTAGGACAGGTACTATCACCCCGCGACTCAGCAGGTCCCTTGCCGCCCCCAATAGGGCCTCCCGGCGAGCCACGAATATGGGTATGCTGGAGGGAAGAATCTGTTTTGTGGCCAAGAGAGGAACTCTATCTTGTAGCCTGAGGAAATCAGATCACAGACCCATTGGTCAGACAGCCGAGAGACCCACCGGGCTGCAACTCCCGAAGGCGACCTCCCACCTGCGTTGCAGGCAGGGGCAAACCTTCATGCGGTAGCGCTTTTGCTCGCAGGCTTGTTAGGCTTGCGGTTCCAGGGACGCTTTTGTCCTTCGGAGGTCGTCCTGTCGGGCTGGGGATGCTTAGCCGAAGCCCCGGGTGGACGAAAAAGGCAGTTGTGAGGGGAAAATGAGGGCCCTTGCCTACGGCGTGGCTCCTTAGCCTTCCTGGCCTGTGGGAGTAGTTTACTCTTACCACCTGTGGCATTTTCAATAATGTCATCTAATGAGGCTCCAAAGAGCTGGTCGCCAAGGAAGGGACGATCCGTCAGGGCTTTTATAGATGCCTGGTCAGCAGACCAGCATTTTAGCCAAATCAGGCACCTCAGCACCACTGCTGACACTAAAGCCCTGGATAACAGAGGGAGAGTATCCAGGGCCGCGTCACAAATGTACTTAAGGCCTTGCACTAATTGGTCTGCTAGTTCCACGCAGACAGGAGAAGCCTGTTGCTCTCCCAATTCGCGGTGCAAAAGTTTTGCCCACTCAGTGAGTGTCTGAGACACAAGTGCGGATGCCAGTACTGGTCGCATTGCTGACCCCACAGCCGTAAACAAGGAACGAGCCACTGCCTCGGCCTTCCTGTCCGTGGGATCCTTAAAAAGGCAGGATTTCCCTCTACTGGGATTGTGGTTACTTTGTTTAACCCGGAAACTGGGGGGTCCACGACCGGAGGAGCCGACCATTTTTTGAGAAGGCTCTCCTCAAAGGGGTAACACACCGCCATGTATTTGGGGACCGAAAAGGTCTGCTGCGGTCGCCCCCATTCCTTGTAAATGAACTCATCAAAATAAGTCAGATACGGGAACACCCTAGGTGAATGGGCTGGCTTATGGGACCCAAAAGGGACCGCTACATCAGCAGAGGGATCTGCTGGCTCCTGAATCTTCAGGGTATCATGCACAGCTGTGATAAGTGCTCCAACAAGCGCTTTGTCCCGCACGGACCCGGACAGGGACTCATCCTCACTGTCCGATCGGTCCTGGTCAGCGTCATCTGAAACGACAGAACAGGGGTCACTAGCCTCAGCAGGGCCAGAGTCTGCGTCAGAGCTCTCCCCGGAGGACGGGGGGGCAGGGGCCGTTTACCACCTTTGCGCCCACGCACCGCCTCCATCTTGACAATGAACGAATTGAGGACCGCCGACAAGGCGTCCAGAGGCACTGCACTGTCTGCAGGTGAACCGGTTGCAATTGCCTGGATTTCGGGGGAAGAAACACCAGTTTCTGAAGCCAAGCTGACCCTACCCTGTCTGCCACCTGTTGGGGACTTAGGACAGTGATGGTCCCACCTTCCTAACTGCTGCTGGCTGAGGGGCTCTTTCCCGCAGGACTCACCACCCTGACTGGTTCTGCGCCATCCAGCTAATAGTACCTGTATCCTGTGTCAGCTCCCAGATGCATAGGAGACCACACCGCGCTGTGCAGAGCTGCTCTGAATGGCACTGACAAAAAAAAAAAGTGTTCAGGCTTCAAGAAAATGGCCGCCGAGTGTCCAGTATAAAGGACACAATCACAGGGAAAATGGCCACCGGACTACAGTAAAATGGAGACAGAGCATGCTGCTCCCTGGTCACACCAAAAATGGCCGCCGAACACTGTATGCAATGAAGGACAGTGAAACAACAAGCAGAGAAATGGCGGCAAACAGCGCTACAGCGATCAGCAGACACAGCCTCCAGACACCCAGGGGAGAGACCTACAGACAACCAAGGCACAGCTACCCAGCGCAGTCCCCACATCAGGTGAGAGCCCCCTGGGGAGCCCCTGTCTATGGCACACACACCGCTCAGCAGCCCATGCAGCATCCCCCACAGGGAAGGGGGGAGAGGAAGGATAGGGACAGGGAGAGAAGAGAGGGAGGCGAGGGACCCCCGAATCGACCTCCCAGGGAATGTCCAGCTGCTCAGCCCCACCGAGGCAGGGAGAGCTGTACTTACCAGTCCTGAAGAGCTGGGAGACATTCCATTGCAGAACTACTCACTAATCAGTATAGGGTAGCTGCTGGCCCGGCATACTGTGACGCAGACATCAGTAGCCCGGTCATATGTATGCCCCGGAGCATAAAAGCTCACCGACCACCTCTGGAGCTGAGGTTTCGTCGTGGCTTGCCGAGCCGTAGCTGCGACCTGCACACGCTCGATGGCCGGACTGGGGAGACTACAAGGATAAGGGTATCCAGCCTGTCACCCAGCCGGCTGTTGATAGCAGATCACAGGATCTAACATCTTGCGCAAAAACCAAGCTTCTGCAGAAACAGACAGACCGATGGGCCCATCAGGGTTCCTAGGTCTTTCTCCTTCACTAGGCAAAATAAAACTGAGGCTGCAGTAGCATGCTGTGGGGTTGTTACCTAAGGGACCGCCCCTTGGGCGGAACTAGAAAGTTCTAGTTTTATTATCACATGTTAACATGTAATGCCTAGTCTTCTCCTGAAGGTGGCATAACAACCCAATGGTCTAAGAGAGGAGCTGTGTCAGTCGGTGAATGTAAGAGAAAAGTGCATTTTATATACAACTATATAAATCAGACTAAAATGAGGGACAAATGAGGAGGAATGAAGGACAGAGGGACATTGCTCCAAATCAGGGACAGTCCCTCGAAATCAGGGACAGTTGGGAGCTATGCATTCCAGATGCTTTTTTTCTGTTTTTTTTTTTTTTCACTGTACTGTGCCTTTTTGATGCATTCCAGTGCGGTATGCATTTTACCGTGTCCCAGTGCAGGAAAAATGCAGCATGTTCTACATTTTTTTGCTGATACTGGAACTGACCACACTGGTGTGAACTATGCCATTAGAAACGCTATAACCTACTTTCCATGTGTTTTTGATGCAGAAAAATAAAACACACTGGACTGCATGTGGTGTGAATTGGCCCTAAAAAAAAATTTTTTTCTGAAAGCCGAGGTGCTGGAGAATAAAGTGGTGGTAGTTGCAATTTTTTATGTTTCACGATATTTGCACAGGTTTTTAACCTTCATGCATTCTATGCATATATATTTGTGTACAACAAAATGGCCGACGCTGTTAGCGCCGCTTCTGTTATAGAGGCGCTTTTCAGCCGCTAGCGAGTCGCTTTTAACCCCCACTAGCAGCCGAATAAACAGTTAAATGTGACCACAAAGCGCTGCTGCTGGAGTGCTTTGCAGGTGCTTCAGCAGCGGTGCCCATTGATTTCAAAGGCAGGGGCGGTGGAGGAGCAGTGTGTACAACGCTCCCGCACCTCTCCAAAGATGCTGCTTGCAGGACTTTTTCTAACGTCCTGCAAGCGCAACGCCCCAGTGTGAAAACACTCCGGCTCTCACACTGGGGCTGCACGAGAGGCATTTTTCAGGTGCTGTACAGATGCTATTTTTAGCCCAAAAGCGCCTGGAAAAATGCCCCAGTGTGAAAGGGGTCTTATACTTATCTAAGTCCGATCTCGATCCAGCAACGTGCATGAGACCCAGGGCTCTCCCAGATCTCTTCTTCCTGATTGGCTTGGATGCAGTAGCAGGAACCATTGGCTCCTGCTTCTGTCAATTACAGCCAGTAAGATGGGAACGGGGCTGAGCCGCTCTCTCTGTGTCTTATGGATGCAGAGAGCCAGCTCGGGAGTGAGCACGCACACGTGCCCGCACAGCAAGCGGCTGCATATGAGCGCGCCGGCAGGGGACCGAGAAGAGGAGGATTGAGGCTGCTCTGTGCAAAATCATTACACAGAGCAGGTAAGTATAATAAGTTATTTTTTTTTTATACATCATTTTTTCCTTTACAATCACTTTAAGCATTTTCTGCAGTTAATTAAATCTCTTACCGAGTATGCAACTTCTTTATCTTTTTTACATCTATTTTATACCTATATGACTTTCCTGCATTCTGGGCATTCATCCCTGGGCACATACTACCCTAAACATCAGTACCACTAGGTGCGCCATCCAGCCCTGTCTAGCTGCAGCAGCTTTCAGCCTCTCATCGAGTCTTACAGGCTGCCGGCATCAGGGCTGGACGGTGCGCCTGCGCCTTCCGCATGCACCGTAAAGCGGAGTTCCACCCATAAAATTAACTTTGCAGTATTCAGCAGCAATAAACCTAAGCAACATTTATTTTTATTTTTTACTCACTCTTTCCTGGCTGTTGCTAAGGGGTGCCTTATAATCTGCCTCTTCCTCTCCCTGGCGCCTGACGTCATTTCCCCTCGGCCCCCGTGCTCGCTAGTGCTCCTGGGAGGTGTGTGTGTCATCATTTCCCAGAAGTCAGTGGGCAGCGCCGAGGGCTTCGTTGCCATCACAACAGGGCACTTCCGACGACGCCGCCTGTTGTGATGGCAACGTCAGAAGTGTACGGCGCTGCGAGCCGTACCTCCTGCGCATGCGCGAGAACAGGCGGTGCATGCTGTTCGCTCAGCTGCACCTGATGTGATCCCGGAAGATAGTGCTTGTGGGCTTCACAAGCAATATGGAAATTGCCAGGAAAGAGGAATATAAGATATCTTCCTCTATGAAATTGGCAATCGAGCGGTGATACATCCCAGAAAGGTGAGTGCTATAAATAGAAGTAACTTACAATATTCATAATTTTTTTTTTTAATAGTTGGAACTCCGCTTTAATCGCCAGAGTCTCATGCATTGAGGACTAAATGCTTAGTGTGAATGAGGCCTTACTGTGATCAGTTAAGCTCTTTCTTCACATGGCTTCACTTTAACCACTTTAAGACCAGCCTCGTTTTGGATTTTAGGTGTTTACATGTTTTTTTGCTAGAAAATTACTTAGAACCCCCAAACATTATATATTGTTTTTTTTTCTCTAACATCCTAGAGAATAAAATGGCGGTCATTGCAATACTTTTTTTCACACCGTATTTGTGCAGCGGTCTTACAAGCGAGCTTTTTTGGGGAAAAATTTACTTTTTTGAATACATAAATAAGACAACAGTAAAGTTAGTCCAATTTTTTTATATATCGTGAAAGATAATGTTACACCGAGTAAATTGATAACCAACATGTCATGCTTCAAAATTGTGCCCGCTCGTGGAATGGCGTCAAACTTTTACCCTCAAAAATCTCCATAGGCGACGTTTAAAAAATTCTACAGGTTGCATGTTTTGCGGAACAGAGGAGGTCTAGGGCTAGAATTATTGCTCTCGCTCTACCGATCGCGGCGATACATCGCATGTGTGTTTTGACCACCGTTTTCCTATGCGTGCGCTACTCACGTATGTGTTCGCTTCTGCACGCGAGCTTGTCGGGACGGGGCTCTTTAAAAAAATAATTTTTTCTTATTTATTTTACTTGATTTTATTTATTTTTACACTTTTTTTTTTTTTAAATTGGGTCACTTTTATTCCTATTACAAGGAATGTAAACATCCCTTGTAATAGAAAAAAAGCATGACAGGACCTCTTAAATATGAGCTCTGGGGTCAAAAAGTCCTCCGATCTCATATTTAGACTTAAATGCAAAATAATTAAATAAAAAAAAAAAAAGACATTGAAAAAATGTTCCTTTAAGAGGTATGGGCGGAAGTGACGCTTTGATGTCGCTTCCGCCCTCCTATGGTATAGAGACGGGTGGGGGCCATCTTAGCCTCACTCGTCTCCATACCCAGCAGATGAAAGGACCCGATCGCCTCCGCCGCTACCGACGGCTCCGGTAAGCGGCGGGAGAGCGTCGGGAGGGGGGGTGGCACCTCTCCCGCCGCCAATAACGGTGATCTTGTGGCGAATCCGCTGCGGAGACCACCATTATCGTAAATTAGACCGGCGCTTGAAGAGATAGATACCTCGATTGTGGCAGCAGCTGCTGCCGTTACCGAGATATCCCTCTTCAAAAAAGGGACGTACATCGTCGTGCGCTGGTCGTAAAGTGGTTAAAGGGGTTGTAAAGATTTGCTTTTTATTTTCTAAATAGGTTCCTTTAAGCTAGTGCATTGTTGGTTCACTTACCTTTTCCTTCGATTTCCCTTCTAAATGTTTTTTTTCTTTGTTTTCTTTGTCTGAATTTCCCACTTCCTGTTCCTCCTCAGTAAGCTGTTCTGGCTGACTAAACACCGCTCGGATGATGGTGTGAAGTTTACTGAGGAGAAACAAGAAGTGAGAAATTCAGACAAAGAAAAAAAACATTTAGAAGGGAAATCGAAAGAAAAGGTAAGTGAACCAACAATGCACTAGCTTTAAGAAACCTATTTAGAAACTAAAAAATGAACCTTTACAACCCCTTTAGGTCTAGGTTCACACTGTTGCGGTGCCGGACACTGCATGTAATTCGCACAGGATTTGCAGCACATTCCTGTTGCGAATTACATGCAGTGTCTCTGGGGTGCGATTTGAGTCATGGGTTTGTATGGCTCAAATCACACTGCATTCGCACTAAGCTGGTGCAGGAACCTTTTCTTGTCCTGACCAGGTCAGGTTGTTCACACCCATGCGATACGGTTCTGCAAATCGAACTGCGTTTTGCAAACTGATTTTGAGGTGTCATTACCTTAACATGCACTCTGCAATCAGTTTGCATGGACAGGTTGTGATTTAGATAGACATGTACATAACAAAAAAATTTGTTTATTTTCGTTTTGTTTTTTTCGTTTCCGAAAAAAAAATTGTTTATTTTCGTTTCGTTTTTTTCGTTTCCGTTGATTCGTAACGATTCGTAAATTCGTAAGTCGTCGGTTTTCGTATTCGTAACGATTCGTACATTCGTAAGAGTTATTTGTTCGTTGATTCGTTTTTTCGTTAGTTTAATTTTCGTTTATTCGAAATTTGGACGCATTCGTATTTATTCGTACATTCGTAACATTCGTAGATTCGTAATCGGAGCCTAATTCATAATTTTATGTAATGTGTATGCTATTATTATATTTTAAGAGACACGGAAAATTACGAATCGAAAAAAAAAAGTTACGAATGTACGAATTTTTTCGTTCAATCAATTCGAAGCACGTTAAGCAGCGCCATTGTAACAGACACGGAAAATTACGAATCGAAAAAAAAAAGTTACGAATGTACGAATTTTTTCATTCAATCTATTCGAAGCACGTTAAGCAGCGCCATTGAAAGGGACACGGAAAATTACCAATTCAACAAAAAAAAAAAGTTACGAATGTACAAATTTTTTCGTTCATTTTCATTTTTCGGATTTTCTTCATTCGTACGTTCGTTGTTTCTAATTTGTTTTTTTCGGTTTTTCGTTGTTTTTCGGATTCGTTCGATTGGAACGATTCGTTAATCGGATTCGTTCGATTGGAACGATTCGTTATTCGTTAAAATTTTTAGCGAATCGTTCGTTCATTCGGACGAAAACGAACAAACGAAAATAACGAAAAAAAAAGAAAAACTAAAAAAAACGAAACGAATTGCACATGTCTAGATTTAGATATGGTGCCCAATCCGCAGCAAATTTTGCTGTGATTTCGCACTGCTTCTAGCCTGAACCCAGGCTTATAATTGTATTTGTTGTGGTTTTCAGGTTGTATCATGACAAGGAAGCTTGGACGGATTTGCTGTATGAAGAATAACAAGGGACAGAATGAAGGAACACAAGTGTATCATTTCCTTCAGTGAGATTTCCTTTTATTAAGTGTTCTTGCATAGCAAGATCACTTATTGTTATCTCACATATATATTATTAAGTGTTCTTGCATAGCAAGATCACTTATTGTTATCTCACATATATATTATTAAGTGTTCTTGCATAGCAAGATCACTTATTGTTATCTCACATATATATTATTAAGTGTTCTTGCATAGCAAGATCACTTATTGTTATCTCACATATATATTATTATTATTATTCTTATAGCCAAATTTACCACCCTAACTCCTCCCACAGTTTTTACGCTACATATACCAAATATATACCAAAACGTGCGGATTGTTCCCGAATGGTGTGCTGTTACTTTGTGGAACATTTTTCCGAATGGTTCACGAAATATCGTCATTTTTGCGGCGAAATTTGTCCCATAGGAATGAATGGAGAAATGTTCAAAACTAGAGTGGGAGGTGACAAAAGCTCTGAGGGGAATTATAGCTCCTCCCACACAGCCCTGAGGGCAATTATAGGTAGTCCCACACAGCTCTGAGCGGAATTATAGGTAGTCCAACACAGCTCTGAGGGGGATTATAGGTAGTCCCACACATCTCTGAGGAAGATTATAGGTAGTCCCACACAGCTGAGGGGAATTATAGGTAGTCCCTCACAGCTGAGGGGAATTATAGGTAGTCCCACACAGCTGAGGGGGATTATAGGTAGTCCCACACAGCTCTGAGGGGGGTTATAGGTAGTCCCACACAGCTCTGAGGGGAATTATAGCTCCTCCAACACAGCTCTGAGGGAATTATAGGTAGTCCCACACAGCTGAGGGGAATTATAGGTAGTCCCACACAGCTCTGAGGGGAATTATAGCTCCTCCAACACAGCTCTGAGGGAATTATAGGTAGTCCCACACAGCTGAGGGGAATTATAGGTAGTCCCACACAGCTGAGGGGAATTATAGGTAGTCCCACACAGCTCTGAGGGGGGTTATAGGTAGTCCCACACAGCTCTGAGGAGAATTATAGGTAGTCCCACACAGCTCTGAGGGGAATTATAGGTAGTCCAACACAGCTCTGAGGGGGATTATAGGTAGTCCCTCACAGCTCTGAGGGGAATTATAGGTAGTCCTACACAGCTCTAGCCAAAATAATAATTCTAGAAAAAAAAAAAAAAATAAAAATAAAAATGTCATTCTTGAAAAAAAAAAATAATTTTATAAAAAAAAATCAATCATTTTAGAAAAAAAAAAAATTAGGAAATTTGAAAAAAAAATCATTTTAGAAAAAAAAATCATTAAAAAAATCATTTAAAAAATAAAATCATTAAAAAAAATAATCATTTTTGAAAAAATAAATAAAAAGTTTAGTTACTCAAGCCACTCCACCCAGATACTCCGCCCACTCCAGTAGGTGAAGGCAAGAACACGTCACACAATTTCCCCAGAAATTGTAGATTTTCTAGTTCTTATTAAGTGTTCTTGCATAGCAAGATCACTTATTGTTATCTCACATATATATTATTATTATTATTATTATTATTATTATTAAGTGTTCTTGCATAGCAAGATCACTTATTGTTATCTCACATATATATTATTAAGTGTTCTTGCATAGCAAGATCACTTATTGTTATCTCACATATATATTTTCCTGACAGACTCCATGGCAGCCTACGTATGGGTTAATCCCGCCTCTCCTACCTCATAGGACCCCACTCCCATAAATCTTTGCTCCTAGCCAGGTACCGTGTTCCTTTTTTGTCCTCCTCCTTAGGACTAAAGAGGTAGTTCTTACCTTAAGGAGTAGTTGATCCAGGCCTGGCGTTTCCCCTTGCGTTGGCGATGGAAGAATGGCGGTGTTGCAGTCCAGTTACCCAGCTATTAGCAGGGTGGATACGGGTGATGTTGTGGTGCCCTGAAGAGCTTACTATCCAGTCATTGACTGGCAAGCGGCAGTTTGGCCAATCGTCCTCGCTATTAGCAGGAGGCCTCCCCCCCCCATCGATACCCGGTCATGGTCGCTTAGGAGGCGCTTGAGGGTCAGGTCGGATCATCTTCGTGCTGGATGGGTATCGTATGTTTACTTGTTTCTCCATGGCAGCCTGTGTGTATTCTGTGTGTGTTTCTGTCTTCCTGGTATGGCGGCTGGAGCGCATCTGCGTTCCAGTCCGCCGCTGCTCGTTCCTACTGCGCGTGCGCACGGCCTCGATCCAGATCGAGGCTTGGTTTGCGCCTGCGCGGTTCGACGGGTCAGCGGTGGCCGCGCATGCGCGCGGACGTCGGGGGGCGGCGTGCGACGACGCTCGGAGCGCCGTGACGTCATCCAGGCGGCAAATTCAAATAGCTGTCAGATACAGCTATGCCCTGGCTTCATACAGACACTGCAGACGCCGGTTCTTGTACTGACAATACTTGTGGAAGGTAGGCTGGGTGCTTTCTATTCATATGCTATGAGTTTCTGTGGTTATGCTGTTCCTTGAATGTTTATGGTCTATATTTCACCTGCAGTCTCTGCTGTTCTGTTGCCATGGATGTGTCGTCGCCGCCTAGTGGTCAGCCCTTATGCCGCAGGTAGGACGGAATATTTTTTTCCCTCTGCCTGTTTTGCATGGGTTTTTGAGGATTGGGGAATTATAAAGTATTTTTTCTTTCCTGTTGTGTCCTCAGCCCTTCTAGGTCCGATCATCATTCAGTAGCACGTGAAGAAAAATCTAGGTCACAGCGTGACCAATCAAAATCAAAGTCTTCTTCTAGACATCATACGGATAGGTCAAGGTCCGGATCTAAACGTGATTCCCACCGCCATTCTGGTCGCTCAGAGAAAAAAGCCTGCTGGGGGTGTAGGGCTCATGTCCCGGAGGACAAATCCCTATGTGAAGCATGCTACTCCAAGGCTGTGAGGGAGAGAGGTGCAGGAGACCAGCAGGTGGAAGCACTGGTTAGAAAGGTTGTACAGGAATCTCTGAATAGGACGGATTCAGCCCACACAGCCATTCCTCCCTCAGCACCAGCCTCAGCCGCGGACGTAGTGGATCTTGAAGTTCCAGGTCCTTCTCATGACAATTTTTCATCAAATGGATCCTCCGATAGTGAGGTTGAGGTGGATGAATATGGAGCGGGGTTCGACTTCTCCCAGGTTCCTCATCTGGTCAGGGCAGTTAAAGACGCGCTGAAATGGGAAGACCCAATAGAGATGCCCTCCAAACAGAAAAAGTATTTCAAGCATCTGAAAAAAGAGCGCCCGAATTTCCCCTTCTTGGGGGAGCTAGGTGAAATCATATCTGATGAATGGGGGAAGGTTGAAAGAAAGAACTCTTTGATCACCAAAGTAGCGAAAATGTACCCATTCAGGAGTGAGGAGGTGAAATACCTGGATTCAGCCCCCCTCATTGATGCTGCACTGATGAGATTGGTGAGACATGTTACGCTTCCACTGGAAGACACAGTGTCATTCAGAGACGGTCTGGAAAGGAAGATCGATACTGATCTCAAACGAGTATATACCACCGCAGGGATGGCCTGCAAGCCGGCCTTGGCTCTTGCGGCCTTGTCAAAAGCCATGGAAACCTGGACAGATGACGTGGGTGCAATCCTGGGAAGTATATCCGAAGATGTGCTCAGGAATTCTCCAGTACATGAATTAAGGATGGCATCGGCTTTTCTGGGGGAGGCATCCCTGGATATTATCCGGTTAGTATCGCGTGTCATGCTATCCTCGGTCACAGCTAAACGTGCTCTATGGTTACGTCCATGGGCAGCGGATCCTGCCTCCAAACAGGCATGGTGCAAGATTCCCTTTGAGGGTTCTTCCCTCTTTGGGAACAAGCTGGACTCGGCCATCACACGCGCTACTGGGGGTAAGTCGGGTTTTCTACCCCAGGATCGTCGTCTCTTGAGCCAGAGAAGAACCCAACCCAGACAGGATCAGGAGCGTGCTAGGGACGCACGGCGATACAGACCTGGTAGGGAATTCAGAAAAAACTGGAAAAGAAACCAACCTTCAGGTCAGAAGTCCACAAAGGCCACGTCTTCCGGGGGTCGTGATGCGACTAAGTCCTTTTGATATGGAGCCTGTCCAGGTGGAGCAGGTAGGAGCACGGTTACTCCATTTCCAGCACGTCTGGGCAGCCTCGGTCCAAGATTATTGGACAATCAAAACCATCTCTACAGGTCACACCTGGACTTTCACCAACCCACCCACACACCGCTTCATTCCCACAGTTCTACCGAGATCGGAAGAGAAGAAAGAAATTCTCTTATCCTATACAGACTCCCTGATATCTCAAGGGGCCGTCATTCCGGTACCAGTGGAGGAAAAATTTCAGGGGGTATATTCCCCCCTCTTCATGGTTCTCAAAAAGAACGGGTCATGAAGGCCAGTCATCGACCTAACATATTTGAACTCCTTCATCCAGAAGGAAAGATTCAAGATGGAGACTCTCTTGACCATAAGTCAAACAATTCAGCCAGGCGATTGGATGGTCTCAGTGGACTTGAAGGACGCATATTTTCATGTGCCAATCGCGAGGAATTTTCAGCAATATCTCAGGTTTGCAGTGGAGCAGAGACATCTCCAGTTCACCTGTCTTCCTTTCGGGCTGACAACATCGCCTCGAGTGTTTTCAAAAGTATTACTGGCAGTGGTAGCCCTAATCAGGGTCAAAGGTGTCCGGTTACACCACTACCTGGACGATCTACTCCTGCTCTCGCAGGACAGAGACCAGCTTTGTTTACATCGGGACCAAGTCATTTCGGTCTTGACGGAGTTCGGCTGGTTGTTGAACAGGGAGAAGAGTCAGTTGGATCCGACCCAGTCCCTGATATTCCTAGGGGCGCAGTTCGACACGGTAAAGAGTACCATTTCCTTACCCATGGAGAAGATCCCGGTAATTCAAGACAGGATTCGGCTCGCCCTGGCATGTCCTCGCCTCAGGGCATCATATTGCCTCAGAGTTATCGGCACCATGGTGGCCACAGCTCCCATGGTAAAATGGGCACAGTGGAGGATGCGACCCTTCCAAAAGGGTTTTCTTCAGCAATGGATCCCAGAGTCACAAGATCACTTTGTCAGAATGACCCCGTCCATGAGGGAGTGTCTTCCATGGTGGCTTCATCAGGAGAATCTCCTCAAGTGCCACTCTATTGCACCAATCTCCTGGATAGTGGTGACGACGGATGCCAGCAACAGCGGCTGGGGAGCCCTCTGTCTATCAGAAATAGCCCAAGGGAAATGGGACTTCCCATCTCAAGGGATAGTGTCAAATGTCTTGGAACTCCGAGCTGCCTTTCAAGCTCTTCAAGCCTTCCGTCACCTGATTTTAGGAGCTTCGGTTCTGTTGAGGTTGGACAACACGACCGCGGTAGCCTACATCAAGAGACAAGGGGGTACACGCAGTCTAGATCTACTAGAGGAGGTCAGTCCGATTATGGTTTGGGCCCAGGCGAATTTGTCGAATCTAACGGCTGTTTACCTCCCCGGAGTCCAGAATGTCCAGGCGGACTTCCTCTCAAGAGTAGCATTGGACAACAACGAGTGGTCCCTCCACATAGAAGTGTTCAATTGGATTCTGTCTCTAGGAGTAACACCGGAAGTGGACCTCTTTGCATCACCCTGCAATGCGAAACTCGAGAAGTATTACACGAGGAATCGTTGTCCCCAAGCTTATGGGATAGATGCGTTGACGGACCAGTGGAGGTTTCTCAGGGCGTATGCCTTTCCCCCAGTACCGGTCATTCTCCGTTTTCTGTCAAGACTCCGCTGGGAAGAAGCCGAAGTAATAGCGGTAATTCCATATTGGCCCAACAGGCCATGGTTTCCTCTCCTGACGCAGCTCAGTTGTCGGGACCCAGTCCCTCTTCCTCCCAGGCCAGATCTCCTGCTACAGGGAGCATCGCTTCACCCATGTCCATCCCATCTCCACCTGATGGTCTGGTGGTTGAAAGGGAAAGGTTGACAGCTTTAGGGTGTCCTGACACAGCAATTGAAACCTTGATGAGTGCCAGGAGAGCGGGTACTAATAGAGTGTACCAAAGAATCTGGGCAAGATTCGTGAGTTTCATCCCTACTGTTGGAGGTTCATTTAAGGACCCAAGAATATCGGACATTCTGAGTTTCCTGCAGACAGGCCTGGAGTTGCCCTTGGCCGTTAGCTCTCTTAGAGTTCAGGTCTCTGCAATTTCTGCATTCACAGGCATTGCTTGGGCAAAACATCCTCTCGTCAGGCAATTCTTTAAAGGTGCAACAAGACTTAGACCTCAAAGGAGGCCAAGATTCGCCAAGTGGGATCTTCCCCTCGTTTTGGACTTCTTTTCAGGAGAAGATTTTCGACAAACGGATCAATTGTCCATCAAAGATCTTTTTCTCAAGACGGTGTTCCTGGTGGCCATAACATCTGCCAAGAGGGTATCTGAGATCAGCTCTCTGGGTTTCAAAGAACCGTTTATCACCTTTTTTCCTGATAGGGTGGTCTTGATCCCTATGTTGGGATCAAATCCCAAAGTGACGTCCGTCTTTCATGAGAATCAAGAAATAGTTCTCCCAACATTCCATTCATCTGATGATTCTAGTATCCATCCTCTAGATGTCGGAGAAATCCTAAGAGTCTATCTGGAAGCAACGGCTCCCTTCCGGAAATCGGATTACCTTTTCATCTACTTCCAAGGGAAGAACAGAGGATTACGTGCTTCCTCCAGATCCATCTCAGCCTGGATCGTCCAGGCTATTCAAAGGGCGTATACGGCTAAGGGTCTGGTTCCTCCGGGGGCAGTGACGGCTCACTCAACTAGGAGTGTCTCAACGTCTTGGGCAGCTTCCCGTCACGTGTCGGCAGAAGTGATTTGCAAAGTGGCCTCGTGGTCATCGATAAATACATTTATGACACACTATTGTGTTGAGCCAGCGGCTCTTTCCTCAGTTAATTTTGGTTTGAATGTCTTATCTGTTGACGGTGCCAATTAAACCTTTTTTCTTTAAACCAGCAATATTTCCCACCCGGGAGTGTATGGCTAGTTATTTCCCATACGTAGGCTGCCATGGAGTCTGTCAGGAAAATGGAAAATTTATATCAAATACTTACCGTAATTTTCCTTTCCTGATGGACTCCATGGCAGCAGGAGTTCCCTCCCATTGCTGGAGTAGGCTAAGTTATGGAACACGGTACCTGGCTAGGAGCAAAGATTTATGGGAGTGGGGTCCTATGAGGTAGGAGAGGCGGGATTAACCCATACGTAGGCTGCCATGGAGTCCATCAGGAAAGGAAAATTACGGTAAGTATTTGATATAAATTTTCCATTATTATTAAGTGTTCTTGCATAGCAAGATCACTTATTGTTATCTCACATATATATTATTAAGTGTTCTTGCATAGCAAGATCACTTATTGTTATCTCACATATATATTATTAAGTGTTCTTGCATAGCAAGATCACTTATTGTTATCTCACATATATATTATTATTAAGTGTTCTTGCATAGCAAGATCACTTATTGTTATCTCACATATATATTATTATTATTATTATTCTTATTATAGCCAAATTTTGCACGCTAACTCCTCCCACAGTTTTTATGCTACATATACCGAATATATACCAAAACGTGCGGATTGTTCCCGAATGGTGTGCTATTACTTTGTGGAACGTTTTTTCCGAATGGTTCACGAAATATCGTCATTTTTGCGGCGAAATTTGTCCCATAGGAATGAATGGAGAAATGTTCAAAACTAGTGGGAGGTGACAAAAGCTCTGAGGGGAATTATAGCTCCTCCCACATAGCTCTGAGGGCAATTATAGGTAGTCTTCGTCGTTTCGCCGAATGGTTTACGAAATATCGTCATTTTTGCGGCGAAATTTGTCCCATAGGAATGAATGGAGAAATGATCAAAACTAGAGTGGGAGGTGACAAAAGCTCAGAGGGGAATTATAGGTAGTCCCACACAGCTGAGGGGAATTATAGGTAGTCCCACACAGCTCTGAGGGGAATTATAGGTAGTCCCACACAGCTGAGGGGAATTATAGGTAGTCCCACACAGCTCTGAGGGGAATTATAGGTAGTCCCACACAGCTCTGAGGGGGATTATAGGTAGTCCCACACAGCTCTGAGGGGAATTATAGGTAGTCCCACACAGCTCTGAGGGGGATTATAGGTAGTCCCACACAGCTCTGACTGGGATTATAGGTAGTCCCACACACATCTGAGGTGGATTATAGGTAGTCCCACACAGCTCTGAGGGCGATTATAGGTAGTCCCACACAGCTCTGAGGGCGATTATATGTAGTCCCACACAGCTCTGAGGGGGATTATAGTTAGTCCCACACAGCTCTGAGGGGAATTATGAAATTTGAAAAAAAAAAAAAATAATTAAAAAAAAATAATAATAATAAAAAAAATAAAAATAAAATAATTTTAGAAAAAAAAATGAAAATTAGGAAATTTGAAAAAAAAAAACATTTTTAGAAAAAAAAATCATTTAAAAAAAAATAATAATAATTAAAAAAAAATAATTTTTGAAAAAAAAAAATAATTTTTGAAAAAAAAATAATAATTTTTGAAAAAAAAAAAAAAATTTTTGAAAAAAAAAAAAAAAATTTTGAAAAAAAAAAAAAAATAATTAAAAAAAAAATAATAATAATAAAAAAAATAAAATAATTTTAGAAAAAAAAATGAAAATTAGGAAATTTGAAAAAAAAAACATTTTTAGAAAAAAAAATAATTTAAAAAAAACTAATAATAATTAAAAAAAAATATTTTTGAAAAAAAAATTATTTTTGAAAAAAAAAAATTATTTTTGAAAAAAAAAATTATTTTTGAAAAAAAAAAAATTATTTTTGAAAAAAAATGAAAATTACGAAATTTGAAAAAAAAAATGTGAAAATTTTTTTGAAAAAAATAATTTTGAAAAATTTATTTTTAGAAAAAATTGAATAAAAATCTAATAAATCATTTAAAAAAAATCATTAAAAAAAAAAAATTATTTTTGAAAAAAATAAATAAATGTTTAGTTACTCAAGCCACTCCACCCAGTTTCTCCGCCCACTCCAGTAGGTGGAGGCAAGAACACGTCACACAATTTCCCCAGAAATTGTATTTTTTCTAGTTATTATTATTATTCTTATAGCCAAATTTTGCACGCTAACTCCTCCCACAGTTTTTATGCTACATATACCGAATATATACCAAAACGTGCGGATTGTTCCCGAATGGTGTGCTATTACTTTGTGGAACGTTTTTCCGAATGGTTCATGAAATATCGTCATTTTTGCGGCGAAATTTGTCCCATAGGAATGAATGGAGAAATGTTCAAAACTAGTGGGAGGTGACAAAAGCTCTGAGGGGAATTATAGCTCCTCCCACATAGCTCTGAGGGCAATTATAGGTAGTCTTCGTCGTTTCGCCGAATGGTTTACGAAATATCGTCATTTTTTGCGGCGAAATTTGTCCCATAGGAATGAATGGAGAAATGATCAAAACTAGAGTGGGAGGTGACAAAAGCTCAGAGTGGAATTATAGGTAGTCCCACACAGCTGAGGGGAATTATAGGTAGTCCCACACAGCTCTGAGGGGATTATAGGTAGTCCCACACAGCTCTGAGGGGAATTATAGGTAGTCCCACACAGCTCTGAGGGGAATTATAGGTAGTCCCACACAGCTCTGAGGGGAATTATAGGTAGTCCCACACAGCTCTGAGGGGGATTATAGGTAGTCCCCACACAGCTCTGAGGGGAATTATAGGTAGTCCCACACAGCTCTGACTGGGATTATAGGTAGTCCCACACAGCTCTGAGGGGGATTGTAGGTAGTCCCACACAGCTCTGAGGGGGATTATAGGTAGTCCCACACATCTGAGGTGGATTATAGGTAGTCCCACACAGATCTGAGGGGTATTATAGGTAGTCCCACACAGCTCTGAGGGCGATTATAGGTAGTCCCACACAGCTCTGAGGGGGATTATAGTTAGTCCCACACAGCTCTGAGGGGAATTATGAAATCTGAAAAAAATAAATAAAAAAAAAAAAATAATAATAAAAAAATAAAAATAAAATAATTTTAGAAAAAAAAATGAAAATTAGGAAATTTGAAAAAAATTCTTTTAATAATTTTAGAAAAAATATATATAATTTAAAAAAAAAAAATAATAATAATTAAAAAAAAAAAATCATAAAAAAAAAAAATTATTTTTGAAAAAAAATATTTTTTATAAAAAAATAAAAGAATCAATAATTTTAGAAAAAAAATGAAAATTTAGGAAATTTGAAGAAAAAAAATTATTTTTGCAAAAAAAATTATTTTTGAAAAAAAAAAAATTATTTTTGAAAAAAAAAATTATTTTTGAAAAAAAAAATTATTTTTGAAAAAAAAAATTATTTTCGAAAAAAAATATTTTTATAAAAAAAAATCAATCGTTTTAGAAATAAAATGAAAATTAGGAAATTTTAAAAAAAAAATGTGAAAAAAAAAAATTTTGAAAAAAAAAAATTTTGAAAAATTTATTTTTAGAAAAAATTGAATAAAAATCTAAAAAATCATTTAAAAAAAATCATTAAAAAAAAAAAATTATTTTTGAAAAAAATAAATAAATGTTTAGTTACTCAAGCCACTCCACCCAGTTTCTCTGCCCACTCCAGTAGGTGGAGGCAAGAACACGTCACACAATTTCCCCAGAAATTGTATTTTTTCTAGTTATTATTATTATTCTTCTTATAGCCAAATTTTGCACGCTAACTCCTCCCACAGTTTTTATGCTACATATACCGAATATATACCAAAACGTGCGGATTGTTCCCGAATGGTGTGCTATTACTTTGTGGAACGTTTTTCCGAATGGTTCACGAAATATCGTCATTTTTGCGGCGAAATTTGTCCCATAGGAATGAATGGAGAAATGTTCAAAACTAGTGGGAGGTGACAAAAGCTCTGAGGGGAATTATAGCTCCTCCCACATAGCTCTGAGGGCAATTATAGGTAGTCTTCGTCGTTTCGCCGAATGGTTTACGAAATATCGTCATTTTTGCGGCGAAATTTGTCCCATAGGAATGAATGGAGAAATGATCAAAACTAGAGTGGGAGGTGACAAAAGCTCAGAGGGGAATTATAGGTAGTCCCACACAGCTGAGGGGAATTATAGGTAGTCCCACACAGCTCTGAGGGGAATTATAGGTAGTCCCACACAGCTGAGGGGAATTATAGGTAGTCCCACACAGCTCTGAGGGGAATTATAGGTAGTCCCACACAGCTGAGGGGAATTATAGGTAGTCCCACACAGCTCTAAGGGGAATTATAGGTAGTCCCACACAGCTCTGAGGGGGATTATAGGTAGTCCCACACAGCTCTGAGGGGAATTATAGGTAGTCCCACACAGCTCTGAGGGGGATTATAGGTAGTCCCACACAGCTCTGACTGGGATTATAGGTAGTCCCACACAGCTCTGAGGGGGATTGTAGGTAGTCCCACACAGCTCTGAGGGGGATTATAGGTAGTCCCACACATCTGAGGGGATTATAGGTAGTCCCACACAGCTCTGAGGGCGATTATAGGTAGTCCCACACAGCTCTGAGGGCGATTATAGGTAGTCCCACACAGCTCTGAGGGCGATTATAGGTAGTCCCACACAGCTCTGAGGGGAATTATGAAATTTGAAAAAAAAAAAAATAATTAAAAAAAAATAATAATAATAAAAAAAATAAAAATAAAATAATTTTAGAAAAAAAAATTAAAATTAGGAAATTTGAAAAAAAAATTTGAAAAAAAAACATTTTTAGAAAAAAAAAATCATTTTTTAAAAAAAATAATAATAATTAAAAAAAAATTATTTTTGAAAAAAAAAAATTATTTTTGAAAAAAAAAAATTATTTTTGAAAAAAAAAATTATTTTTGAAAAAAAAAAAAAAAATATTTTTGAAAAAAAAAAAATTATTTTTGAAAAAAAAAAATTTTATAAAAAAAATCAATCATTTTAGAAAAAAAATGAAAATTAGGAAATTTGAAAAAAAAAATGTGAAAATTTTTTTGAAAAAAATAATTTTGAAAAATTTATTTTTAGAAAAAATTGAATAAAAATCTAAAAAATCATTAAAAAAAATCATTAAAAAAAAAAAAAATTATTTTTGAAAAAAATAAATAAATGTTTAGTTACTCAAGCCACTCCACCCAGTTTCTCCGCCCACTCCAGTAGGTGGAGGCAAGAACACGTCACACAATTTCCCCAGAAATTGTATTTTTTCTAGTTATTATTATTCTTATTATAGCCAAATTTTGCACGCTAACTCCTCCCACAGTTTTTACGCTACATATACCGAATATATACCAAAACGTGCGGATTGTTCCCGAATGGTGTGCTATTACTTTGTGGAACGTTTTGCCAAATGGTTCACAAAATATCGTAATTTTTGCGGCAAAATTTGTCCCATAGGAATGAATGGAGAAATGTTCAAAACTAGAGTGGGAGGTGACAAAACCTCTGAGGAGAATTATAGCTCCTCCCACACAGCTCTGAGGGGATTATAGCTAGTTCCACACAGCTCTGAGGGGGGTTATAGGTAGTCCCACACAGCTCTGAGGGGGATTGTAGGTAGTCCCACACAGCTCTGAGGGGGATTATAGGTAGTCCCACACAGCTCTGAGGGGGATTATAGGTAGTCCCACACAGCTCTGAGGGGGATTATAGGTAGTCCCACACAGCTCTGAGGGGGATTATAGCTAGTCCCACACAGCTCTGAGAGGGATTATAGCTAGTCCCACACAGCTCTGAGGGGATTATAGGTAGTCCCACACAGCTCTGAGGGGATTATAGGTAGTCCCACACAGCTCTGAGGGGATTATAGGTAGTCCCACACAGCTCTGAGGGGAATTATAGGTAGTCCCACACAGCTCTGAGGGAAATTATAGGTAGTCCCACACAGCTCTGAGGGGGATTATAGGTAGTTCCACACAGCTCTGAGGGGAATTATAGGTAGTCCCACACAGCTCTGAGGGGAATTATAGGTAGTCCCACACAGCTCTGAGGGGAATATAGGTAGTCCCACACAGCTCTGAGGGGAATTATAGGTAGTCCCACACAGCTCTGAGGGGAATTATAGGTAGTCCCACACAGCTCTGAGGGGAATTATAGGTAGTCCCACAGAGCTCTGAGGGGGATTATAGGTAGTCCCACACAGCTCTGAGGGGGATTATAGCTAGTCCCACACAGCTCTGAGGGGAATTATGAAATTATGAAATTTGAAAAAAAAAATAATTAAAAAAAAATAATAATAAAAAAATAAAAAATAAAATAATTTTAGAAAAAAAAATGAAAATTAGGAAATTTGAAAAAAAAATCTTTTTTGAAAAAAAAATCTTTTTTGGAAAAAAAAATAATTTTAAAAAAAAATAATTTTAAAAAAAATAATAATTAAATAAAAACATTTTTGAAAAAAATTTTTTTATAAAAAAATAATAATAATTTTAGAGAAAAAAAAATTAGGAAATGTGAAAAAAAAAAAATATTTTTGAAAAAAAAATATTTTTTGAAAAAAAAATATATTTTTTGAAAAAAATATCATTTAAAAAAAAATAATAATAATTCAAAAAAATCATTAAAAAAATGAAAATTAGGAAATTTGAAAAAAAAATCTTTTTTGAAAAAAAAATAATTTTTGAAAAATATTTTTTTTAGAAATAATTAAATAAAAAAAAAAAAAAAAATCATTAAAAAAATAAATAATAATTTTTGAAAAAAATAAATAAAAGTTTAGTTACTCAAGCCACTCCACCCAGTTACTCCGCCCACTCCAGTAGGTGGAGGCAAGAACACGTCACACAATTTCCCCAGAAATTGTACCTTTTCTAGTTATTATTATTATTATTCTTATAGCCAAATTTACCACCCTAACTCCTCCCACAGTTTTTACGCTACATATACCGAATATATACCAAAACGTGCGGATTGTTCCCGAATGGTGTGCTATTACTTTGTGGAACGTTTCGCCGAATGGTTTACGAAATATCGTCATTTTTGCGGCGAAATTTGTCCCATAGGAATGAATGGAGAAATGTTCAAAACTAGTGGGAGGTGACAAAAGCTCTGAGGGGAATTATAGCTCCTCCCACATAGCTCTGAGGGCAATTATAGGTAGTCTTCGTCGTTTCGCCGAATGGTTTACGAAATATCGTCATTTTTTGCGGCGAAATTTGTCCCATAGGAATGAATGGAGAAATGATCAAAACTAGAGTGGGAGGTGACAAAAGCTCAGAGGGGAATTATAGGTAGTCCCACACAGCTGAGGGGAATTATAGGTAGTCCCACACAGCTCTGAGGGGGATTATAGGTAGTCCCACACAGCTCTGAGGGGATTATAGGTAGTCCCACACAGCTCTGAGGGGATTATAGGTAGTCCCACACAGCTCTGAGGGGGATTATAGGTAGTCCCACACATCTCTGAGGGGGATTATAGGTAGTCCCACACAGCTCTGAGTAGGTGGAGGCAAGAACACGTCACACAATTTCCCCAGAAATTGTATTTTTTCTAGTTAAGTGTTCTTGCATAGCAAGATCACTTATTGTTATCTCACATATATATTATTATTATTATTATTCTTATTATAGCCAAATTTTGCACGCTAACTCCTCCCACAGTTTTTATGCTACATATACCGAATATATACCAAAACGTGTGGATTGTTCCCGAATGGTGTGCTATTACTTTGTGGAACGTTTTTTCCGAATGGTTCACGAAATATCGTCATTTTTGCGGCGAAATTTGTCCCATAGGAATGAATGGAGAAATGTTCAAAACTAGTGGGAGGTGACAAAAGCTCTGAGGGGAATTATAGCTCCTCCCACATAGCTCTGAGGGCAATTATAGGTAGTCTTCGTCGTTTCGCCGAATGGTTTACGAAATATCGTCATTTTTGCGGCGAAATTTGTCCCATAGGAATGAATGGAGAAATGATCAAAACTAGAGTGGGAGGTGACAAAAGCTCAGAGGGGAATTATAGGTAGTCCCACACAGCTGAGGGGAATTATAGGTAGTCCCACACAGCTCTGAGGGGAATTATAGGTAGTCCCACACAGCTGAGGGGAATTATAGGTAGTCCCACACAGCTCTGAGGGGATTATAGGTAGTCCCACACAGCTCTGAGGGGGATTATAGGTAGTCCCACACAGCTCTGAGGGGAATTATAGGTAGTCCCACACAGCTCTGAGGGGGATTATAGGTAGTCCCACACAGCTCTGACTGGGATTATAGGTAGTCCCACACAGCTCTGAGGGGGATTGTAGGTAGTCCCACACAGCTCTGAGGGGGATTATAGGTAGTCCCACACATCTGAGGTGGATTATAGGTAGTCCCACACAGCTCTGAGGGCGATTATAGGTAGTCCCACACAGCTCTGAGGGCGATTATAGGTAGTCCCACACAGCTCTGAGGGGGATTATAGTTAGTCCCACACAGCTCTGAGGGGAATTATGAAATTTGAAAAAAAAAATAATTAAAAAAAATAATAATAATAAAAAAAAAATAAAAATAAAATAATTTTAGAAAAAAAAATGAAAATTAGTAAATTTGAAAAAAAAAACATTTTTAGAAAAAAAAAATAAATTTTGAAAAAAAAAAAAATTAAAAAAAAATAATAATAATAAAAAAAATAAAAATAAAATAATTTTAGAAAAAAAATGAAAATGAGGAAAAAAAAAAAAAAAAACATTTTTAGAAAAAAAATCATTTAAAAAAAAAATAATAATTAAAAAAAAATTATTTTTGAAAAAAAAAAAAAAAAAATTATTTTTGAAAAAAAAAATTATTTTTGAAAAAAAAAAAATATTTTTGAAAAAAAAAAAAAAAAAAAAATTATTTTTGAAAAAAAATAAATTTTATTAAAAAAAATCAATCATTTTAGAAAAAAAAAATGAAAATTACGAAATTTGAAAAAAAAAGTGAAAAATTTTTTGAAAAAAAAAATTTTGAAAAATTTATTTTTAGAAAAAATTGAATAAAAATCTAAAAAATCATTTAAAAAAAAAATCATTAAAAAAAAAAAAAATATTTTTGAAAAAAATAAATAAATGTTTAGTTACTCAAGCCACTCCACCCAGTTTCTCCGCCCACTCCAGTAGGTGGAGGCAAGAACACGTCACACAATTTCCCCAGAAATTGTATTTTTTCTAGTTATTATTATTATTCTTATAGCCAAATTTTGCACGCTAACTCCTCCCACAGTTTTTATGCTACATATACCGAATATATACCAAAACGTGCGGATTGTTCCCGAATGGTGTGCTATTACTTTGTGGAACGTTTTTCCAAATGGTTCACGAAATATCGTAATTTTTGCGGCGAAATTTGTCCCATAGGAATGAATGGAGAAATGTTCAAAACTAGTGGGAGGTGACAAAAGCTCTGAGGGGAATTATAGCTCCTCCCACATAGCTCTGAGGGCAATTATAGGTAGTCTTCGTCGTTTCGCCGAATGGTTTACGAAATATCGTCATTTTTGCGGCGAAATTTGTCCCATAGGAATGAATGGAGAAATGATCAAAACTAGAGTGGGAGGTGACTAAAGCTCAGAGGGGAATTATAGGTAGTCCCACACAGCTGAGGGGAATTATAGGTAGTCCCACACAGCTCTGAGGGGGATTATAGGTAGTCCCACACAGCTCTGAGGGGAATTATAGCTAGTCCCACACAGCTCTGAGGGGGATTATAGGTAGTCCCACACAGCTCTGAGGGGAATTATAGGTAGTCCCACACAGCTCTGAGGGGGATTATAGGTAGTCCCACACAGCTCTGACTGGGATTATAGGTAGTCCCACACAGCTCTGAGGGGGATTGTAGGTAGTCCCACACAGCTCTGAGGGGGATTATAGGTAGTCCCACACATCTGAGGTGGATTATAGGTAGTCCCACACAGCTCTGAGGGCGATTATAGGTAGTCCCACACAGCTCTGAGGGCGATTATAGGTAGTCCCACACAGCTCTGAGGGGAATTATAGTTAGTCCCACACAGCTCTGAGGGGAATTATGAAATTTGAAAAAAAAAATAAAAAAAAAAAAAATAATAATAAAAAAAATAAAAATAAAATAATTTTAGAAAAAAAAAATGAAAATTTGGAAATTTGAAAAAAAATCTTTTTTGAAAAAAAAAATAATTTTAGAAAAAAAATATAATATAAAAAAAAATAATAATAATTAAAAAAAATCATTAAAAAAAAAATAATTTTTGAAAAAAAATATTTTTTAAAAAAAAAAAAAAAAATCAATAATTTTAGAAAAAAAATTAAAATTTAGGAAATTTGAAGAAAAAAAATTATTTTTGAAAAAAAAAATTATTTTTGAAAAAAAAAATTATTTTTGAAAAAAAAAAAATTATTTTTGAAAAAAAATATTTTTATAAAAAAAATCAATCATTTTAGAAAAAAAAATGAAAATTAGGAAATTTGAAAAAAAAATGTGAAAAAAAAAAATTTTGAAAAAAAAAATTTAGAAAAATGTATTTTTAGAAAAAATTGAATAAACATCTAAAAAATCATTTAAAAAAATCATGAAAAAAAAAAATAATTATTTTTGAAAAAAATAAATAAATGTTTAGTTACTCAAGCCACTCCACCCAGTTTCTCCGCCCACTCCAGTAGGTGGAGGCAAGAACACGTCACACAATTTCCCCAGAAATTGTATTTTTTCTAGTTCTTATTCTTATTATAGCCAAATTTACCACCCTAACTCCTCCCACAGTTTTTACACTACATAGACAAGTAATATACCAAAACGTGCGGATTGTTCCCGAATGGTGTGCTATTACTTTGTGGAACGTTTTGCCAAACGGTTTACGAAATATCGTCATTTTTGCGGGGAAATTTGTCCCATAGGAATGAATGGAGAAATGTTCAAAACTAGAGTGAGAGGTGACAAAAGCTGACAACCCCATAATCAGCCAAAACATTATGACCCCCCCATGATCGGCCAAAACATTATGACCCCCCCATGATCAGCCAAAACATTATGACCCCCCATGATCGGCCAAAACATTATGACCCCCCATGATCGGCCAAAACATTATGACCCCCCCATAATCAGCCAAAACATTTTGACCCCCCCATGATCGGCCAAAACATTATGACCCCCCCATGATCGGCCAAAACATTATGACCCCCCCATGATCAGCCAAAACATTATGACCCCCCATGATCGGCCAAAACATTATGACCCCCTATGATCAGCCAAAACATTATGACCCCCCATGATCGGCCAAAACATTATGACCCCCCATGATCGGCCAAAACATTATGACCCCCCATGATCGGCCAAAACATTATGACCCCCCATGATCGGCCAAAACATTATGACCCCCCATAATCAGCCAAAACATTATGACCCCCCATAATCAGCCAAAACATTATGACCTTCCCATGATCGACCAAAACATTATGACCCCCCATAATCAGCCAAAACATTATGACACCCCCCCTTGATCGGCCAAAACATTATGACCCCCCCAGTAGGTGGAGGCAAGAACACGTCACACAATTTCCCCAGAAATTGTAGATTTTCTAGTAGGGTTGTCCCGATACCACTTTTTTTTAAGACCGAGTACAAGTACCGATACTTTTTTTCAAGTACTCGCCGATACCGATTACCGATACTTTTTTTTAATGTCATGTGACAATTTGACTGATGGGCACTGATAGGTGGCACTGACTGATGGCTAGCACTGACTGATGGGGACTAAAAGGTGGCACTTATGGGCACTGATAGGCGGCAATTATAGGCACTGATAGCTGGCACTGACAGGTGGCTGGCACTGATAGGTGGCACTGATAGACGGTACTTCTGGGCACTGATAGGTGGCACCGACAAGTGGCTGGCACTGATAGATGGCACTAATGGGCACTGACAGGTGGCTGGCACTGAAATGCAGCAATAAATGACATGAGGAAAGGATTCATTTTTTAAAATGCTGTACACCCTGCCGCAGTAAGCAGCAGCAGACATCTTGTTACACCCAGCTCGAACTATATGAGCTGGGTGTAACAAGATGTCCACTGCTGGCTTACTACAGCCAAGTGCAGAGTGTACCAAGATGGGTATCGGGATGTTCAGCCGCTGACGGCTCTCTCGGTTGTCTCTCTCTCCCCCTCTCTCTGTTGTCCCTCTCCCTGATCTCTCTCTGTTGTCCCTCTCCCTGATCTCTCTCTGTTGTCCCTCTCCCTGATCCCTCTCCCTCGATCGATCTCTCTCTGTTGTCCCTCTCCCTCGATCGATCTCTCTCTGTTGTCCCTCTCCCTCGATCGATCTCTCTCTGTTGTCCCTCTCCCTGATCTCTCTCGATCGATCTCTCTCTGTTGTCCCTCTCCCTCGATCGATCTCTCTCTGTTGTCCCTCTCCCTCAATCGATCTCTCTCTGTTGTTCCTCTCCCTCGATCGATCTCTCTCTGTTGTCCCTCTCCCTCGATCGATCTCGATCGATCTCTCTCTGTTGTCCATCTCCCTCGATCGATCTCTCTCTGTTGTCCCTCTCCCTCGATCAATCTCTCTCTGTTGTCCCTCTCCCTGATCTCTCTCGATCGATCTCTCTCTGTTGTCCCTCTCTCCCTGATCTCTCTCTGTTGTCCCTCTCTCCCTGATCTCTCTCTGTTGTCCCTCTCTCCCTGATCTCTCTCTGTTGTCCCTCTCCCTCTCTCTCTCTCTTCTCTCTCTCTCTCTCTCTCCCTTATCTCTCTCTCTCTCTCCCTTATCTCTCCCTTATCTCTCTCTCTCTCTCTCTCTCTCTCTCTCTCTCTCTCTCTCTCTCTCTCTCTCTCTCTCTCTCCCTTATCTCTCTCTCTCTCTCTCTCCCTTATCTCTCTCTTCCTCCCTCTCTCAGCTTCAATCTGTCACAGTGAGGAACAGGGCAGCAGAAGACACGCCCCTTTCACACACGCTCCCTTGTAATGTCTTAATTACACAGGCTGACTCCGCCCACCCTCTTCGTCCGCCCGCCCTCTGCCTTCACCCGCTGACTCCGTCACCCTCTTCGTCCGCCCGCCCTCTGCCTTCACCCGCTGTCTCCGCCCGCCCTCTGCCTTCACCCGCCCTCTTCGTCCATCGCTGTCTCCGCCCGCCCTCTGCCTTCACCCGCCCTCTTCGTCCACCGCTGTCTCCGCCCGCCCTCTGCCTTCACCTGCCCTATCCGTCCACCCGCCGACCAGGTATCGGATAAGGCATCAGGAGCATTTGTGCGAGTACAAGTACTCGCGCAAATGCTCGGTATCGGTCCCGATACCGATACTAGTATCGGTATCGGGACAACCCTATTTTCTAGTTATGTTTAAGATTACACAGACTGGAAATTCCAGCACCATCAATCGCTGAAATAGAGAATCATAAGCTGCTTAAACAATCATTTAGAGCGGTATTAAATGGTAACCCCAAAACAAAAAAATTGTATATTGCAGTTTGCCAATCCTTTAACCACTTGTCCTCCAAGCATAGTTCCCAACTGTCCCTGATTTTGAGGGACTGTCCCTGATTTCGAGAAATGTCCCTCTGTCCCTCATTCCCCCTCATTTGTCCCTCATTTTGGTCTGATCTATATAGATGTATATAAAATGCACTTTTTATCTATAAAAAAGTGTTTTCCAGCGCTAAACCTTTCATCTGATTTCTAAATTGCTGCATTTGTAAAATCCAAAAGCCAATATAAAGGAATAGTAGTGGTAAAAAAAAGCACTTGTGGGTTTAATCAATCATGTTTTTTTTTGTACAATTCTCCTTTAAGGGGGCGTGGCAAGGGGTGTGTCCTATGCCTGCATACTTTTGCTGATAGGTGTCCCTCATTCCCATCTCAAAAAGTTGGGAGGTATGCCTCCAGGAAGATTTACCCCCCTTCATGACCAGGCCATTTTTTAGCGATACGGCACTGCGCTACTTTAACTGACAATTGCACGGTCATCAGAGGCGGCTCTAGGCTTTGTGAGGCCTTGGGCAAAACTTACACATGAGGCCCCACTCACGCCTGTAACAGGAAAAAAAAAATACAAGCACACAGTAAAGAGGGTGAGATAAAGAGGGGGGAGAGAGAGAATCAGTGATTGAGCACAGGCAAATTAGGAGGCCGCAAGGCCCCTGTGAGCGCGAGGCCTTTGGCAACTGCCTAATTTGCCTAATTGGAGAGCCGCCTCTGACGGTCCATGCAATGCTGTACCCAAATAAAATGTATGTAATTTTTTTCCCACAAATAGAGCTTTCTTTTGGTGGTATTTGATCACAGTTACAGTTACAAATAGTTACAAACACACCTCTAGGTACATGTAACCCCTACACTGCCACCTAGTGGTTAACCTCTTCACTGCCAGTGTCATTTATATAGGAATCAATGCATTTAAATAGCATTGATTGCTGTATAAATGACAATGGTCCCAAAAATGTGTCAAAAATGTCCGATGTGTCCGCCATAATGTCGCAGTCACAATAAAAATCGCTGATCGCCGCCATTACTAATAAAAAAAAAAATTATTAATAAAAATGCTATAAAACTATCCCCTATCTTGTAAACGCTATAACTTCTGCGCAAACCAATCAATAATCGCTTATTGCAATTTTTTTACCAAAAATATGTAGAAGAATACGTATCGGCCTAAACTGAGGGAAAAAAAGTTTTTTTATATATATTTTTGGGGGATATTTATTATAGCAAAAATTAAAAAGAATGCGTTTTTTTCAAAATTGTCGCTCTTTTTGGTTTATAGTGCAAAAAATAAAAACCGCAGGGGCGATCAAATACCACCAAAAGAAAGCTCTATTTGTGTGAAAAAAAGGACGCCAATTTTGTTTGGGAGCCACGTCGCACGACCGCGCAATTGTCAGTTAAAGCGACGCAGTGCCGAATCGCAAAAAGGGGCCTGGTCCTTTGGCTGCAAATTGGTCCGGTCTGAAAGTGGTTAACTGACAATTGCACGGTCATCAGAGGCGGCTCTAGGCTTTGTGAGGCCTTGGGCGAAACTTACACATGAGGCCCCACTCAAAAAAAATACAAGCACACAGTAAAGAGGGTGAGATAAAGAGGGGGAGAGAGAGAATCAGTGATTGAGCACAGGCAAATTAGGAGGACGCGAGGCCCCTGTGAGTGCGAGGCCTTTGCGACCGCCTAATTTGCCTAATTGGAGAGCCGCCTGTGACGGTCATGCAATGCTGTACCCAAATAAAATGTATGTCATTTTTTCCCACAAATAGAGCTTTCTTTTGGTGGTATTTGATCACCATTTCGTTTTTAACATTTTTTGCACTATGAACGACAATTTTGAAAAAAAAACAAACGATATTTTCTACTTTCTGTTATAACACATTCAAAAAAAAAAAATTTTAAAAATCAAATTTTTCCATAAATTTAGGCCAATATGTATTCTGCTACATGTTTTTGGTAAACAAAAAAAATCCCAAAAAACGTATATTGATTGGTTCACGCAAACGTTATAGCGTCTACACACTATATACTGTATTTATGGATTTTTTAAAAATGTATTCTATACTAGCAATAGCGATCAGCAACTTATAGTGGGACTGCCATATTGCAACGAAACAATCGGACACTAACTAAAAATAGAAAAATGCAGCACTTAAAATTATTTTGTGTAAACAGTGATATTAAAGCGGAGGTTCACACAAAAATTGAACCTCCGCTTTTTGGAAGCCTCCCCCCCTCCGGTGTCACGTGTGGCACCTTTTAGGGGGGAGGGGGGTGCAGATACCTGTCTAAGACAGGTATTTGCACCCACTTCCAGGCATAGACTCCCACAGGAGTATACGCCTCTTCCAGTCCCGCCAGCGCGGACCATTCTGATTGCGCTGTGCGACTCGCGTGCGCACAGTAGGGAACCGGGAAGTGAAGCCACAAGGCTTCATTTCCTGATTCCCTTACCGAAGATGGCGGCGGCAGCATCCGAGGACTGAGGGGCAGTTCGGCCTCGGGTGCCGACATCGCTGGATCCTGGAACAGGTGAGTGTCCTTATTTTAAAAGTCAGCAGCTGCAGTATTTGTAGCTGCTGACTTTTAAAAATAAAATGTTTGCGGGACTCCCTCTTTAACCGCTTCTCGACCACCTCACGCCGATGTACGTCGGCAGAATGGCACGGGCAGGCAAAACCACATACAGGTACGTGGTCCTTTAAGAGGCCTGCCGTGGGTCGCTTGCGCGCCGCCAGCGGCGCGCTCGCGACCCGGTCGGGAGCTCCGTGACCACGGCCGCGGGACTAGCGGACCTGATCGCCGCTGGTGTCCCGCGATTGGGTCACAGACCTGAAGAACGGGGAGAGGTCTGTGTAAACAAACCTCTCCCCACGCTTCCTACACTGACTGTCAGTGATCTGCTGTTCCCGGTCATCGGGAACAGCCGATCAGTGACGTAAGACGTCAGCCACGCCCCCTACTGTAAAAAAAACACACAACACGTCACACTAACTCCTCCCCGCCCCCTAGTGGTTAACTCCTTCACTGCCACTGTCATTTACATAGGAATCAGTGCTATTTAAATAGCACTGATTTCTGTATAAATGACAATGGTCCCAAAAATGTGTCAAAAATGTCCGATGTGTCCGCCATAATGTCGCAGTCACAATAAAAATCGCTGATCGCCACCATTACTAGTAAAAAAAAATATTAATAAAAATGCTATAAAACTATCCCCTATTTTGTAAACGCTATAACTTTTGCGCAAACCAATCAATAATCGCTAATTGCGATTTTTTTACCAAAAATATATAGAAGAATACGTATCGGCCTAAACTGAGGAAAAAAAAGTTTTTTATATATTTTTTGGGGATATTTATTATAGCAAAAAGCAAAAAATATTGCATTGTTTTCAAAATTGACGCTCTATTTTTGTTTATAGCGCAAAAAATAAAAACCGCAGGGGCGATCAAATACCACCAAAAGAAAGCTCTATTTGTGGGAAAAAAAGGACGCCTATTTTGTTTGGGAGCCACGTCGCACGACCGCGCAATTGTCAGTTAAAGCGACGCAGTGCCGAATCGCAAAAAGGGGCCTGGTCCTTTGGCTGCCAATTGGTCCGGGGCTGAAGTGGTTAAATATCAACAATACTAACAAATTGTGATATAAAATCCACCAAGCAAATATTAAACATCAAATGTCAATGAACTGACAAAAATACTGGAAATTTTTTAATATATATATAAAGTGAATGTTGATTGGCATCAAAAAACAATGGAGCAACATTTTATACATAAAGTTTCTAGAAAATCCTCAAGATAGACATGTTCAAAAGGAGTAAAAGAGAATCTTGTGAGGAAACCGCCACCAATTGCATAAAGGCTTACCAGAAATAGTGGACTTAAAGGGGCATATACCACTTAAGTCAACAAGGCTTGTAGTGATGAACACTATATGTGATATGAAACCATCAACGATCCGGATAGCCACGATCACATTAGGGACTATGAACAACACTGGTCAGCAAGATGTTCTCACAAATGGCAATTAGGTTCAGGTGAAGAGAGGGACGACCAAAGAAGTTTTGCATATCCACACGTTGAAACCAAGGAATGAAACAAATTTCCACATAGTGTGATATTGTTTGGGGAATATTTATAAAAAAAAGGATAAAATTGAACACCCACATTTGTTGAAGCAACCAAAGGCTTATCGAACATAAGATGGCGCAGTAGTGATGGCAGCACTCGACCAGACGCGTTTCGCCTGAATAGACGTCATCTGGGGTGTTTTTGATTTATAATCGGACACTAACTGACTCTTTTGACACTTTTTGGGAACCAGTGACACTAATACAGTAATCAGTGCTAAAAAAAATGCACCATCACTGTACTAATGACACTGGCTGGGAAGAGGTTAAACATCTAGTGTGATCAAAGGGTTAACTGTGTGCCTAGCCAGTGTTTTTGTGTACACAGTGTGATGCCTTTACTAGGGGAAAAGATGGATTTTAGTCCCTGCTTTGCAGGAACACAGAATCCATCCCTCCCCTCCCGGTCAGAACAGTGGTCTGCCTTTATCTACAGAGGCAGATCCCCATTCTGTGTTGTCTCGTCAGAAAAAGCTCTAATGGTTTTCCCGTCGGGATTCCGACAGAATTTCGCTCAAACTGTCTTGCCTACACACGGTCACACCAAATTCCGAGGGTCAATAACACCGCGACATACAACACATTCAACGGCTCTATAAAAGGGACGTTTAATGCTTCTGAGCATGCGTCGAATTGTTTCCGAGCATGCGTCAGAATTTTGCGCGTCGGAATTGCATACACACGATCGGAAAATCCGATAGAAAGGTTTTCCTTCGGAAAAATTAAGAACAGGCCCTCAATCTAAAGCCTGTCAGAAATGCCGACAGAAAAAGACAGATGGGCATACACACGGTCGGAAAATCCGATGAAAAGCTCCCACCGGACTGTTTCCATCGGAAAATTCCTGCCGTGTGTACGCAGCATTAGTACCCTGGAGAAGAGACCAACAGGAAAATAGAGAAGTCTAATCTTTAGATCAGCAAGTAAACAACATTTAGGCCCCTTTCACACTGAGGCGCTTTGCAGATGCTAAAGTTCTAAAAATAGCGCCTGCAAAGCGCCTCCAAACAGCCGCTGCTGTGTGTCCAGTGTGAAAGCCCTGGAGCGGTGCGCTTGCAGGACGCTGAAAAATGTCCTGCAAGCCGCATCTTTGGAGCGCTGTAGGAGCGGTGCATTTACCGCTCCAACAGCGCCCCTTCCCATTGAAAACAATGGGGCAGCGCTCCAAACCCGCCTGCAAAGCGCCGCTGCAGCGGTGCTTTGTGGGCGGTTTTAAACCCTTTTTCGGCCGATAGCGGGGGGTAAAACTGCCCCGCTAGCAGCTGAAAAGCGCCACTAAAACGACGGTAAAGCGGCGCTAAATATAGCGCCGCTTTACCACCAGCGCGCCCAGCGCCTCGGTGTGAAAGTAGCCTTAGGCTCGTCTAGGTAAGCCAAAGAAACAACCAGCTATAGAAATATGAAATCGTTGCAAAGACCTTGTCTTTCACCAGTGTTGAAGGCCAGTTAACCGCTTTCCGACCCGCGCACGATGATGTACATCGACAGAATGGCACGGACAGGCATAAGGGCGTACAGGTACGTCCCCTTTAAGATGCCACCGTGCCATCGGGCGCACGCCCCCAGCGGCGTGCGCTCGCGCCGGTCCGGACTACCCGGATACCCGCGATCGTCTCACGGGAAGGCTGAACGGGGAGATGCGGAAATAAACAGCATCTCCCCGTTCTGCCTAGCAACTAGTGACGCCGATCTCTGCTCCCTGTGGTTGGAGCAGAGATCAGCATTCACTAGCTGACAGCCACGCCCCCCCACAGTTACAAACACACCTCTAGGTACATGTAACCCCTACACTGCCACCTAGTGGTTAACCCCTTCACTGCCAGTGTCATTTATACAGGAATCAGTGCATTTAAATAGCATTGATTGCTGTATAAATGACAATGGTCCCAAAAAAGTGTCAAAAATGTCTGATGTGTCCGCCATAATGTCGCAGTCACAATTAAAATCGATGATCGCCGCCATTACTAGTAAAAAAAATTAATTATTAATAAAAATGCTATAAAACTATCCCCTATTTTGTAAACGCTATAACTCCTGCGCAAACCAATCAATAATCGCTTATTGCGATTTTTTTTTTAACCAAAAATATGTAGAGGAATACATATCGGCCTAAACTGAGGAAAAAAAAAATTTTTTATATATTTTTGGGGGATATTTATTATAGCAAAAAGTAAAAAAGAATGCGTTTTTTTTTTTCAAAATTGTCGCTCTTTTTTTTTTTTTAGCACAAAAAAAAAAAAAAATGCAGGGGCGATCAAATACCACCAAAAGAAAGCTCTATTTGTGGGAAAAAAAGGACGTCAATTTTGTTTGGGAGCCACGTCGCACGACCGCGCAATTGTCAGTTAAAGCGACGCAGTGCCGAATTGCAAAAAGGGGCCTGGTCCTTTGGCTGCAAATTGGTCCGGTCTGAAAGTGGTTAAAGCATATCTAAATGAAAAAAACAAAAATGTCCTTAGATGTGGTAGCTGCATTCGTTTTTTTCCAGGCTAAGAATGTCAGGGCCACGAAAGAATAAAATATAGAAGTGGCCCCATGGGAGTGTCACCCCTAACACCCATTTGTTTTATAAATACATTTCACTCTTAATAGAGGTCTATGATAATTGTTAAAGAGGAGGGCCGGGCAAAAAAAAAAAATTAAAAGTCAGCAGCTCCAAATACTGCAGCTGCTGACTTTTAATAATCGGACACTTACCTGTCCCGGGGTCCAGCGATGCGGGGGAACGAGACCCCCCCCCTCGTTCCCCGCTCCGCTCACGACGCCGGCATTCTTAATGTGGGAACCCGGCTGGGCTTCACAGCCGGGCACCCACTGCGCATGCGCGAGCGGCGCCGTGCGCCGTGATTCGACGCTCACTCATCTGGGACACATGACATGTCCCAGATGACTGTGCGTTGCCTACAGGAAGTGACTTTTAGCCCGGGCAATGAAGGTGGCAGACTTCGAGGGACCCCCTAGCAACAGGCATTTAGAGGTGAGTAAAAAATTTTTTTTTTTTCCAATTATTTTTTTTTTATTTTTTTTATGATTTTTAAGCCCCTTTTTGTTTTTTGGTTGCAACCCCACTTTAAGTACATGATTCGCTTTGGCTGCTTTGCCGGTTCTTTCTGTTTTTGTGTTTCAGGTGACAATCTGCCTGCTGTTGCTAGGACGATTTACCTCAGCTGCTGAGCACTGGATTGGTGACGAATCCCTTGGTGGGAAACATCTAGCCAATGAGTGTAACCTTTTACTTCTATCCTCTCCTGTTACTGGGCGGAGTCAGCATTTACCTCAGGTCTGTCAGCTGGACTCACCTCTGGATTCTCCTCAGCTTTCCTTCTGGATCTTTTGCCCTGCTCTCGTCCCTGTTTTGGGACAATTTGAAACAATTGTACCTCCTAATTTCAGGTCTTTCTGAAGCTCTCCGCAAATGGTCATTGCCTCTTGGACAACTCTTCTGGTAATTCTTTTCATTCCTCTGTCAGAGATCTTGCAGGGAGCACCTGGTTATGGCCAGTTTATGGTGAAATTATGTTCTTTCCACTTCCTGGTCCCAACAGTGCCCCCTGAAACATTCAGAAGTTTAGAAATCCTTCTGTAACCAACAGTGTTGGTCATCTTACTTTAAAAAAGTAATTTAGTTAAGTTACAAATTACTTCTCCCAAAAAGTAATTGCGTTAGTAACTCAGTTACTACATTGGAAAAGTAATTAGTTACTCAGCAAAGTAACTGACTTTTTTTTTTTTAAATGTTCTATACGTGTAACTAAGGGGCGGGTCTAGTATTACTGTAAGCAAGGGGCGCATTTATTATTATTGTTATATATCGTGTAACCAAGGAGCTGCTCTATTATTACTCTAACCAAGGGGCAGTTCTGTTATATCGTGTAAGCAAGGGGCGGGTCTATTATTATTATATCGTGTAAGGGGCGGGTCTATTATTATTATATCGTGTAAGGGGCGGATGGCTACAGAAGAGGGCGAATGTTAAATTAATGGGCAGAGCTCGATATATAACAATAATAATAAATGCGCCCCTTTGGTTACAGTAATACTAGACCCGCCCCTTAGTTACACGATAGACGCCCCTTGCAGAGTAGCACGAGCATCATGAGGGTGCGGCATCGCCTCATACAATTACATGTTAACTGCGCCTGCGCGGTGTAGAGTTCACTCAGAGCTGTTTAGGTTCGGCAATTTTCGGAAGCTCCGTAGTCCTTCGTACTGCGCAAGCCCTGCGCAGTACAGGGGGTCCTTATCCGGCGGGGGAACTTTTTTGGCAGGACACCGGAATTACACTACTGCCATCTAGTGACGGTAGATGTAATTGGGGTAACTAAGCCAAAGTAATGGGAACTGAGTTACCATGAGGGGAAAAGTAATCAGTTAGATTACTAGTTACCCTCTAAAGTAACTGAGTTACGTAACTCAGTTTATTTTAACTCAGTTACTTACATCACTGGTAACCAATGCCATCAGTATGTTTTGCAACAATAAGGTTGTGACGGTCTTGAGAAAGCGCTTTACTTTTATTCACATTAATCACCATTTTCGGGTGCCCGTGAATGTCCGTTACAAAGCCTGCAGGACTCGGGAAAGATCGTACAAGCTCGGCTGGGTGGCGCATGCGCAGTAACATAATGTCGATGCCTGGCTCCATTTTTAAACGGAAGCCGTCACTCGTTATTCTTGCCTGTATCTCCCGCCCGCAGTCTCTGACCGTCTCCTGCCCGCAGCCTCTGACCATCTCCTGCCCGCAGCCTCTGACCATCTCCTGCCCACAGCCTCCTCAGCCTCTAACCATCTCCTGTTCCTGTCCGCAGCCTCTGACTATCTTCTGCCCGCAGCCTCTGACCATCTCCTGTTCCTGTCTGCAGCCTCTGACCATCTCCTGCCCGCAGCCTCTGACGGTGACCATCTTCTGCCCGCAGCTTCTGACCATCTCCTGTTCCTGTCCGCAGCTTCTGACCATCTCCTGTTCCTGTCCGCAGCTTCTGACCATCTCCTGCCCGCAGCCTCTGACCATCTCCTGCCCGCAGCCTCTGACCATCTCCTGCCCGCAGCCTCTGACCATCTCCTGCCCACAGCCTCCTCAGCCTCTAACCATCTCCTGTTCCTGTCCGCAGCCCAGGGGCGTACCTAGTGCATTTGGCACCCGGGGTGGATCCTATATCTGGCACCCCCCCCCCCCCCCCACCTTAAAACGTAAAAACACCCCACTGTGCTCCCTGCATACCTCTGCATCCTTAAATATCTTTTTGTCACTACTGTGTACATTACACAGCACCCTGCACCTCTGGACCCCTTTACATTACACAGCACTCTGGACCCCTTTACAATACACAGCACCCTGGACCCCTTTACAATACACAGCACTCTGGACCCCTTTACAATACACAGCACCCTGGACCCCTTTACATTACACAGCACTCTGGACCCCTTTACAATACACAGCACCCTGGACCCCTTTACATTACACAGCACCCTGCACCTCTGGAACCCTTTACATTACACAGCACTCTGGACCCCTTTACATTACACAGCACTCTGGACCCCTTTACATTACACAGCACCCTGCACCTCTAGACCCCTTTACATTACACAGCACTCTGGACCCCTTTACATTACACAGCACCCTGCACCTCTGGACCCCTTTACATTACACAGCACTCTGGACCTCTTTACATTACACAGCACCCTGCACCTCTGGACCCCTTTACATTACACAGCACTCTGGACCCCTTTACATTACACAGCACTCTGGACCCCTTTACATTACACAGCACCCTGCACCTCTAGACCCCTTTACATTACACAGCACTCTGGACCCCTTTACATTACACAGCACCCTGCACCTCTGGACCCCTTTACATTACACAGCACCCTACGCCTCTGGACCCCTTTACATTACACAGCACCCTGCGCCTCTGGACCCCTTTATATTACACAGCACTCTGGACCCCTTTACATTACACAGCACTCTGGACCCCTTTACATTACACAGCACTCTGGACCCCTTTACATTACACAGCACCCTGGACCCCTTTACATTACACAGCACCCTGGACCCCTTTACATTACACAGCACCCTGGACCCCTTTACATTACACAGCACCCTGGACCCCTTTACATTACACAGCACCCTGGACCCCTTTACATTACACAGCACCCTGGACCCCTTTACATTACACAGCACCCTGGACCCCTTTACATTACACAGCACCCTGGACCCCTTTACATTACACAGCACCCTGGACCCCTTTACATTACACAGCACCCTGGACCCCTTTACATTACACAGCACTCTGGACCCCTTTACATTACACAGCACTCTGGACCCCTTCTTTACATTACACAGCACAGCACAGCACAGTGGATACCCCCCCCTACAATGCAGACCCCCCCCTACTACAATGCAGACCCCCCCTTCAGTACAGACCCCCCCCCCTACTACAGTACAGACCCCCCCCCCCTACTACAATGCAGACCCCCCCTTCAGTACAGACCCCCCCCCTACTACAGTACAGACCCCCCCCCCCCCACGACCCTTAATGTACCTCAGGTCAGGAGGATTGTCAGCGCGGGACACACAGCAGACTACAAGGAGGAGGGGGAGGCGGAGCCGGCGGCTTCACTCTGCTCGGCTGTATGGCACAGCCGAGACAGATCAGAGCCACGGAGAGCCGCGGAGAGCGGCGCACACCCTCCCCCTCTCCCTCCTCTCACCTCACCTGACGCTGGCTGTTACTCACCGCGCAGCGGCGCTGCGCAAGATATATCAGCGCTCGGCGCTCTCCCCGACTCCCCGCTTCCATCGCGGAGGGGGGCGCCGGCCTGACACCCCCCCAGTGTGTGGCACCCGGTGCGGCCCGCCCCCCCCGCACCCCCCTTAGTACGCCGTTGCCGCAGCCTCTGACTATCTTCTGCCCGCAGCCTCTGACCATCTCCTGCCCGCAGCCTCTGACCATCTCCTGCAGGCAGTAGTAGGTGACTATTGTGCTGCCCCCCCAAGGTTCCCTCACTCACCAGACGTAGGTACCCCTGCAGGGGTGAACAGCATGGGAATATGGATGTTGGATAGTCCTCCTGGTGGTAGTCTGGATCGGGTCCTTACCGGTTTCGTTATTGAAATAATTCAATAACGAAACCGGTAAGGCGTGCTGACGTCAATTTGGAGGACTATCCGACATCCATATTCTCATGCTGTTCACCCCTGCAGGGGTACCTACGTCTGGTGAGTGAGGGAACCTTGGGGGGGCAGCACAATAGTCACCTACTACTGCCTGAAGCACTACAAGTCACCGGTGGAATTATCTTCAACTATTACCCATATATCCTCACCCACTCATCAACATATTGCCTATTGATCTTGTTGTGGGCCCCTGCATAGGATTGGACTTCCTTCCTTTAATACATATGATTTTTGTATTTTTCACAGCCTTATTTTTGGACTGTTCAACTTTTACACACTGAGTGTATGGTTTATACACAGGTTTTTTATTATTATATTTTCTATTTATTATCAATTAATTTTTGCTCTTTTGTATTGGGACTGTCACCTGCATATTTATAGCACACTGCTCACTTGGCTCTTACATTACCAAAGGTACTCACCATTGGTGGTTTTGGTACAATTCTAAATCTACATGTATTAATGGTATAATATTATGGATACACTACTAGTTGGGTAGAGGATACATGCTAGCTGGTCAGCTGCTACCTCCCTTGCCCTGTGGTCTAGCCACGTATCTAATCAGCCACATTTATAATACACACTACACATCATTTATATCTGTGTTTCTATATTTTTTTATCTATTTATTTTCTATTTATTAAGTTGCTCACGCTCACTAGCACTGGGATTCACAGATTGGAGTAGTTCAATACTATTGTTATCTACAGGGTGGATAAGTTTAGGGGGCACACCCCACCTATATCCTAACATCTACTTTACACCCAGTAGGATTAATAAGGGAGATACTCTTTATAGGTACGCACTTTTTCACCTATACCTTTTAGGTTCACCATACTTATTACCTACAGGGAGCGCCATTTGTCCCTCACATTTTGCACTTTACATATAAATTGCCCTCTAGGGGGTTAATTTTTTTACGGACAGGCCGCACACCTTATTCCCGGTCCTAAGCGCGGAGATCTTCCATAACAGATCATCTCCTGTTCCTGTCCACAGCCTCTGACCATCTCCTGTATCATGTCCGCAGCCTCTGACCATCTCCTGTATAATGTCTGCAGCCTCTGACCATCTCCTGTATCATGTCCGCAGCCTCTGACCATCTCCTGTACCATGTCCGCAGCCTCTGACCATCTCCTGTATCATGTCCGCAGCCTCTGACCATCTCCTGAACCATGTCTGCAGCCTCTGACCATCTCCTGTATCATGTCCGCAGCCTCTGACCATCTCCTGTACCATGTCCGCAGCCTCTGACCATCTCCTGTACCATGTCGTCCGCAGCCTCTGACCATCTCCTGTATCATTTCCGCAGCCTCTGACCATCTCCTGAACCTTGTCTGCAGCCTCTGACCATCTCCTGTATCATGTCCGCAGCCTCTGACCATCTCTTGTATCATGTCCGCAGCCTCTGACCATGTCCTGTACCATGTCCGCAGCCTCTAACCATGTCCTGTACCATGTCCGCAGCCTCTGACCATCTCCTGTACCATATCTGCAGCCTTTGACCATCTCCTGTACCATGTCAGTAGCCTCTGACCATCTCCTGTACCATGTCCGCAGCCTCTGACCATCTCCTGTACCATGTCCGCAGCCTCTGACCATCTCCTGTACCATCTCCGCAGCCTCTGACCATCTCCTGTACCATGTCCGCAGCCTCTGACCATCTCCTGAACCATGTCTGCAGCCTCTGACCATCTCCTGTATCATATCCGCAGCCTCTGACCATGTCCTGTACCATGTCCGCAGCCTCTGACCATGTCCTGTACCATGTCCGCAGCCTCTGACCATCTCCTGTACCATGTCCGCAGCCTCTGACCATCTCCTGTACCATGTCCGCAGCCTCTGACCATCTTCTGTATCATGTCCGCAGCCTCTGACCATGTCCTGTACCATGTCCGCAGCCTTTGACCATGTCCTGTACCATGTCCGCAGCCTCTGACCATGTCCTGTACCATGTGCGCAGCCTCTGACCATCTCCTGTATTATGTCCGCAGCCTCTGACCATCCTCTGTACCATGTCAGCAGCCTCTGACCATCTCCTGTACCATGTCCGCAGCCTCTGACCATCTCCTGTATGATGTCCGCAGCCTCTGACCATCTCCTGAACCATGTCTGCAGCCTCTAACTATTTCCTACATCGTGTCTGCAGTCTCTGAGGGGGAGTCTGGAGAGGAGTCATGAGTGGGAGCACCGCCGGGATCATGGGGATCACGGGAGAAGTCAGACGTGTGTGGAGTGTGCTGAGGAGACCATAGGAAAACTAGAGCCGCCAAGCTGGAGCCATCTGACTGAGCCCTGCGAAATGCACTTGAGAGGAGGTCAGTGACAGCGCCGCCAGGCCAGTCTGGGGGGGGGGGGGGTTGCTGATGTAAGGGGAGTGAATACAGTAATATAAAGGTTCCCCTCTATATTAGTAACTCCCCTTACCTTAGTGTATTCACTCTGCAGAAGGTGGTCTCTAGTCACCAGAGTGCCCCCACATCAGAGTTTCTGGCATTCCCCTTTACATCAGAGTCTGCAAGGGGCAATCCTGCAGACCCTGATGTAATTGCGAACACTGATGTAAAGGGAATGCAGTGGACCCTGATATAAGGTGGTCTCCGGTCACCAGAGCCTTCCCTTACATCAGAGTTCCCCCTTAGATCATGATCTGCAGCGTTCCCCTTTACATAAGCGTTCCCTTTCACTGTAATGCCCCATACACACGGTCGGATTTTCAGACGGAAAATGTCCTATCGGACAATGTTGTCGGAAATTCCGACCATGTGTAGGCTCCATCTGACTTTTTCCGTCGGATTTTCCGACGGACAACGTTTTATCTCCTGCTCTCAAATTTTCCGACAACAAAGTCCTATCGGACTTTTTCCGATCGTGTGTAGCGAATTCCGACGGACAAAGTGCCACGCATGCTCAGATCACATTACAAGACCAAAGCTATTGGCTACTAGCCTCTACGTAGTCCCGTCGTACGCAACAAACGTCACCACGTTCAGAATGATCGGATTTTCCGACAACTTTGTCCGACCGTGTGTATGCAACACCAGTGTCGGACTAAATCCGTCTGAAAAAATCCGATGGATTTTGTGGTCGGATTTTCCGACCGTGTGTACGGGGCATTGGGGGGATCCCTGCAGACTCTGATGTAAGGGGGGAACCCAGTGCTGGCTGGGTTATAGTATCCTGACCTTCATGTAAATTGAGAAATATGTTTTTTTGACTTTTGTTTAACTTAAACACATTGCTAATAGCACTAGCTATGTGTTTATAGTTCAAATATTTATACTTGCACTGTTTAGCACTGAAAACAGTCATTTTAGGTGTTTTTTTGCAGCGTCAGTAAAAAATGCGGCTCTGCCGGTAATTTTTCATGATTTTTGTCAGGGGAAAAAAAAAGTGGTGCCGTTTGTAAATTTTGCCATCCTGCCAGTAAATTTCACTTCAGGGGGTTGGCAACACTGATTTGCACTGACAAGGAACAGGAATGCTTTCTAATTACAGGTGGTGTCTTGGCTTTTCATGCCCTTTTGCACCTCCCTTTCTTCATGTGTTCAATACTTGTTTCCCTGTGTCATTCCCTTCATAACTTCATTTGTGAACATATTTGTTTTGATGTCTTTGTATGTATGGATTGCATGAGTTGTTGTCAATAGCACCTATATATATATATATATATATATATATATATATATATATATATATATATATATATATATATATATATATACAGTATGTATACAATATACAGGGGTTCCCCGGGTTACAAACAAGATAGGGACTGTAGGTTTGTTCTTAAGTGGAATCTGTTTGTAAATCGGAACAGGTACATTTTTTGCCCCTGTTCAGATTTCACCTCAACTTCTGTCCCAATGACAAATTGGATTTTGAAAATTTTGGGTTGTTAGGGAAACATGGACTGGAGCATCAGTGGAGAAACCTTTTTTCCATATTAACTCTAAAGCCCCATACACACGGTCGGACTTTTTCATCAATTTGGTCCGATCGGACAAGGTTGTTGAAAAATCAGACCGTGTGTATGCACCATCGGACAGTGTTCGTCGGTTTGTCCGTCGGACAAAGTCTTATCTCCTGCTGGAAAGATTTGCCGTCAACCCTGTCCGATCACACCAAATCCGAGCGTGTGTACGCTTGTCCGACCGGACAAAGTGCTACGCATGCTCAGATCACATTACAAGACCAAAGCTATTGGCTACTAGCCTCTACGTAGTCCCGTCGTAGGCAACAAACGTCACCACGTTCAGAATGATCGGATTTTCCGACAACTTTGTCCGACCGTGTGTACGCAAAACCAACATCGGACAAAGTATGACGGACATGGTCCGACAGACCTGGTCCGCGGATTGTCCGACCGTGTGTATGGGGCTTTACAGGAGTGAATTTCCCTTCCTAGGGGTGGATCCTCTCACTTCCTGTTGTCTCCCTCCGTTTGTAAGTAAAAGTCGTTTGTAAGTCGGATGTTTGTAAGTAGGGGACCCCCTGTAGATGTATATAAGAGAATTGGAATTGTCAGATGAGTGTGTGGGTCTTTTTCTCAGTAAGATCAATAAAATGCAGACTGGTGAATAGCCTTGTTTCCTTCACAGCATGAACTAAAGCCACTTTGTGTTATTCAGAACAATGGGAACTAAACCTCTTGTGTTTCATTACCTACCGTAAAAGTCTTCCTGTGGTTACATAAAATATAGTCATGAGCTCCCTTTTGTCTTTTAGTTTTGTCTGGGTAGGGCTGAAACTAGCCAGTTCAATGTGGGGGGTAAAAAATACCAGGGGGCAGAGGATGGGAGGTCAGCAGGACAGTGTACAGAAACAGGAATCAGTTTAGCAGGGCAGTGTCAAATGTGTACATGTGGGAATTTATTATTTAGAAAATCTGTAAGGTGACCGAACAACGGGCTCCCAACCAGGGGTCAAGTCCTGGGGAAAAAAGTGTGGGAACTCCCACACAAGATCCACTCGCCCACCAAAAAAAATAAAAATGACACGCTCATATGCACGAACGCTTCAAAAGTGTTATTTTTCATCCAATTTTCGTATTGTGTGTATGAAGCTTAACTGTTAGTACATAAAAAAAAAAATCCTCAATAAACATAAATAGGGTAATTCTCTGAATAATCAGCATTCATTCAATTGTGCTTCCGTGCAAATGTGACCATCATGTTCTGATCTTTATTGGGGAATTTTATTTTGTATATAGAGTGTTTATGTGGTGAGTTTACACTTTTCATTGAACAGAGTTTGGATAACACAGGGTTAAACGGGAAAGGTCATAAATGAACTGCACATTATCTGGACAGAATGCTTGGGGACATAGTGATGTGTTTCTGCTTAGATGTATGTTAGCTTGGGGGGGCTGCAAACTCTACAGGGCTCCAACACACACTCGCTGCTATTCCAACCCTTCACATATTTCCACATAAACTTCCCTCCTGGCATTAAACTTTGCCAGGTATTGTGCTCAGCTTACCACCCCAAACTGATGTTCCTGCCTCACCTCACCTCTCTCCCTGCATGTCCTGTGAGCAGAATAGCTGTGCCCCTCTTCTGGGTTCTCTCATCATATGGCACTGAAGATAGAGGAGGGCAGGATTCAGCAGGACCCACAGAGTAAGTATGCAGGAGACTGGGGGGGGACATGAGGAGACAGAAAATAAGGAGGGGCAGGCGGGGAGGAGCGCATCACGAGAAGTCTGACTAAATACAATCTCTTAGCAGCAGGGACCTGATCTACCCGTCAGCTAGCTGTGACAGGTAGATCGAAGTGGAAGCTGTCATGCAGCCTCCTACTGGCAATGCCTGAATGGTCAGGTGTGCGGCACTTACTATTGTGAGCTGTGTCGACGGCTGCTGGTGTAGCACCTGCCACACAGCTCGCATACTTCAAAGTCTTGCAGGACACGGCTGCTAACGGGAACTGAGTTCCTGTTGTGGAAAAAGTACAGGAACTCCGTTCCCATGCGTGCCTGCAGGACTTGAGCCCTGCTCCCAACCCCCATTCCTGCTGTACTTGCCTCCCACGGTCCCGGAAATTCGTTGTTATGCCCCATACACACGGTCGGAAATTCCGACGGAAAATGTCCGATCGGACCATGTTGTCGGAAAATCCGCCCGTGTGTGGGGTCCATGGGACTTTTTCCATGGGAATCTCCGACGGAAAAAATTTGAGGTCCTGCTCTCAAATTTTCCGACAACAAAATCCGATCGTGTGTAGAAAATTCCGACGGAAAAAGTGCCAAGCATGCTCAGATCAAATTACGAGACCAAAGCTATTGGCTACTAGCCTCTACGTAGTTCCGTCGTATGCAACGAACGTCACCACGTTCGGAATGATTGGATTTTCCGACAACTTAGTCCGACCGTGTGTATGTAACACCAGTTTTGGACAAAATGCGTCGGAAAAAATCCGATGGATTTTGTGGTCGGAATTTCCGACCGTGTGTACGGGGGCTTAGTCTGTTCGTGTGCGGCCAAGTCTGTTTGTTTGGAAAGTCTGTCGGAACGCCGCCAAAAGTCCGTCAGACCTAGTCTGGTGGAAAGTCCGGTCGTGTGTACGTGGCATCACCCTTACTAATCAATTCAATCCTGCTCTCAAATTTTCCGACAACAAAATCCGATCAGACTTTTTCTGATCGTGTGTAGAGAATTCCGACTAACAAAGTGCCACGCATGCTCAGATCAAAGACCAAAGCTATTGGCTATTACGTTTTTGCAAAGGGCATTGTAGAAGTATTGTAATAAAGCATCATTTAGTTTTGTGACCAATCCCAACTCTATAATGCTGGTGGATGGGACAATAGATACAGACGCAGGATGGCAGAATGCATAGCTCCCAACCGTCCCTGATTTCGAGGGACTGTCCCTGATTTGGAGAATGTCCCTCTGTCCCTCATTCCTCCTCATTCGTCCCTCATTTTGGTCTGATCTATATAGTTGTATAAAAAATGCACTTTTTATCTATCAAAAAGTGTTTTGCAGCACTAAACCTTTTATCTGATTTCTAAATCTCTGCATTTGTAAATTCCAAAAGCCAATATAAAGGAATAGTGGTGGTAAAAAAAAAGCACTTGTGGATTTAATTCTCCTTTAAGGGGGTGTGGCAGGGGGCGTGTCCTATGCCTACATACATTGGCTAGTAGGTGTCCCTCATTCCCATCTCAAAATGTTGGGAGGTATGTAATGGTGTTGTGGTAACTTGCCCAAAAAAAAAAAAAGAAAAAAAAAAAAGCATAATAATATTATTCTTGATATCACTAGAAAATAAACGCCTTTTAACCGCTTAAGGACCGCCTCCTCCACATTTACGTCGGCAGAATGGCACGGCTGGGCACATCAACGTACAGGTACGTTGCTCTTTAAGTGCCTAGCCGTGGGTTGCACGCGCGCCGCCAGCGGCACGCTCGCGACTAGGTCCTGAGCAACGTGACCGTGGGACCCGCGGACCCGATTGCCGCTGGTGTCCCGCGATCAGGTCACAGAGCTGAAGAACGGGTAAGTGTAAACAAACCTCTCCTCGCGCTTCCTAGTGAGACTGACACTGATTGTCTGTTTCCTGTCATCGGAAAAGACGATCAGTGATGTTGAACGCCAAGCCACGCCCCCCTACAGTAAAAAAAAACACACACACGTCACACTTAAACCCCCCCCCCCGGCCCCTAGTGGTTAACTCCTTCACTGCCAGTGTCATTTACACAGGAATAAGTGCATTTAAATAGCACTGATTGCTGTATAAATGACAATGGTCCCAAAAATGTGTCAAAAATGTTCAATGTGTCCGCCATAATGTCGCAGTCACAATAAAAATCGCTGATCGCCGCCATTACTAGTAATAAAAAAATATATTTTTTTTAATAAAAATGCTATAAAACTATCCCCTATTCTGTAAACGCTATAACTTTTGCGCAAACCAATCAATAATCGCTTATTGCGATTTTTTTTTACCAAAAATATGTAAAAGAATACGTATCGGCCTAAACTGAGGAAAAAAAAAATTTTTTTATATATTTTTTGGGGATATTTATTATAGCAAAAAGTAAAAAATATTGCATTTTTTCAAAATTGTCGCTCTATTTTTGTTTTAACAGCACAAAAAATAAAAACCGCAGGGGTGATCAAATACCACCAAAAGAAAGCTCTATGTATGGGAAAAAAAGGACGTCAATTTTGTTTGGGAGCCACGTCGCATGACCGCGCAATTGTCAGTTAAAGCGACGCAGTGCCGAATCGCTAAAAAGGGGCATGGTCCTTTGGCTGCAAATTGGTCCGGGGGTTAAGTGGTTATAATTTGTTTGCAATAACTCCATCAGTATTATTATCCCATTAAGACCCCTTTCACACCAAGGGCGTTTTGCAGGCGCTATAGCGTTAGAAATAGTGCCTGTAATCTGCCCTAAAACAGCTGCACCATTGTCTCCAGTGTGAAAGCCGGAGGGCTTTCACACTTGAGCGGTGTGCTGGCAGGACGTCAGGAAAAGTCCTGCCAGCAGCTTCTTTGGAGCGGTGAAGGAGCGGTGTGTTTACCGCTCCTCCACCGCTCCTTCACCGCTCCTCCACCGCTGCTCCCCATTGAAATCAATGGGGCAGTGCTGTAATACCGCCGGCAAAAGGCCGCTATTGCAGTGTATTGTCAGGGGTTTTAACCCTTTCTTGACCGCTAGCGGGGGGTAAAAGTGCCACCGACGATATGGGCGGCGTGGTGTGAAAGGGGTCTAAAGAAGACGAGAATTGTGCGCTGCATTTCGAGATTTCATAATTTGCCACGTCCCAAATGTTAATTCTTCATTACGAACGCTAGTTTACAAGACCGACCGCTTCCAGCTTGTCCTTGCTTCCGAGCATGCGTGTTTGTACTTTGGGCTTTTGTCCAACGGACTTGTGTACACATGCTCGGAAAATCCGACAACAGACATTTCTCTGCGGAAAATGTTAAAACCTGCCATCCAACATTTCTCCACGGAAAATTCGACAACAATTGTCCGATGGAGCATACACACGGTCGGATTTACCGCCAACAGCCTGTCATCGAACATTTCCCGTCAGAAAGTCTGATCGTGTGTACGAGGCTTCCGAAATTCATACAATCGAGAAAAAAATTCCATCCTACTATTCAAATTTTCCCCTAATTGCAGTCGAAATGAAGGTCGTTTTTTTAATCCCACTAATGAATAGAAAAATGGACAAACAATCTAAAGCCCCATACACACGCTCGGATTATCCGAGGACCAGGTCCGTCGGATCATGTCCGTCATACTTTGTCCGATGTTGGTTTTGCGTACACACGGTCGGACAAAGTTGTCGGAAAATCCGATCATTCTGAACGTGGTGACGTTTGTTGCCTACGACGGGACTACGTAGAGGCTAGTAGCCAATAGCTTTGGTCTTGTAATGTGATCTGAGCATGCGTAGCACTTTGTCCGGTCGGACAACCGTACACACGATCGGATTTGGTGTGATCGGACCGTGTTGACGGCAAATCTTTCCAGCAGGAGATAAGACTTTGTCCGTCGGACAAACCGACGTACACTGTCCGATGGTGCATACACACGGTCTGATTTTTCAACAACAGTGTCCGATCGGACAGAATCCATGAAAAAGTCCGACTGTGTGTATGGGGCTTTACAATGTTCTTACAACCAAAAATGTTTAACAAAATCCTACAAGTGTATCCCCAGCTTTACTCTCACTTCTTATTTCTGTGGCAAGTCTAAAATTTTGGATTTCTCATCTCTTTCTGTCTCGCTGACAATGGTCACAAGGACAACTAGGGTGAATGTCCTCAGCAGGGTCAAAACCAGCAAAAACAAAATTGGCAGGAGGTCTAAACCTCCCCTATTCCACAACTAGAAAAAAAAGTTTTGCTTTTACATACACTTTTATTCTCCATGGTCTGCATTGTTGGGAATGTGAAAGACGTGCTGAAAGGTGTCCGTCTTTCCCGGTTCAAATTGGGCAGTATATTCCAGTAAGATACACTACTGGGGGGAGATTTACTGCATGGCAGCCAATCAGCTTCTAACTTCAGCTTGTTCAATTAAGCTATGACAATAAGGCCTCATGCACACGGGGCGTTAGAAAAAAATTATCTGCAAAGCCACTACCAATGCCAGAAAAAATCTGCTGTAAAAACTTGCTTTTAGTAGCTTTTTGCATTGGCGTTAATGCACGTTTAGCTGCTCTAGCTTTTCGTAGCGTTTCTCTGCCTCTATTCAATGGTTCCCTATGAGAGCCCATTGATTTGAATAGAAGTTGCACCACAAGTCAGATCATGGTGAAGGGGAACCCTTGCCAAAATGAGAAAAAAATAAACTAGCATGGAGTTCCCCCCCAAGAGCATACCAGACCCTTTGGTCTGGTATGGTTTTAAGGGGAACCCCACGCCCAAGAAATTGGCGTGGGGGATCCCCCCAAAATAAATACCAGACCCTTATCTGAGCATGCAGCCCAGCAGACCAGGAAAGGTGGGGGGGCGAGCGAGCGCCCGACTCGGACCATACCATGTCACATGCCCTCAACATGGGGGGGTGGGTGCTTTGGGGCAGGGGGGCCCTGGACCCCCCCCCACTCCAAAGCAACTTGTTGATGGGGACAAGGGCCTCTTCCCGACAACCCTGGCCGGTGGTTGTCAGGGTCTACAGGTGGGGGGCTTATCGGAATCCGGAAGCCCCCTTTAAAAGAGGGCCCCCAGATCCTGCCCCCCCCCACTCTATGAGAATCAGTATGGGGTACATTGTACCCCTACTCATTAACCCCAAAAAAGTGTCAAAAAAAAAAACAGTACACAGATTTTTTGATAAAGCAATTTATTAAAGCAGCTCCGGCACCTCTTATCCTTACAATTTCTTCTCCCTCTGGTGATGTCTTCGTCCTCTGGTTCTTTTCCCTCCGGCAATGTCTTCAACCTCCGGTTCTCCTCTCTCCACTGTCTTCTCCCGCTGCTGATTCTCCTCTCTCCGCTGTATTTGCCCTCTGCTCTTCCTCTGCTCTTCATTTAATGTTCTCTCGACGCTCTCTCCCGCTGTAATGCTGGGTCCGCCATGTGCCATTACTTATATAGCCACGGGGCGGGGCCACCTGGTGATGGCATCCAGAGGCCCTGCCCCCTTGTGACATCACCACCCGGGGAACCCCACCCCCTTCACAAAACTCAGTGCACAAGCCACACCGCAAGTCGGATCATCATGATCCAACTTGTGGTGCGACTTCTATTCAAATCAATGGGCTCTCGTAGGGAACCATTGATTTTTAACATGTCAAGAAAAAAACGATTGACCAGGCTTAACACAGCTTTTACAAGTGTCAGACATTTTTACAGCTCTAATGCCGGTCCTCAGAAAGGGCTGGCCCTGGATTTCTTTTACAGCTTGAAAACGCCTATGCCACTTACAGCTCCTAAAAGCCTGTGTGTGGATGGACACATAAAATAACATGGAGAGGCCTTTTTAAGCTGCACAAAAAAACATCTGACGCTGCTAAAAGCAGCTGTAAAAAAACGCCCTGTGTGCATGAGGCCTAAAACCTGGAAGTTGATTGATTTCTATGCAGAGCTGCACCAGATTTTGCACACTCCAGTTTTAGACCCCTTTCACACCGATCCGCCTATATCGTCAGCGGTAAAACGCCGCTATTTTTAGCAGCATTTTACCGTCGGATTTGCGGCGCATTTCGGCCGCTAGCGGGGCGCTTTTACCCCCCGCTGGTGGCCGAGAAAGGGTTAAAACCCCCGGCAAAATGCAGCAATAGCGCCGTTTTGCCAGCGGTATTACAGCGCTGCCCCATTGATATCAATGGGGAGCAGCGCTGGAGGAGCGGTGAGTTCACCGCTCCTTCACCGCTCCAAAGAAGCTGCTGGCAGGACTTTTTGTGACGCCCTGCCATAGCACCGCTGCAGTGTGAAAGCCCCCAGCAGTTTGAGGGCGGATTGCAGGCGCTATTTCTAACGCTATAGCGCCTGCAATACGCCCTCGGTGTGCAAGGGGTCTTAGTAAATTCCCCCACTATGTTTATTGATTTTTTTTCTTACCATATGTAAACATTTGTCTCTTTTTTTTGTGTCGTTTCCCCTTTTATCAATAGTAACAGTTGTTTTCAATTATAACCTATCAAGGTATAAAAATAAATAATTTTTCATTGTGTTACATCTTTAACCACTTCCTGTCCGGCCTATAGGAAAATGACGGCCGCGAAGTGGTTCAGTTAGCTAGACGGGGCGTCATATGACGTCCACAGGATAACATGCTGGCGCGCACCCGCTGGGGCACGCAGCGCGGCGATCGTGAGTGCGCGTGTCAATCTGACACGCCGCATCTCCAATCGTGGTAAGAGGCCTGTGACAGAGGCTCCTTACCACGTGATCAGCTGTGACAAATCACAGCTGATCATCGCGTGAACCAAGGAAGTGCCGGTAAACGGCATTCCTCGGTTCGTGCTGACAGGGAGAGCTGACCGGTGGCTCTCCCTGTCAGAGGGGTCTGTACTGATAATCAACACATTGATTATCAGCACAGCCCCATCAGATGTGCCACCACAGCTGCCAGTCAGTGCCTATAAGCTGCCAGTCAGTGCCCCATAAAAAAAAACAGATGACAGTGCCCAGATCAGTGCCAGTCAGTGCCCATCACAGTGCCAATCAGTGCCCAGCAGTAAAACCTGTCAGTACCTCATCATCATTGCCACCTGTCAGTGCCAAACAGTACTGCCTATCAGTGTCAATCAGTGCCCATCATAGCCGCCAGCCAGTGCCTATCAAGACCGCCAGTTAGTGCCCATCAGTGCTGCCTATCAGTGCCCATCAGTGCTACATATCAGTGCCACCTTATCGGTGCCAACCCATCAGTGCCGCCTCATCAGTGCCCGTCAGTGGAGGAGAAAACATTTTTTTATTACTGAAACAAAGAAAAAACATTTTTTTTTTCAAAAATGTCAGTCTTTTTCTAGCTCTATTTGTGGAAGAAAATGATAAAAAGTTTGTTTGGGTACAGTGTAGCATGACCGTGCAATTGTCATTCAAAGTGCGACAGCGCTGAAAGCTGAAAATTGTCCTGGGCGGGAAGGGGCGAAAGTGCCCGGTATTGAAGTGGTAAAAGCAGAACTTCAACCAAAAGGGGAAGTTCTGGTTATCTTCCTCCTCCCCCCCTCTCGTCTACCATATTTAGAATCTTTATTTTTTGGGGGGAGCGTGTATCTTGTTCGCTTAAATCACTTAAGTGATCAGATTGGAGGTTGCCCTGCCTACAACTTTCTGGGACACTTCACAGGTCCCAGGAGGCTACAGGACCAATCACAGGGTGCAGTACGGCTTATGCATGTGCACTGGGAGGCAGGCTGTGAAGCCACAAAGAGTCACAGCCGGTTTCCCACAGTTAAAGAGGAAGTAAACTTCCATCTTTAAATTTTACCTATAGGTAAGCCTATAAGAAGGCTTACCTATAGGTAGTGTAGTGTAGATATCTCCTAAATGTGCACCATTTAGGATATATTTACTGTACCTATTTACTGTACAAACTTCCTCGGCCAGGAGGCGGGGCTGTATGTGACACGAGCAGCAGGAACACTGCTATTGAAATGAAGGCTGTTCCAGTGATGTTCCTTGGCGCTCTGATCATCTGGCCAGCAATCCTCTTTCTCTACTCTCTTCCCCTGCATGATGCACACAGGGCAGGCTGGGTGATGGACACAGGGCAGGCTGCGTGATGGACGCAGGGCAGGCTGCATGATGGACGCAGGGCAGGCTGCGTGATGGACGCAGGGCAGGCTGCATGATGAACACAGGGCAGGCTGCGTGATGAACACAGGGCAGGCTGCGTGATGGACGCAGGTAGGCTGCATTGGTGGACACAGGGCAGGCTGCATTGGGCACAGATAAGGCTGCACTGATGGGCACAGATTGTTAAGATTTATTTTTAGAACTTAAGTCTGCAGAAAACATTTAAGTGTCATTTCATAAAATGATTTATGAGGGCGTGTTTAGGGGCGGGATTAGGTATGGGTTGGGTAGGGCAACTGGTGGCGAGTAACCCTTGAGACCTGGCTAGTAGCTCAGGACTAGGGATGAGCCGAACACCCCCCCGTTCGGCTCACACCAGAACCTGCAAACGGACCTAAAGTCTGTGCGAGCTTTAGAACCCTATTAGTTTTAATGGATGCGAACGTTCGAAATTAAAAGTGCTAATTTTAAAGGCTAATATGCATGTTAATGTCATAAAAAGTGTTTGGGGACCTGGGTCCTGCCTTTTTTTTAAAAACTGAAGTTTTTTCAGGAGCAGTGATTTTAATAATGCTTAAATTGAAACAATAAAAGTGTAATATTCCTTTAAATTTCGTACCTGGGGGGTGTCTATAGTATGCATGTAAAGGGGCGCATGTTTCCCGTGTTTAGAACTGTCTCTGCAAAAAGTGTCATTTTTGAAAGTAAAAAAGCTATTTAAAATCACTCGCGGCTAATGTGAATTGACGGCTCCCGTAATACAGAGAACAGTCATTCATTGAAACTCATTCATAAAAAAAAGTCATTGAAAAAAAAAAAAAAAAAATGAAAAAAAAAAAGCGTAGGGGTCCCCCCAAATTCAATAACCAGGCCCTTCAGGTCTGGGATGGATATTAAGGGGAAGCCCAGCCAAAAAAATGGCGTGGGGTCCCCCTCAAAATCCATACCAGACCCTTGAGGTCTGGGATGGATTTTAAGGGGAACCCTAGCCCAAAAAAATGGCGTGGGGTCCCCCTCAAAATCCATACCAGACCCTTATCCGAGCATGCAACCTGGCAGGCCGCAGGAAAAGAGGGGGGGACGAGAGCGGCCCCCCTCCCGCCTGAACCGTACCAGGCCACATGTCCTCAACATTGGGAGGATGCTTTGGGGGTCTAAGACCCCTAAAGCACCTTGTCCCCATGTTGATGAGGACAAGGGCCTCTTCCCCACAACCCTGGCCATTGGTTGTGGGGGTCTGCGGGCGTGGGGCTTATCGGAATCTGGAAGCCCCCTTTAACAAGGGGACCCCCAGATCCCGGCCCCCCCCTGTGTGAAATGGTAAGGGGGTACAAAAGTACCCCTACCATTTCACCAAAAAAGTGGCAAAAATTGTAAAAATGACAGGAGACGGTCTTTGACAATTCCTTTATTAAAATCTTCTTTCTTCTTTCTTCATCCTTCGGTTGCTTCATCTTCTCCTTCCTTCATCTTCTTCCATCTTCTTCCATCTTCTTCTTCTTCCTCCGATCCGCTTCTTCTTGCGCTGGTCTTCTCGTCCTTCTCGTCCTTCTCGTCCGGCATCTTCTTCCGTCGGCGTTGGTGTCTCTGTCTCTTCTTGGGCCGCTCCGCGCAATGGGAGGCTCCCGCTGTGTGAGGCTCCGCTCCGTCTGACAGGTCTTTTATAACGGAGGGCACCTGGTGACCCCGCCCCCCTCTGATGTCATGGGGAAAGCCATCATGGAATTCCCCATGACGTCCCCGTGCGTCAGAGGGGGCGGGGTCACCAGGTGCCCTCCATTATAAAAGACCTGTCAGACGGAGCGGAGCCTCACACAGCGGGAGCCTCCCATTGCGCGGAGCGGCCCAAGAAGAGACACGGACACCGACACCGACGCCGACGCCGACGCCGAAGGAAGAAGATGCCGGACGAGAAGGACGAGAAGACCAGCGCAAGAAGAAGCGGATCGGAGGAAGAAGAATATGGAAGAAGATGGAAGAAGATGACGGAAGGAGAAGATGAAGAAACCGAAGGATGAAGAAAGAAGAAAGAAGATTTTAATAAAGGAATTGTCAAAGACCGTCTCCTGTCATTTTTACAATTTTTGCCACTTTTTTGCTGAAATGGTAGGGGTACAAAAGTACCCCCTTACCATTTCACACTGGGGGTGGCCGGGATCTGGGGGTCCCCTTGTTAAAGGGGGCTTCCAGATTCCGATAAGCCCCCCGCCCGCAGACCCCCACAACCACCGGGCACAGTTGTGGGGAAGAGGCCCTTGTCCTCATCAACATGGGGACAAGGTGCTTTAGGGGTCTTAGACCCCCAAAGCATCCTCCCAATGTTGAGGGCATGTGGCCCGGTACGGTTCGTCCCCCCCTCTTTTCCTGCGGCCTGCCAGGTTGCATGCTCGGATAAGGGTCTGGTATGGATTTTGAGGGGGACCCCACGCCATTTTTTTGGGCTAGGGTTCCCCTTAAAATCCATACCAGACCTCAAGGGTCTGGTATGGATTTTGAGGGGGACCCTACGCCATTTTTTTTTTTGGCTGGGGTTCCCCTTAATATCCATCCCAGACCTGAAGGGCCTAGTTATTGAATTTGGGGGACCCCCACGCTTTTTTTCTTGTTTTTTATTAATGAATGACGGTTCTCTGTGTTACAGGAGCCATCAATTCAATAGCCGCGAGTGCTTTTAAATAGCTTTTTTCCTGCAAAAATGACACTTTTTTGCAGGGAAAGTTCTAAGCACAGGAAACCTGCCCCCTTCACAGGCCACCTATAGACACCCCCCAGATGTGATACTGCAATGCTGTTCTAACAGCCGCGGCGGCCTCTTATACTGTGGGGCGTGTACTAAAGCCCCTGAGCTATAATTGGCTACAGGCATCCTGCCTGTAGCCAATTATGGCTCTCCTCGCTGCCGGCGCTGTGATTGGCCAAGCATGCGGGGTCACAGTGCATGCTTGGCCAATCATCAGCCAGCATTGCACTGCGACTAGCGCAATGCATTGCGGGGCCGCTCGCATCACACGAATTTGATGTGAGCGGCCCCAATAGTTCTGGGCTCGCCGAGCGAGCGAACGCCCGGTGCTCGATTCGAACATGGGTTTGAATCGAACACCGGGCCCATCCCTACTCAGGACTTGAAATTTTGACATCTTTATGTAGAGCAACAATTCTTTTTTTTCAGATCCTCAGAGAGTTCTTTGCCATGAGGTGCCATGTTGAACTTCCAGTGACCAGTATGAGAGAGTGAGAGCGATAACACCAAATTTAACACACCTGCTCCCCGTTCACACCTGAGACCTTGTAACACTAATGAGTCACATGACATTGGGGAGGGAAAATTGCTAATTGGGCCCAATTTGGACATTTTCACTTAGGGGTGTACTCACTTTTGTTGCCAGTTTAGACATTAATGGCTGTGTGTTGAGTTATTTTGAGTGGACGTCAAATTTACACTGTTATACAAGATGTACACTCACTACTTTACATTGTAGCAAAGTGAAATCTCTTCAGTGTTGTCACATGAAAAGACATAATAAAATGTTTACAAAAATGTGAGGGGTGTACTGACTTTTGTGAGATACTGTATACTCTTCTCTGATCCTGCCATATATCACTCACTTTTTTGCAAACTAATTATCAATATGTTCCTGGCCAGTCCCACTGCACCAGTAAAGCTGGCCATGATTTTAATTCAAACATTCATAAAAAAATCGTTCAGCGGAACATCACTGAGTCAACTAATTTTGTTCCAGACCAGCTACTTGAATGGAATCCCTTAAAAAAAATGTTGTTATTGAATTTCTATCTAGTGTATAGTCAGCTTTAACTGGTGACCTTAGGGCCAGTAGCTATTATTTCTGCAATGTATCATTGGATGTTCAAGCTTCGCCCATCTGAATTCAAGGTAAGGCTGTCTTTGTTCTAACTTTCTGGAGTTCTTCTTTAAATACGCAATACCTCTGGTGAAATATTGCAGTTCAGCAAATACAATAGGATTACTACACCAGCCAGAAGGATTAGCACACAAAGATTAGCTATGTGCAATAAATCATGGGAGAAACAATACACAGGTCTATATAGAGATTCCAGTGAAACCTTGGTGATAACATGCAAATAAGGAATTCAAGTCTTTGTTTGTAATCCTTTCAGCAATCCAATTGAGAAGGAATTCTCCCTTTTCTATTATGCCCAGGCCCTAGCTAAACGAATAACTGTACAGATAAGTAGGAGGGACTCGATCAAGTGTAGCATCCATTCTTATCAGTGATCTAGAGGAGGTTCTGTGCTGTCATTCTGACCTGACCAAGGTTGGAGTGGTGGCTATGAATCTTTGCTAGAGTGATGGGGGATGGGAAGGTTAGTACCGGCTGGAACAGAAACCGGGGAGCCCACAGGCAGTTGGGGGGCACGGGAGTAATTCCCCCAGGAAAGCTAGAAAAGCCTGTTGCCTCCTGATTTGAATGTTCTACCTTGTCTGGCCATGGGCTGGGTGCTCTTAGTAACACTTGGGTGTGGGACCCCACTGTGTGAACGGAACACATGGTCACAGCTAGGGATGAGCCGAACACCCCCCTGTCCGGTTCACACCAGAACCTGCGAACAGACCTAAAGCTCGTGTGAACTTTAGAACCCTATTAAAGTCTATGGGACTTGAACGTTCAAAATCAAAAGTGCTAATTTTAAAGGCTAATATGCATGTTATTGTCATAAAAAGTGTTTGGGGACCTGGGTCCTGTCCCAGGGGACATGTATCAATGCCAAAAAAAGTTTTAAAATTTGGCCGTTTTTCAGGAGCAGTGATTTTAATAATGCTTATAGTGAAACAATAAAAGTGTAATAATATTCTTTTAAATTTCGTACCTGGGGGGTGTCTATAGTATGCCTGTGAAGGGGCGCATGTTTCCCGTGCTTAGAACTGTCCCTGCACAAAGTGTAATTTTTGCAGGAAAAAAAGCTATTTAAAATCACTCGCAGCTATAATGAATTGCCGGCTCCCGTAATACAGAGAACAGTCATTCATTGAAAGTCATTGATAAAAATAAAAAGCGTGGGGGTTCCCCCAAATTCAATTACCAGGCCCTTCAGGTCTGCTATAGATATTAAGGTGAACCCTGCGTCAAATTAAAAAAAATGACGTGGGGTTCCCCCTAAATATCCATACCAGACCCTTCAGGTCTGGGATGGATTTTAAGGGAAACCCCGCACCAAAAAAAAAATAAAAATGGCGTGGGGTCCCCCTCAAAATCCATACCAGACCCTTATCCGAGCACGCAACCTGGCAGGCCGCAGGAAAAGAGGGGGGGCAAGAGCGCCCCCCCTCCCTCCTGAACCGTACCAGGCCACATGCCCTCAACATTGGGAGGGTGCTTTGGGGGTCTATGACCCCTCAAAGCACCATGTCCCCATGTTGATGGGGACAAGGGCCTCGTCCCCACAACCCTGACCGTTGGTTGTGCGGGTCTGCGGGCGGGGGGCTATTTGGAATCTGGAAGCCCCCTTTAACAAGGGGACCCCCAGATCCTGGCCTCCCCCCCTGTGTGAAATGGTAAGGGAGTACAAAAGTACCCCTACTATTTCACCAAAAAAGTGACAAAAATGTTAAAAATCACAGGAGACGGTCTTTGACAATTCCTTTATTAAATTCTTCTTTCATCTTCTTTCTTCTGGTCTTCTTCCTTTCTTCATCCTTTGGTTTCTTCATCTTCTTCTTCCATCTTCTTCTTCCTCCGATCCGCTTCTTCTTGCTCTGGTCTTCTCGTCTGGCATCTTCTTCCACGGCGTCGGCTTCTCTTCTTCTGTGTCGGGCCGCTCCGCTCAATGGGAGGCTCCCGCTGTGTGAGGCTTCGCTCCGTCTGACAGTTCTTTTATAACGGAGGGCGGGGCCACCTGGTAACCCCGCCCCCCTCTGACGCATGGGGACGTCATGGGGACTTCCCTATGGTTTCTGCATGACGTCAGAGGGGGGTAGGGGCCTTCCCTAGCCCCCTCTGACATCATGGGGAAAGCCATAGGGAAGTCCCCATGACGTCCGCAGGGCTGATCAGTGTATTCTGATGGTGGGGAAGTCTCCCTGCTGTCAGAACACATTAGTTCAGTGGGAGGATTCTCTCGTTCACCTCCAATGCGAGGATGGGGGAATCAGGTTAGTTTTTACGTTCACCCGCTGGTTATACAAAAAAAACAATGAATGAAAGGGACTCCTGTCCCAATGCTGTCACTGAACTAGAATAAGTATAGAGATAAACGGAATCTGACACTTTTCTGACACTCATTTAAAGTATACTTTTCCTTAGCCATGGTGGAGCTAAAGATCCTAAATAAAAAATTACAAGTGTAGCCCACCCCCTTAGAAGCCATAAGTAACTGGTATTCCCCACCCTGCACAGCCAGGCACACCGAATCCTCACAGTCACTTCAGAGTCAGAAAACAGTCCAGTACTTTTTTTGTTATTTATTTGAGGGATTAGAACTTAAATAGGGATTGGGAATTTTGGGACTACTTGACTTCAAAACAATTCCAGGGACAACTTTCCTATATACAGGGCCGGTGCTTGACTATTTCATGCCCTAGACTGTGGGTGTCGTTAGTCTTGCCTAGGGCCACGCAGGTGACTACAACAGGATCAGAGAGGGGACTCACCGGGGCAGCAGCTACATGCAAAGACATGGTGCCCGCCTCCCCTGCTGTCCCCGTGCCCGCCTCTTCCGCCACCCCAGCTGTCCTTGTGCCCGCCTCCTCTGCTGTCCTCCCGCCTGCCTCCTCCACTGCCCTTGTGCCTGCCTCCTCCACTGCCCTTGTGCCTGCCTCCTCCACTGCCCTTGTGCCTGCCTCCTCCGCTGTCCTCGTGCCCTCCCCACAGGCTTAGCTGCTGCTGGCCTCCTCTACAGCAGCCGTGATGCATGTTCTCCATGGCTGCAGCATTCTCTGGAGAGTCAGGTAGGGTCCCTCGTGTTCCCCGGCCAGGCTAATGGGGAAGTCAGCTGCCCGTGGCTGTGCCCCCTAGGCGCTGTCTAGTTCACCCAGTGGGAGCGCCAGCCCTGACTATATACAGTCAATATACACTCCTCTGCTTCCTCCAGCACTCGCTTGCTTGCAAAACTCCACTGGCACACTGGTAGTGGATCTGACACAGTACTTAGTCAGATCTTAAACAAAAGCCTTTTACAAGCAGGAACCCGAGGCCCCTTAGTTGGGTAGCAAAAAGTCAGTGTCCAGCATACATCCCTGTGGCTACTGATCCAAGCACCACCGCTTTGGGCACTGCCAGCCCACCTGGCTGCAGCAGTCCCTTTCACTAGCACTATTGGCTACTTCTCCCCACAGTCCTCCAGACTGACACTCTCTCCACAGTCCTCCCAGAATGAACACTCACCAGTCCACCAGGCTGACTTCTCAGGAGTTCTCCCAGACTTGCTGACCTGCTCCCTTTATCCTCTCCTTGCTCCCATGCCTCCAGGAAGGGGTTCTTCAGTGTGTTGTGGGGGATCTTTCCAGCACCCAAGCCCCAGGCCCGAGGTCAGCCCCCCCAGAATAGGGGACAACCTCAAGGGCCACGACAGCCTCCTCAGCACTCAATCTCCATCATCCACCTGACTGCTCCTGCTGGCATGACTCTTTGCTGGGGATTGGCTGGGGCTCTGATAAATATGCCAAGCTCCTCCTAGCCTCCTCCCACTACATCTGGAAGCTTCTCCAATTTTCCAGAACAGGGGGAGGTACCAGAGATGCTGCTTAGTGAGTCATTCAGCCTCCCTGAGTCACTCAAACCTGACCCACATTCAGCCAAACCAATTTACCTACTCTATCAGCTAACTATATACACTAGCACATTAGCTAGAGGGTGCTACACAAGGAAGTAGAATGTTTTAGCAAAACATACATTCGTAGCCTATTCTATCACAAAAATATTTTTCCTGCTCCTAGCAACTTTTAATTTTCACTTTTTATATACAACCCCAAAAAGGAAATGCTTCTCTCAGTGACCCTTGGCAGCCATCTTAGGTCAGCAGAGTCTTTTTAGGTCACTGCTCTACAGGTTATCTGTCTGTAAGGGACAGTATTAGCGGCAGGGAAAGGTTCCAGATGAAGAAAGAAAGCTAAGGGCTTGCAATCTGCTGGACATAATCCTGTCTGGGTACGAGATGGCCAGGCTGCATTCTGCCCTTCCAGACAGACACTATCAGTTCCGCTGACATTTGCTCTACTGCATACTGTTGGAATTCGAGGGCTCCTGTTGGGTCCTCTCCCATTGGGTTTGTTATGAACTGTCTTTCCTTTACTACAATACAACATCTACTGATTGCTCTTGGACTGTGTGATATTCCACCCCACCATGCTGCACCCTCCCAGATGCCTATGACGGGTCTGGCAGCTCTATTAACAAATGCAGCTCTGGAAGATTTAATTCCAACCAACAGTCCCATTCAAGAGGAGTCGATCATTAGATTGACTTCTCTCAAATGGGAATGGCCGTAGATGGACCAAAATTTGTCCGGTCGCCGCTGAACCAGCCAAATATCAACACATCTAGGGCCAGCTTTACAGGTGCAATGGGACTATTTGGATAGGGGATGGCTATGCCTTAGTTCCTCCACATGTTATTCAGATTTGGAAGCTTGAAACCTTCCCTCAAACTCAAAAGTTACCAAGGTTACCTCCACCCTTTCCCAAACTGGCCAGACGACAACTAATCTTTTCTTTGGAATCAATTGGCCATAGCAGCCATTTATTTTATAGAGAGTCCCGGAGCAGAAGGAGAGAAAAGGATTAGCGCAGGGACTACATGACAGGTGCGGACAGCACAGTCAAATATTGGAAAAGAAAGATTTGTCCCCTTTAAGAAAAGGGGAGTGGCTGAAGCAGGGGAGGCGCTTGAGCTAGAAAGCTAGGAGAAAGGAGGGAAGTGACATCAATAGTGAGCGACGGTGGAGAAGATTCCCACCCACCCTCCCGAGTATGGTTAATGATAATGGGGGCGGTAAGGACAGCCTGTGGCAGTGGTTGGGTCTTTGGAGGAGGAGAATATGGATGTTATATGCATATATAACATGGTTGTTACCCATCTGTGGTATGGGGTTAACATGGTTGGTACCCATCTGTGGTATGGGGGTAACATGGTTGGTACCCATCTGTAGTATGGGGGTAACATGGTTGGTACCCATCTGTGGTATGGGGGTTAACATGGTTGGTACCCATAGGTGGTATGGGGTTAACATGGTTGGTACCCATCTTGTAGTATGGGGTTAACATGGTTGGTACCCATCTTGTAGTATGGGGTTAACATGGTTGGTACCCATCTTGTAGTATGGGGTTAACATGGTTGGTACCCATCTTGTAGTATGGGGTTAACATGGTTGGTACCCATCTGTGGATGGGGTTATCAGGTACCTTCCGGTTAACGAGGGGTTAACCCGGAAGGGGTAAAAAGGTAGGTCACTGCGAAATCGAGTACCGTCTCCGGGTCTGGGGGCTTGCGACTGGAGGCCAAAAGTTAAAAGAAGTTTGTCGCAGTGACCAGTGGTTTGTGTTACCCTCGAAGACCCCAATAGGAAATAAAAGTGGGGTTTAAGAGTTAGTTAAAATGGTATTTGTTTAATTGAAAGTAATTGTTAATAAAAGGCCGTCAAGGCCATTTACTCCAAGATCTTGTCATGTCATTTGTGAGGGTATTTGGAGGGTTGGATATTATGTTTAACGGGTAGCTTAAGCGACTGTGGTTAGGTCCTTCACATGTCATGAAAATACAATGCAAAAACACGCACATGCATACCTAAGAACAAAAACACAGAAAAAGTTTGTTTGAATAAAACTAACTCCCTGAAAGACCTACATTTTATGTAGGCACTTATCATTCGAAAAATTGTCTGTACCTGTTACATACCTCCTCCTAAGGTCCCCAGCTGCTATTACACCACCTCAAGGGCAAATAACCACCAAGGTACCCCAAAATACAGCTAAATTATCACCACCGTGTTACCAATGTAACCTGATTTTGGGCAGGGATATCCATACCTGAAATGTGCTGAACCCGCCGAAAATTTACTAGCCTGTCATCCAACATTTGTTGCCCGAAAATTGGACAATTGTCAAAAGGAGCGTACAAACAGTAAGATTTTAGGACAACAGTCTGTCAACAGACAATCCCCTGCCAACAATCGTACCATGTGTACGAGGCTTTACTGCCTGTGGATATTGTATCTCCATTTACATTCTCTTGCTCTTGAATTTAAAGTTCACAAACAATTCAGCCTTGATGAGTAGATATGGACTACTGTTTTTACAATTCATACTTATCTGTGCACCTTTATTGTTAGTTCTTTTGTGTACTTTTAACAAAGACTGGGTAGATATGCAGCTTAAATCAGCATGAGGGACAGTTCTTACCTTCAATGCATAGTGTCCTTTGTGCTGCTGCTGACTTTAGTTAACTTGCAAAGTCCTCCACCCCCCCATACCCCTGTAGCAGTAATCTTCCGGTGCTGCAAGCACTAAACCTGTCGCAGACGGTCATTAAGAGTACTGACTATACCCACCCCTTTCGCTCTCCTCCTGCATTCATACAAGCTGTATTATACCTTCAGTCAATCCATTCTACATTTATAGAGCGTTTTCATTCATTGAAGCTACAGTACAGATTCTATGAATGGGGGAGGGGGGCGTAAAGGGCACCAAACCAAGCACAGTGGTCAGAGCTTTTTGAGTCCATAGTGCAATGTATGGTGGCCCATGTATATATGGGATTAACTGAATTAAAAATATTATTAACCCCTTGGCGCCGGCGTCACGCAAATATGAAGCAGCCGCATATTTGCGTGCATTAGTATAAATACAGTTGTGCAGAGAGAGCGTGCCCTGCATTCTCCCGACACACTTACCAGCGGCTAATGGAAAGGTCCGATCGCTACTTGCTTTCTGTTCATGTGACCGCCGTGACAGCCAATCACGGCGGTCCCATGATCCTCAACCCCGCCCTGCCTCCCAGCATCCTAAACACCCCTTAAGGGCCAGGAGGTGCCGGCTTAAAGTGATTGTAAAGGATTGTTTTTTTTTAAATGTCATACTTACCTCCACTGTGCAGCTCGTTTTGTACAGAGTGGCCCTGAACATCCTCTTCTGGTGTCCCCCTGCGGCTCTCGCGGCTCCTCCCCTATCAGATAACCCCCTAGGAGAACCGCTCTACCGAGGGGGTTACCTTGCGGGCGCGCACCCCAGTCCAGCATTTGCGTCCACAGACACGAATGCCGGACTCTGCCCCCTGGCGCCCACATCATTGGATTTGATTGACAGCAGCGGGAGCCAATGGCTGCACTGCTATCAATCTATCCAATCAAGAGTCGGACCCCGTGGAGAGAGGGACAGCGCGTCCCCGCCAAAGAGATGAAGGTGCCCAGGTAAGTAAAATGGGGGGGCTAGGGGGCCAGTGACTGCCAGGTGTTTTTTCGGATGCATTAAGGTGAAAAAACACGAGGGCTTACAACCCCTTTAAGGGGGTAAAAGTATAACTAAAGACAAAACTTCTTTTTTTTTTTGGATAAAGTTGAAAGGGATTAGAACACCTGTCAGTTTTTTCTTATTGCTGTCCATGTTAGGAAGATTCACACTCTTCTCTATTTGTAAATGGTACCAAAATCACTGAGCTAAAGCTGTCTGCCTGAGCGCAGTCTTCTTTGAAATGTACATTGAGTTGTGTATGTGCAGCTCAGTTTACATTCCGGCGAGGTTCCCTTTGTGTCGGTGTTCTGTCACGAACAGTCCAGCTATGAGCAAGTGTCCGATGTGTACTGCGCATGCGCAGTACGGAGCATAAAGATTTTCGGAAATTCTCGGAAGATGAACGGCGCCTGCGCCATGAGTCGATGTGTAAGCCCCACCATCCAAGTGGACATAGGGCTACACAAACTTAGAGGGCCCCTCGCGGGCTCGCTTCGCTCACCACGCTTCGGGCAAGGCCTCGCTTCGCTCGGCTCTTTTGTATTCTAACTCTATGTCCACTTGGATGGTGGGACTTTAAAGTGGACTCATGGCGCAGGCGCCGTTCATCCTCGGCAATTTTCGGAATTGCGCAGTACACAGTGCAGTACACAGCGGACACTTTGTGATGGGGGATGACAAATGATAGTACACCGGGATGAGTGAACATGCATGGGAGTGACATCATCCCACACCAACCAATCAAAAAAAAAAGACAAGGTAAGGAGAAAATATGCATGGGGAAACCAGGCATTTAAGAGAACCTGTTGCTTAGCACCATATGGGTGAGGTACAAGTTTAAATGTTGGGATTGCGTGTGGAGGGTTTGAAAAGAAAAAATGTTCAGGCTCAATCACACTTGCAGTTGGGGGGATAAAAACAAGCAGTTGAGTGAGTTGTGTGTTACTGCCCACTTCCCCTAGGCCAGTGATAGCGAACCTTGGCACCCCAGATGTTTTGGAACTACATTTCCCATGATGCTCACCTACACTGCAGAGTGCATGCGCATCATGGGAAATGTAGTTCCAAAACATCTGGGGTGCCAAGGTTCGCCATCACTGCCCTAGGCCATGTTGCTTTGCGCTGTGGCAAGAATTAAATCCTCTGCCAAGATCGGTAGGCAGTACCGCCTGTTTAACATGGGTGGGCTTTTAGGGGCTAAAACAGGCAGTGAAGAGGTGACACCACACCTCCTCACCACCTGTCAAACGCCCTCTGAGGAGCAACAATGCACCACAAGTCGCTATTCAGAAGGCCAGCGATAGTGTAAACTAGCCCTTTAGATGTTAATGAAATAAATATTACACCCATGGCAAGAT